>JASPKZ010008607.1:0-205008 GCA_030220185.1 Diploptera punctata
GTGACCAAGGACAATCTGTGAGGTCGTCAAGGAGTGAGCGACCTGGCGCGTACTATAGCTCAGGCTGGACCCACTTCAGCAACCAAACACGTCTCCAGCTGGTGCACTGGGGGGAGAAGATCGGTGGATCTGCTAGACAGTTCCTCCCGGTTAAGTCCAAGGGACTCGTGAACCTTAGTGGGGTGGTAGGCAAGAGTTGAGCGCCTTGTCGTACTATTTGCTTCATCTTGTTGGAGCTTGTGAGCTCCGTGCTGGCCCACAACAGCTGCAGAAGGAGTTCCCTGGGGGCACACCAGGGCTCGGCTCGGGCCAGTGCCAGGGGGGGAGCTACTGTACTGGTTCCTGGCTTGGCCTACGGGCCCGTCGACAAACTGTGGGGTCGCCAGGAGATGAGCACCTGGATGTACTAAAAGTCTCACACTGTTGGGATTGTAGCTCTAGCCGGTCTCACAACGGCTGCAGGACACGTCCCTGGAGGCAGAACAGGGGAATGTTCGGTGGATCTGCGACAGCAGTCCTCCCGGCTAGGCTCATGGAGCCCGTGGACCAACTGTGGGGTCATCAGGATTGAGTGACCTGATGTACTATGTAGCTCATCAATTGCCCAGAAGTGCAAACTCCAACACTCTCTCCCTGGAGTGTTGGTGTAAGGACCGAGAACTTGAACGTGAACGCGAAGTTAGGATAGGGAGGACTAGAACTAGGACTTGGGAGTATGGTCATGACGACCGAGGTATCCCAAGGGGTGGACGGCAGGGCCTAGATGTCACTACTTCCTCGGTAATCAGTTCGATCTCTTTTTACAAAGTTATTAGTTTTCTGTGGCACACCCTGTTTCTTATATCTACCTGACAATATTGCGCTTTCTTCCTCTAAAGCAACCTCGATTGCGTTAGGGAGAAACATGCGTTCGTCCCTAGCTCTAACTACAGTCTGAATTCTTTCCTCATGTAGACCCTGTATAAAACAAGCTTTCGTAATGTATTTTAAAATGCTATCGCACCTTCATGATGTCTGTCGGGCAAAACTCTAATCATGGCTTCAGTCAATTCAGTCGACATAGTGTCTATTCTACTGCCCCAATTTGCAACACCTTCACTTGATCCTTGTTTGCTATTAAATAATTTACATGCGAAGAAATCTATTGTCCTACGCACTGTATAGTTTTCCTCAAGAATTTGTTTTATATCTTCCCAACTTGACCTATCTGACCTAGCCAATAATTTTGTTTTAGCATCGCCCGTTATTTTAGACTCAACAAATTTAAGCATCAAATCATAATTATCTGGATTAATGACCGAAATAGCAGCCTCGACATTTGAAATGAATTCTCTCAACTCTGATTTATTACCATTAAACGGTTTATTAATTAATTTAATGGCCTGAGGAACACTGATATAGCTAATTCATCGTTATACTAAGGGAATCGACGCCTGCGTTCTGTAATGACATATTGCAGCACTAATATCAAAACACTAATTTAGAATAATAACACTGAATTTAAGAAACAGGTAGATGAGCATAGACTTGATTATCCTGGGCTTACCTTCAGGTTTTAGGAGTGGAGGTTGAACAGGGACCCTCGGGTTATTGATCAGCCTCGTTGATGTTCTTATTCACTGTAGCCGTGCGCTCAGCTCGGGAATGGTCTTGTGGAGTGGTACCGTCTCCTCAAGTGGATCTCCTCGAAGATCTCTCCAGTTCTCGAACCTATGAAGCGTCGCTAACGATCCACCGCCGCTGCCACCAGAGTTTTTGTCGTGACCTGGCCCTCGGGTAGATCAGACAATTTGAAGGTAGGATTCGTTGTGAGTCCAAGAACTCCAGTGAATGCAGAACTTGATTTAATATATTTATTAAAGACGATGATTAAAAAGTTACAATATTGTGTCTCTAACTGTCATAGAGACGAGGTCGGAACCATGAAGAATAAGCCGTGATGCCAAGGGCATCAGCCGTTATAAACCCTCTGATAAGCGGGCGTGGCATGGACGCTGAGTTGGAATGTATCACCCTCATTTCCAAATAAGGACATATCTCTTCTAAAGTTACGTATGAAGACTGGAATTTACCAGGCATGTTATCTTACTGTATTCAACTAGGGGATGGAGAGTAATCTTATCTCGACTCGACGCCCCTGTATTAGACTGGGGGATGGTGAGTAATATTATCCAAACTCAACGCCCCTGCCTGTTTCAACTTGAATATCCACATGTAATTATTATTATATATTAGAGTGTCCAGTACGCAATTTCCCTTCATAATATAATATATATACATTCTGATTGTTAATTCAATACTTTAATATATATATATATATATATATATATATATATATATGGATTTTATGCTATTGGCTAACAGTGCAATAATTAATTAGTATATGCGGTAATAATGCTACAGCTAGCACAAATTTATCCTGGTGGAGTTAAGACCCTGTTGCACTCAACAGGACAATCACAATTAACTCTGTTATTAAACACTAAATTACAACGTGACCATTAATACAGTATCTAAAACAGTAACTTTAATGATAATTAAAATAAAATGTACACAAGCATGAATTAATCGGTAGTCAGTTCCTATCTAATGTGCATCAAAATAATAAAATAATGAGATATAATAAACTAATAATTCGTTGTTTATACAGTATTTAAAACACCATCACATATTTGTCAATCTTAATTAAATACTTATAAAATAAATTATATCATTATTAAATTGTTGAAAGAATACTATCAGTGGAGGTGCATAAGTTAGTTTGTTTTTGAACAATTGTTGAGTTATACATAGAGCGGGCCATGTTCTGTCAATAATACACAGTGCGATGACGTGCTGATGGGACCGAGTGTGTAATGACCACTTGTTTACATTTGTTCTCGTGAGTTAAATTAAAGTAAGCAGAGGCCAATTTATTCAAAGAAACAGCAGAAATTCGTAAAGTAATAAACAAAACTAATGCCTAAACATGTGTTTCATTAATTAACACTAAGGAATTTGGAAATGTTGGGTTAAAAGTAAATATCAGTAAAATTAACTCTATGATCACATACCAATACATTATATAGGTCCTATTTGAAATGGACAGTTAATGACAAATGAAACAAACTTTGAAGAAGTGGCTGAATTCAAATACCTAGTGACAATTATTATAAAAAAATGAGATCCACATAGAAATTACACAGGCTATTGGTTCAACTCTCAAAATGCATTCTATTATGCATACAGGGACTCTTGTCGTCCTAATTTCTCTAAGAAATGAAGGTGAAAACATATAAAACTGTTATTCCCCCAGTTCTATTATATGGATGTGAAACATGACCACTTACTTTAAGGGAGGAGAAAAGATTACGACTATTTAATAAAATTGTAAGCGAAATTTTGGACCAAAAAACAGACAGGTGAATGGAGATAACTATATAATAGTGAGCTACAAGATATGTATAGGAAGCCAGATATAATAAGAACAGTTAAGTCTCGTAGACTGCAATTGACAGGACATAGACGCTTCTTGCAGGAAAACTAGAGGGAAAACATCCGGTTGTTAGATTAAGAATGAGGTGGGAGATTAACATTAACCATGACATGAGATAAGTAGTATGATGGTCAGGAGAGGGATGTATGGAGAGCTTATGTCAAGCGCGGTCATGAACCTGCGGGTTCGATAGTGCCAGTGCGTTAGTTAGGTATAAGCTTTGCAGACGAAATTGGTTCTTCTTCACGATCAAATAAAATTGCGTTTTATTTATATGCTGTTCAAAATCTATCACATATGTTAGATTAGATTATTAAGTAAACATATCCGTGTTTTAAGACGCAGCCAACTTGATGTTTGTTCAATGTATCACCCGTCTGAACTCTACAGTGTTCCTGCTTCCACACTCACCACTCATGACACAATTATTTGGACTAAATACTCTCTTAGGCCTTATTCTATCCTAAGTTGAGACACAGGCTCGGAGTCATGAGGATGTACATGAGCGTGACCGCCACAATCACATATGTTAAACACCTCTGGTTTGCTAAACAGACTATTTCACCTAACATGAAATGAGTTGAATGAAATGACATGATGCGGGAAGGTAGAGTAGTGGAGAATGTTGCAGCATGCGCTGTATCCTGGTGTTGCACAGCACGTCTGTTTGATAACAAGATCTCTGCAATTACGTTTGTATGATGCAGTTTGTAAATAATACTATTGCTGTTATTATAAGCAATTTATTGGTTTGGAATTGCAAACTGGATAATTGCAGATTTCTGATTGATCTCAGATATTCTGTGTAATGTAAGCAGTATTTACCTTTTAGAATGTTATAATTGAGCGGTTCCGTGGACTAACGGTTTAAGTGCAAAAACATAGTTTTGAGTAAACTGAAATACGATATTATTTATTGTGTGTTCCTATGACAATCCATCGAACTTTAAAAGTATAGAACATTCCTTAAACACAAAAATGAAACGAATGGTTATTATTGAAATATAATGTATAAAAATGTTAATAGCTACTTTCTTTTTAAGTTGTTAATTCACAGAACATCAATAAATGTTTTTATTGGAAAATGTTTTGTAAAACAAGAATACAGACACTTTAACTTTCTACTTTAGCGCACAATAACATAAATGCAAAAATAAAAATATCCTTTGGTACTGCACTCTGAAACTAACGTATATACAGAAAAATAAATAATAGTTTTAAAAAACTAAAAAAAACACGCTTTATTAGAAAACCGAACAAAAAAATTAAAAATAATTTCCAACACGCTTGGGATAAATAATTTTCCCATCAAAAGCGTCGGGTGCTGTTTACCAATTAATATATTTGATAATAAACAGATATTGGTAAAAGTAAAGTCTCTAAGAAGGAAATGTAAAAATCATAAAAAGCACCCCACGCTTTTGATGGTAAAGTTATTTATCCCAAGCGTGTTGGAAATTAAAATTATTTTTCAATTTTTTAGTTCGATTTTCTAATAAAGCGTGCTTTTTTAGTTTTTTAAAACTATTATTTATTTTTTATTTTTTAGTTTTAATATTTTACAGAATAAGATAAAAATGTAAATATCTTTAAATCCGTTACTATTGTAGTATGAGCTAAAAGTAATACTCTTCTAAAAAAAACTCCCAGCCGGATTTGAACCAGCGACCTATGGATAACAGAAATTATATACCATTATAGTTCACTGCTCTACCATCTGAGCTGTTACAACGATTGTCTAAACACTCGACAAGTCCGTAACCTATTATACCAGTTTTCATTTTTTTTATTTTCTCATGATTGATGATTCTGGCCTGGATTTTAGAAACAAAATATGAAATTATTGTATTGTCACGGATCCTTTACAAGTATACAAAGTTTCAAGTCGATCCAATATTTCTAAGTGGGTGAAAATCGTGTTAAAAAATTCCGTTACATAGATACAAAGACACTTCTTTTTTGGTTTTCTGATGATTCTGGCCAGGATTTTAGAAAATAAATATGAATTTATTGTATTGTCACGGGTCCTTTACAAGTATACAAAGTTTCAAGTCGATCCAATATTTCTAAGTGGGCGAAAATCGTGTTAAAAAATTCCGTTACATAGCTACAAAGGCACTTTTTTTTATTTTCTGATGATTCTGGCAAGGATTTTAGAAACAAAATATGAAATTATTGTATTGTTACGGGTCTTTTACAAGAACACAAAGTTTCAAATCGATCCAATGATTTTAAGTGGGCGAAAATCGCGTTAAAAATTCAGTTACATAGATAGATACAGGTCAAGTTAATATAAAGCGTGTAAAAAACTTTAATTTTGTATAGGATGTTAATTTTATAATTTTTTACCTGGTAAGTCGGTCGTCCTCAACTAAGTTGTTAAACATCTTCAAGTTATTCTAATATGGAGGCCTTTCGAAAAAATATTTCATTTTCTGCGTTTTAACTGGGACTGTTCCAGTTAAAACGCAGAACATGAAACATTGTTTACGAAAGGCCTCCACATTAGAATAACTTGAAGAAGTATAACAACTTAGTTGAGGACGACTGACTTACCAGGTAAAAAATTATATAGTTAACATCTTATTACATAACCTCAACGGTGCTTTAACAAGAATTTCAAAAGTGTTAATTTTGTATAGGTTAAATTAAAAAAATATATTAATAATAACAATAATAGTAATAATAATAGTAATAATAATAATAATAGTAATAATAATAATAATAGTAATAATAATAGTAATAATAATAATAATAGTAATAATAATAATAATATAATTTTTTAGTAAGCCCATGTTTTCCCTTTACAGAGAGGAATTTGAACCATAGTAATTTAGTTACACTTGTTTTCGTATAGATGTCATTTGAGTGGTCCGTGGTGAGCGTTCCGCCTCATACTGACATCTAGGAAACCGAGGTAGTACTAGGACGGGAAAATTTGCTAAATTTTGCTTAGAGGCCTTTTCATTCAGGCTTAAGGATTTTTTACGGGCCTGAAAATCTTCAGACTCGGGACCCACTGCATAAAATCCCTCCCGGAGGACTTGCTCCTTGGATTTTTCCGTCCTAAAAAATCCATCGACCCCGGCCGGGTTTGAACCCGCGACTCTCGGGACCAGAGGCAAGGAGCAGAACCACTAGTCCACCGCGGCCCACAATAATAATAATAATAATAATAATAATAATAATAATAATAATAATAATAGTAGTAGTGATAGTAATGGTAATAATAATAATGATGATGATGATGATGATGATGATGATAATGACGACGATGACGAGGACGACGACGAGGATGATGATGATTAATTATTATTATTATTAATAATAATTAATAATAATTATTAATATTAATAATACTAATTAATAATAATAATTAAGAAGAAGATTGAGAGAAATAAATATCGATAAGAAACTAATTCAAATTATGAAGCAAATTTATCATTTATGGACACAAAAGGATGATATATTACAAATACCAATCTCTAATAACACTGCTTTGGAACAAATTTCTATAGATGAATTAACTGATGTTGTTAAATCATTAAAAAGTAACAAAGCTCCCGGAGAAGACCACATTAATCAAGAATTATTTAAATTTTCAACTAAAAATTTTTTAGACAGATTTCTTATTCTCCTTAATATGATATGGGAAGGACAAGAACCACCACAAAGCTGGAACAAATCCATTGTAATACCAATCTTCAAAAAAGGAAGTCGCCAAATCAAAGATAACTATCGTAGAATTAGCTTGTTGAACACTGGATATAAAATTTATACTAATCTAGTTAAGAATAAATTGAGGAAAATTTATGAAAATATAATTGGAGAAGAGCAGAATGGATTAAGAAAGGGTAGATCTTGTACAGATGGATTCTTTACTCTAAAACTACTATTAGAAAAGCACGAGGAATTCAATATAGAAACTAATATCGCCTTCGTTGACTTCATAAAGGCTTTTGACAAAGTAGACAGAAATATATTACTACAAATTTTAGCTGATGATAACGTTCCACAACAATATATTACTAATATCTTCAACATCTATAAAGATAATGAAATCTCTGTTAAACAAGATGGCAAATCATCTTCTTGGGAAAAGATCAACACTGGAGTAAGACAGGGATGTGGACTTTCACCTTTGCTTTTCATTATATACATGAATAAATTAATAAATGAATGGAGGAAAACACAACGAGGATATATACCCATCAATAGGAACCTCAAACTCGATGCTATTCTTTTTGCAGACGATTTAGCTCTTCTGGCACTTTCCTAAAATGATTTGCAACGATCAATTTATGATTTACAAAAAATAGGTGCCAAATTTAATATGGAAATATCAATTAACAAAACTAAAATTATGGCATTTCATGGGAAGGACCCCATACAAAGTAAAATCTGTCTCCAGAATAAAATTTTAGAGAGATCTAATCAATTTAAGTATCTTGGATATTATCTCTCTATCTGGGCTGAAAAGGATATCCCTGAAAAAGTTACTAGTTATAATAAAAGTTTAGGAATTATTAATCAAGTTATGAAACCATCCCTTGTACAAAAAAACACCAGATTACGTTTATATAACACTTTGGCTAGACCAGTGTTGACCTATGGTAGTGAAGCATGGACACCAAAAAAAACAACATGAAAGCAGAATAACGGCTTGTGAAATGAGATTCATGCGCAGAACAGCGGGTTACACCAGATGGGATCGGAAAAGGAACACCAATATCTTAAAAGAATTGAAGACTACGCCAATTTTGGAATATATGAAACAGTACCAACTAAATTGGAAACACCATCTTGAAAGAATGAGTTCAAATCGGATCCCCAAAGCTGTTTATAATTATATACCAAGAGGACGAAGATCATTAGGCCGTCCTATGAAACGCTGGAGGGAAAATTTTCTATAGATTCGTAATAGGCCTTGGCCTAATACTTGGAAGGAAGAAGAAGAAACAAATTTATAAAGATGACAGGGATTATGTTAAAATAGGAAGTATAATATCTAATGCTATAAAAACTACAAAGGGATTCAAACAGGGTGCAGTCTACCACCAATTTTATTTGATATTTATGTAGAATTTATATTAATGAAATAGAAACAAAGCTGCAAAGGTACGGGTATCCTAAGAGGCAACAGATTTTTGCTGATGATCTGATGATCAACTGGCTTTAGCGCAAGACAATTTGATATGGAATTCATGACAAAAACGTTGAAAAACAGATATGAATCAAAGGGACTCTCAGTAACTTTACAAAAAAACAGAATATTTGGCAATCAATAGCAATGAAAGAGAAAATTTAGCACTGGAAGAAGGATTTCAAATAAAGCAAGTGAAACAAACTAAATATTTGGGAATAATTATGGATAACGTTTAAGATATAGGCAAAGGCAATACAAAGCAGAAGAATTGAATTGAGTAGAAACATGTCATCATTAAATTCAATATGGTGGAATAAGCATATTTGGAAAGGCACAAAAAAAAAATTGGTGAAACATTGGTGGAATCTGTTGCAGTGTATGGAAGTGAGGTATGGACAATCAATAAGTACTATAAGAATAGACTAATAGCTCTAGAAATGGATTATTTACGGAGAAGTGCCAGAAAGTGAACATTAGAACATGTCAGAAATAAATAAATTAGAAACATAATGGAAGCAGAAGAAAACATAATTGAAAGAATTGAAGAGAGTGATTTAAAATGGTTAGGACATATTATATGAATGGAAGACAACTATATCAATGGCAACCGACCAGAGAGAAGAAAAAAGGAAGACCAAAGTTGACATGGAAGGAAAGCATGAGGATAGCTATGCAAGCGAGAGGTTTAAGCATTGAAGATATGCCGAAGGTCGTATGCTTTGGAAGTTTGGCACGGGAAGATGGCAGCAGCTGCAAAGACTCGAAGATAGAAAGAATAAAGTAATATTAATTGTAATAACAATAATAATAATAATGTTGCTATTAATAATATTGATGTAAATAATATTGTAATAATAATATTCCATCCATCCATAGTAATTCTGCCCTCAGGCAGATCATTCACTGCAGTCATAACATTTTCATGCTATGCTTTGCAGCTTTACTAGGGAATTATAGATGTGGTAGCTTCCCGTTACTTTCCACACCGGTGAAGGCTGATGATGATGATGATAACGATAAGGATGATGATGACCATATGATTTCGGGGACAGTTTGGGTCTTAACGTTTTCCTGACATTTGTCTTACAGGTGAGGAAAAACCCCGATAAAAACCTCATCCTGAAAAACTGCCCCGAACGGGGATTGAAACCGGGCCGGCTGCGTGACAAGGCAGCACGCTACCTCGAGATCACAGCGGTGGACATAATAATATTAATAATAGTAATATTAACGTTAATAATAATAATAATCATAAATTCTTAATTTATAAATATTTTACCTGTAAGTTAATAATGAAAGTACTTCTTGCGAGGATGTTAAGGCCAGCAAGTACTGTATTTGATTTTATGGATCCTGTAGCTGCATTCACTGAAGTGCTCTATTCGTTCCGATCTGTAGCCAACTCTATCCTCTTCATTCTGTAGTAACCAGTTTGATGCACGTGTGTAAGTTTATGGTGAAATTTCACTACAGAGACACCATAATTGCTGTATAATTCCAACTGTATCCAGGAATTTAACCTACTTTAATAATAATTTATTTTTAATGTTTAATCATTTGTGCAATTTGACTACAGTATGTGATTTCCTGATAAAAGGAAATATAACTTAAATTACAGTTATCAATAAAAACTCACCTAGTTATTTAAAAAATTACATTTGATCTTGCGAATAATGAAGAGACAGTTTTTATTTCTTATCATTAAGTCTACAATTTACTTTGTTCACATTAGTTTCTAAACAGTAACTAAGTTATATGTTACAAACAGCAGAACGCAGTAGAATGGTTTGTAATGTACAGCCTTCGACAAAAAGAAATGAGTCATCTCTTGAACGCACATTTCTTCTAAGTCATACTCGGCACAGCGCTGGGTTCAAACTAGGAAACTAGTCATAATTGTGCAGTCCCTGAGCTACTGTGTTATGTGGCGTGAACTGAAGACTCTTCTACGTGTCCCGATAGCTCAGCGGTAAAGCACGCGGTCACTGTTTCTACTCGTATTAATGAAGATCGCAGGTTCCCGTCTTCGATTACATAGTTTTTTTCGTGATATTTGTATTAAAACGTTTTATGAATTAAATACATTTTATTTCGACATTTGAATTACTCTATACTTTTTATGTTCATAATTGGTTTATACTGTTGAGGTTATAACAATGTTAAATTATATATTTTTACACCTTTTATATTAGCTTGACCTGTATCTGTCTATGTAACGGATCTGTATCTATGTAACGGAATCTTTGAACACGATTTTCATCCACTTAAAAACATTGGATCGACTTGAAACTTTTGTATACTTGTAAGGAACCCGTGACAATACAACAGTTTCATATTTTGTTTCTAAAATCCTGGTCAGAATCATCAGAAAATCAAAAAAATGAAAACTGGTATAATAGGTTGCGGGCTTGTTGACTTTTTAGTCAATCGTTGTATGAGCTCAGTTGGTAGAGCGGTAAACTCTAGTGGTAGATAATTTTAGTAATCCATATGTCGCTGGTTCAAATCCGGCTGGGAGGATTTTTTTTTTTTAGAAGAGTATTACTTTTAGCTCATACTACAATAGTATCGAATTTAAAGATATTTACATTCTTATCTTATTCTGTAAAATATTAAATCTAAAAAATAAATAATTGTTTTAAAAAAACTAAAACAACACGCTTTATTAGAAAACCGAACAAAAAAATGAAAGATAATTTCAATTTCCAACACGCTTGGGATAAAATTAAAGTGGTCAACAAAAAATCATCTCCAACACACATAGAATAAAACTAGAGTTATCAACAAAAAGAAAATAATTTTACATCAAAAGCGTGGGGTGCTTTTTATCAATTAATATATTTGAAAATAAACAGATATTGGTAAAAGTAAAGTGTCTAAGGAAATGTAAAAATCATAAAAAGCGCCCCACGCTTTTGATGGTAAAATTATTTTCTTTTTGTTGATAACTCTAGTTTTATTCAATATGTGTTGGAGATGATTTTTTTGTTGACCACTTTAATTTTATCCCAAGCGTGTTGGAAATTAATTTTTTTTGTTCGGTTTTCTAATAAAGCGTGTTGTTTTAGTTTTTTTAAAACTATTATTTATTACTTTTAATATCATCATCATCATCATCCAGGGATTAAGCTTGTTGGCTCGTTCCGGTTTCACGAAAATAAAGTGTAGAGTAGGAAGATTTTAATTTTTTAAAACCTGCGATGCATCAGTTCTCTGGCGTAGAGAAAATAACCGTAACATGTTTATAGCTCGCGCAATGGATTTAGAGGAATGTCCTTGAAGGTCAGTCCAGTCGGTGAAGCTATCCATACTGCTGAGCTGTGATTTCGGTGCTGCCTCTTACAAAAACACGTATAGCCCAGAGTGAATTATAGTGGAAACAGACGTGTAGATTTTATATTTTAACCCGTATTTTTTATATATAACAATTTGTACCTTTGCTGCCAGTAGTTTTAAAATTATAGTGTAGTGTGAATGTGTATTTAGTTAATTAGTGAACAATTTTGATTTTTTTTTAATTTACACAATGCCTCCTATGATTTCAAAATTACAAGGAAAAACTCTTCACAGTCAAAGTCGGGAAATTATTGTGAATGTTCACGACTACATGAAAGAGGAAGCAAAAGAAAAGGAGCGATTTTCACCCGTGTATTATAAACAAGTGAAGAAAATTCAAGAAAGAGTTTCTAAAGCCACAGGTGTGTCGCGCAGTTCTGTTCACAGAATTTTACAAGAAAGAAGAAAACATGAAGAGGAAGGATCTTCTTTTGGCACCCCTGGAAAGAAACACGATGTCCCAAAAAAGAATAACTGACATTGATGACTTTGATAAATGTGTAATTCGGCGCACTACTATATATAATTTTTACGAAGAAGAAAAAAGACTGCACCAACAATTACAAAAATTATTGGAGAAGTTAAAAGAAAAAATTGAATTTAGTGGTGGAGCCAGTAGTCTTAGAGCAGTAATAAGGAACTTGGGTTTTCGCTGGAAAAAAACCAGAACTAACCGAAGTGTTTTAATTGAAAACCATAATATTCGTTCCCTTCGAGAGACATATCTTACATGCATTAAAAAATATAGAGATGAGGGAAGGCCGATAGTGTATGAAGACGAAACATATATACACAGTAGTCACACTAGTCCGAAAGGTTGGTCTGACGACAGTGGCTCAGGTTTGATGGCTCCCGTTTCTAAAGGGGAACGTCTTATAATTGTGCATGCTGGTGGAAGGTTTGGTTTTATAACAAATGCTCTCCTCATTTACAGGTCGGTGCTAAAAACAGGAGACTTCCATGAACAAATGAATACAGGAAACTATATTAAATGGTTACGTACCATGTTGATTCCAAATTTACCCCCAAACTCTGTCTTAGTTGTTGACAACGCTTCGTACCATAACACACAATTAAATAAAGTCCCAACATCAAATTCCTTAAAAAAAGATATGCAAGCCTGGTTAATTTAACATAATATTCATTTTGATGAAAATAGCACTAAAACAACACTTATATGATTTAATCTTAGAAAATAAACCAACACATAAAACCTACGTTATCGACACTATATTAGCTGAAAATAACCATACAGTGTTGAGACTTCCACCTTATCATCCTGATTTAAATCCCATTGAATTAATTTGGGGTGATGTAAAACAGTGGGTTGGTAGTAAAAATGTTACTTTCAAAATTAAAGATGTTGAAATGTTGTGCCGGGAAAGATTTAAAGAAATTGGTAAAAAGGAATGGGAAAATGTGTGTAATAAAGTGGAAGAGAACGAACACGAGTACTGGGAGAAATATGGAATCATGGAAGAAAGAATTGAAAAAATTATAATTGAAGACAATGGAATGGAAAGCAGCGATGAGGAGAGTGAACATGAAACTGACCAAACGGAATATGGAGATAATATGTCAGGTGTTGAAGAGTTGGATGAGTACTAAAGTGACATTTAGTGGTATTTAAAACTTTAACAGACTGATATAAACCATATATAGGGTATATATAGTGAATGTACTTCCTCCACGGATTAAAATGGCCGTATATTAATTAATTATTATTGTGAACTTTTACAAATGTTTAGCAGTGACTGTACATATTTTGATATTCGCTAGCGAGGGAGTTAACAATGACGTGTGGTGACACTTCCTACTGGCTGAGATCTACATCTGGTAAGTACAAGACTCGCATCTAAGCTCCCATTACAAATTTTCATTCAAGGACATTCCTCTAAATCCATTGCGTGGGCTTTACACTCCGCGCTGCGTCTTACAGTTACTTGTTAGTCAGCATGTTTATGTAATACAAGATAAGATCGCCACGTGTTCTAACTTCTCATTGCACGCCACACGTCACTTTACACGTTGTTAGTTTTAAATTGTATTCATCAAAATGCAGGGTATTTATTTATGTTGGAGTGTGACTGGTGATGGAGTGATAGTATTCTAAAACAGCACCCAGCATCGTGAGGAATTTGGGTAGGTACAACAAGTAGCGGCTCCACGTTGAGAAAACCAACTATAACGGCTGGTGGACCAGATATGCTGACCACATGTCACTCCTACACTGGCAGAATGATTAACGCATGTACAGCCTTTGAAAAAAAATGATGGCGCAACTCTTGATGGCGGAAAGTTAAAAGTTTTGAAGAGCGATTCACACCAGTAAGTTGTTACACGTGCTGTCTCCTTTGAGAACAAATCCGGCGGCATGAGGGAGCAATCATAGATTTATACCAATCGTTATTGAAAGAATTTGAACAAATAAATGTATTAATTGAATTTCTAAGTTAAGAGTGTTATCAGATGACTGAAAGCAAGTAATGGTCTCTTAAACCAATCAATAGTAAATTAGCGCTTACTTCTGATGCAGTATTTGTATCAGTAGAGCAGTCGGTAAGATGCTTTCTTGCGACGACATAGGCCCAGGTTCGATCCTGGTCAGGATTTCTTTAAATAACGTCGTTATTTTTTATAATACCTACACGTTACCAGGCTACGTTATATACATTTGTATATATAGGGAAATCTATTAATTAAAGGGAACAACTCGTATATATAATGAATAATGATTGTAAAATCTCGTTACTTTGTTTAAAAACATTAGGCATAGCAAGATTGTTTATTCCCACTACTAATGTAAAATGCGTCTGATTAATTTAAATTAAGACGAGTTAATATATAATGTCATTATACAAGTATGTCCTGGAGTATTGCATCGCTTCATACAAGACAGTTTCTAGCAGGGAATGGTTGTGGTCTAGTGGAAGGAGCTTATATTTCCCATGCAAAAGGTCGCGTGCTCGATCCCTATGTCATGATTTCTTTCTCCCCCCCCCTCTCTCTCTCTCGTCTCAATTAATTTTCTTTGTATTGTTTTATTCTTTTTGCTTTGTTTTATTTACAGCATTTTCCACACTACTTATATACGCGAAATTATTTTCCATTGCACGACACACAACCAAATAGAACGGATTTTAGTTTCTCAAATAGTTGTATACTTGCGAACCAAACAACTGACATCTGGTCATGCGCAGTGACTTCGTTCTCGGACTTGGGGAAATTAACTGTGCGCAACAATTATTTCAAAGGCTGTACATGTATTACTTTCCTATATTTTAAATGAGAGCTTTGGCGCTGGATTTTAGTGCCTTGCAGTTAAAAGGAACATTTTTTTTTTGATGGGGGGCTTTGTACATCACATGCTTCTGTGGAAGAAGTGCAACTGTTGCACCATGGAGATATTCCATAAACACCGGCTTACAGCTAAAAACGGCAAAACTAGCTGTTTACAAACATGTTTATTGATAACACTAAATGTCGTCAATATCTAGCTACTGAAATAAAGCGGTTGACAAACCGAGGAGGAAATTATACCCAACTGCTTTCTTTTAGTATATTTATATATAGACATCCGAGCTAAGTTCACAAACTTGCATAAGGTATTTTTCCGCGGACTCCGTCTATTGGGGAACTGTGGCATTACTTTTACCCGCCATATGACTGAATTGTCTGTGGAAGTGTCCATGATAGAAATGTTTACATAGACAACATGATATTTTACGGGAAATAATACTGAATGCAAGGTAAGATGGCGCCAATAATTAGTAACTTCCATCTCTTATTTATTCATGACCTAGTATTATATATGGATTGACCTAATCAGGCGTTTACTCTTTTTTCCATAAACTCGATAGATATCAGTTATTTAGAATTGCATTAGGTTTACGAGCAGAATTTATGATCCATGCTGACTCACCTATAATTTTGCTTTTATTTTCACAATGTAGCTAATGTAGGATTTTTTCAGTAAACTGTTTGAAAACATTCAAAATAATTTGTTTCTCTCCGCTCTTCAAAGGTTTTCCATTTTGATGCTTCAAACATTTGTAGGAAAAGCATCCAATGAAAGAATTGAAATTCTGAAGTTTCTACATTATGCATGCATAAGAATGTTGATAATGATTCGTCCGTTCGGTGGGATCATGAATCCAGACAAACCCCTTTGTTTTGTTACAGGAGTAGGCTATGTGCCAGTACCGGCCGGGTCTTCTCTTCATCATTCTTCCTCGTACAACACACTTTATACTACTCACAAACACATAAACATACACTCATCCTACACACTGTACAAGGATACTTCTAAGTAAAATGGTCTGCCGAAGTGGTGTGTAAATTGAAACTAGATCACATTAACGGCAGAGCGGAACCCGACGGACGATAAGAGCAGTGGCCGGCATTATGACACACAATCTGTTCAGATTTCAGAACACTTACTGTTTCCCATGTGAGGCAACATTAACTCCACGGCGCGAAAGGTCTAGAAGGCATTAGGCCTACCAGCCGGCTGCTGACGATCCAGTCGTTACCAACCTGAGCCGCTACTTATTGTAGGCATCCAAATTCGTTACTATTTGGATGGGCGCCGGTCCCATAGTTAATGAGAGCAAGGCATCATGCCTGATGCTGCTCGGCTACAAAGCGGAAATCTTGAAATAACACATATATAATACAGGACGAATCCAAACTCTACTGAAAAAACTTTCACAAGATTTGTATTCTGGGATGAAGCAGGGCTGATAACTAGAGCGAGGAATTATATGAAGAAAATTACACGAAAATATGAAATCGTAAAAACAAAATATGAAAAATATGAAAATTATGACGCAAAAATATTATGAAACTACTATTTTCTAAACGTTTTACATATATTTATATACATAGACCCACTAAAACTTATAAGTTTACATACCAGCACATAAATGAGACAAACAGAACTTATTTATATTCTTCAGAAATCAAAATATTCACTGTATTTCGATTTTAATTAGCTTTTTCATTAATTCTGACCCAATATAAAATATATTCACTATCTGAAACAATTTTAATGGATCACGCCATAGTGTAGTTGTATAAGGAAACGTGGTGCAAACAGAAAAGTCATGGGTTCGAGTCTCATTGTCAAGATTTTTAGCTGAACCAGACCTTCTGGTGGCATTGTGGATCTGGGGTCTCAGATCCTAATGGAAGTGAGTACTAGATGCATGTTCTGGGCACAAATGCGGCCATAAGGCAGATCCAACAACCCGGCGGACATCTCATGCCTATTGTCTAGAAAAATAGGAGCTTCAACATGCCACTACCCCAAAGGCCTCCCAAGACTGTAGTGGAATCAGTTTACCTTCATAAATAAAAACTGTGAGGTTATATATAATACAGTTAATTAATGTACTGAATGATATGTAATTATGAAATCCAAGTATATACAAGAAACAAAACATTGTAACTAAAACAAACAGGTTTACATGAAATATAGCACTAACAAAGTTTAGAATAGGTATAGTTTGGATTATTGCTATTTTTACATTGCATAAAGACATTGAATTCCTGGAGATGCAAGTGTAACAATAACATTAAATTGGACGATTTAAAATACAAGTAAACCATTCCATATGTCACATTTGGAGAAACAAGATGTTAAAAGTTATTAGTCCATAATTGGTTCCAGGGATTGTTTCAGAACTCTCTTTGCAATTAAACTTACATTTAATATTGAACTTCAAACATGGTGAAATGTAGTTAAGAATTATTTTAACTTTTTTTTTTCGTGAAATGGGTCTAACATAGTGTCCATAATCTTGGTCTTATTGTGTTTTGAACAATCCAATTGTCAATTCTGTTTGTAATACACTGAAGTTTTTTCTATATTTTCTGATAGGCCTGTCGGTCAGAATTGTCTTGCACGATGAAAAATTATGCTCAACATCACACAATGTTACGGCAGCATACTTGTATCATGCTATATTCGATAGTTTGATGCCCTTACCTACATGAACTTTACTAATTTCACAAACCACTTAAACGGAAATGAGTACAAGACGCTTGTTCTGGGGGTAAAGGCGGCCGTCACGCAGGGCTGACATCAAGTGCCGATTGTCCAGAAAAAGTGGTAGCCTTATCCTCCTACTACCCCAAGGGCCTCTTGAGGCCTGTAGTGGGATTACTTTACTTTACTTTACTGCTTCAAGTTTACCAGCAGTCTCTCCTATATTTAAATGCTGTAATCTGTTCACAAAGTAAGGACTGCTCTCAGGTAGCAATAACGAGTTGACAGCTAATATACCTGACTCTATAGATTCTATAGAATATTCCAACATTGTTCTTCTACTTAGTCATCTAGGCTCATGTTCTTGTTTGGGGATCGAGTTAAGGACAAAAACCTCCATCTAACACTGTCACTCTCTGACTCCTCATCTAATTATTTGCTTTTATGACGGGGCACGCCGTAGCGTAGTGGTTAAGGCACTGAGCTACAAGCCGGAGGGTTGAGGGTTCAAATCCCGTTGGGGTCAGGATTTTTAAACTGACCCAAACCCTCTGGCGGCACTATGGCCCTGGGGTCGACTCAGCCTCTAACGGAAATGAGTACCAGACGCTTGTTCTGGGGGTAAAGGCGGCCGTCACGCAGGGCTGACAACCCGGCTGACATAAAGTGTCGATTGTCTAGAAAAAGTGGGAGCCTTAACCTCCTACTACCCCAAGGGCCTCCGGGCCTGTTGTGGGATCACTTTACTTTACTAAAATCTATCTATCTTGTTCAGAAGGAATACTGAAGAATTTTCACTTGTCTACCACGTTACACTGTCAAAAAGTACATAAATACATTTATTTCAAGAAATATTTTAATGAATTCCTTGAACTTTTATTGAAAAAAAAATGGGAATTTGAAAGTTGAAAAATATGAAGGGGTATAAAATTTTCATTAATGCTTAAACACTCACTTTTTTCAAGAGAAAAAAATCACTTACATCCATTTGTTTCTAATCGCCTCACTTAAAAGGCAATTTTTTTACTGGCCGAATAGTGACTTTGCTGGATATTTCCTTGTATCCTTCATTTAAAGATGATAACTATAGTTTTGAACATTTACCTGATACAGGAAGGCCTATAAATAAATGTCCACGGTATATATTGGTAGAATGAACACTTCTGAATTCAATCTGCCAAATATTAATATATTTTAAAATTAATTTGTAAAATTGTTTTGTATTTTCACATTTAGTGACGTTGCTTCGTTACGATACAGTTATTACGTCAACATTAGCAACAAATGGCATTTTTACAATCATTTTTAACACGATAAGTGCGTTCTGTCGGACTTACAGGAATGGTGACCATGATTTGAAGTTCAATTTCTTAAATTTCGGGTTTGCCAACCTATAAATAACTAAATAACTGTACTGTAATATCAAAAATTACTTACCTAGGGCGGGAGGTAAAACCACTGCCGTTTTTATATTCTTCGTACAATGTATATACAAAGCTATATCCAAACGGTAGAGTGAATATACATTATACGAAACAAATCACTGTATTTTAAATGAACTGAGCTTTATTTGAAATAGTATTAATCAATAAATTCAATCTTGCCGCCATTTTATCCCTGATTGGTGTCACTGCATGCTGTAGTCTCAACTGAATTATTTTCGGCATTTACCGTATATACATTGGTCAGACTGCTAACGTCAGTCAGTTGTTTATAATGAACGCAAATATTTCCAACAGAGATGCTATTATTTTACTATTATTTGTAATTTTGAAAACACCATCATGAAAAAATAAATAAAAAGTACAACACACGTTTGTGAAGTGTTTAACATAATCTCGGAAATTAAATCCTTGTTATCGCTCGCTTTTTAATAATTTCCTCACTTCTGTAAATCCACTTCACAACCTCACATAGTTATTTACAATTGTGAAATTTATATGTTTTTAATAAAACCATTTATTGAACGTAGAGAAAAAGTTCCCAAATCGTTTTAGATATCAAATTACAACAGTATTCGTAGCAGGGTTTTATTTACAAATAGTGACGTTATGTTACAATTTCGGATAATATGATATGGAGAATGTAATATGCATACGATTAGAGCTTTTTTTATTTTCCTTCTTCTTAAGCGCTGAAATCGATCTTGCTAGACTAGAGCTTATCATGCTCGCCTCTGGTTCTACAGTTCACAGAAACAAACCCTGACGGCGTTTATGGATTCTTTAGGAGGTAAAAATCGTAAGTAGGCCTGTATTTTCCTTGGGAAAGGACTAGAAACCAGTGTCACATGTCTGGATTTAGGGCACGTAAGATAATATCAAGTCCCGAGCCGTAGCCGAGTGGTTAAGGCAGGATGCCTTGGCGCAGAGCTACGGGACTTGCGCTGGTTCGAGTCTCCATGGGGAAGAAATTTTCTCATGGTATTTCGGCCAGTATGGGACCGGTGTCCACCCACCATCGTGAGGCATTTGGGTAGCTACATTAAGTAGCGGCTCCAGGTTGAGAACAGCTGGGGGACTCGAATGCTGACAACATGTCACTCCAACACAGGATGATGATCATCTACCTCTGTTATTGACACATACGGATGTGAGGCCAGCAGGTAAGGGTCTCCTAGGCCTAGCGCGCCAGGAGTTAAGATAATATCAAGCTTGTAAGACGAGGTCTCTATGCAAAATTGTTGGTCCTTACTCCTCTAGATTATAATCGCGACACTAATATTTGTTTTGATTTTAAAGAGAGTCGTTGATTATTAATTATGACACAACACTGAACGTATTGACTTGCTAAAACTTTTCTCCCGGGGAGAGTCGCCTTTTCTACGGCTAAACTGTTCCTCCTTCCCGTTGAACTCCCCATTTCTAACGCTGAAAAGTCAAAATTGTTCTTCCATCATTGATGCTATTTGATATTCTCTTCTGAATTCCTTCTTTGCACGGTTTCTCACCGAGATTATCCAAGCACGGGCGAACTGACAATAACTACGTAACTATACAATTGTTAGTTTAGTTACTTTTACCCCCACCAACATCGTTAAGGAATACCTGGTGGGTGCAAATATTTCTTATGAACTAACTAACTCACTACATAACAGTGTTTCGCATACATATAACTCAGAGAATAATCATGTTAGGGCCTATAGATTTTTAGCTTAAGATATATTTTGTGAAGTTAGAAATGGAAAGAGTTCCTGTGATGGCAATAGGATGCATTTACAGAATTTAGCCTGTGTTAATTTATTTCTTCGCATCATTCCTGTTTTTAATTATTGTTCCTATATATTTGAAATCCGCCACTTCTTCAAAATTTCAAACATTTTTATCGACTGTCCATATTATAATGTATTTCTAGCATGATCATATATTTTAGGCCCACTTGTTTCAGTGAGCCAATACTGTAACAGTATTTTGTTTTTAATATGCTTCTTCTGTTTCTATTTCTGATTTCTTCTCTTTATAATCTTTAATTTCTGTAGTTCAATTAAGACTGGGGAATGTGAGGTTATGTACTTTATCTCACATGTGGATATAGAGCGAGGTGGCTCAAGCGGTAAGTTTTGGGATTCATATTTGATAGGTCCCGAATTCAAATCCCAATGCCGACCAACTTGAATGAGGTTTTCCCTGGTTTTTCCTCGATCCTTAAGTCAAATTCTGGTTTGTAGTGTCATTAAAAAGTGCCTATTTTATCGTGTTCACCATTTCATAATATAATTAGGTCTACATTATATTAATATACATATAATTGAATAAATAAAGTTCTTAGGAGAATATTTGGACCAAAGAGAGGTGAACAGACAGGTGAATGGAAAAGACTGCATAACAGTGAATTACATGGTCTTTATAGGAAACCAGATATAATGAGAACAGTTAATCTCGTTGACTGCGATGGACAGGACATGTGGCACGAATGGGGAATGAAAGACGTGCATGGAAGATTCTTGTAGGAAAACCAGAGGGAAAATGCCCAGTTCGTAGACCAAGAATGAGGTGGGAGAATAACATTAACTATGATTTGAGGGAAGTAGATTATACAGGGGATGATTGGAAAACATTGGCTCAGGATAGGGATATATAGAGAGCTTATGTCCGCGCGGCCATGAACCTACGGGTTCGATAGTGCCAGTGAGTTAGTTAGTTACAATGAAATACATAGATGCACATGACCTATACTAATCTGGAGCTAAGTTCCAATTGTACTATAAAAACTTAAGTTATTTCTCCTCCGACTCGGTCTATCGAAGGAACTGTGGTGCTACTTTTACTCACCATATGAAAGAATTGTGTACGGAACTGTTATCGATAGAAACTTTTTTTCCCAGGCAACATCGTATTTTACTGGACTGGATACAAAGTTAGATGGCACCAATAATTAGGAACTTCCATTTCTAATTTGTTTATGACAAAAAAATTATATGTGAACATACCTAATCAGACATTTAGACCTAAGCTTTTTCCATGATGTCGATAACCTTTATATATAATTCCATTACGAGCAGAATGTATGCTCCATGCTGACTCACCTGTAAATTCTGTTATTTTCATCACATCCTCAAAGGCTAATGTGGGATATTTCTCACTAACCGCTTTGAAAATATTCAAAATACTTTGATTTTCTCCTACTTTTATAAAGCTTTCCTTTCTAATATTTTAGAAATTCTTGAGAAGCGGCCATTTTGAAACAACTGAAATTCAAACGTATTCTGCATTGCGGATGCGTAGGAATAAAACAATGCATATTTTACCTATTAAAATTATAATTATGTATTTTAAGAGAATCCTATATAACATACATAGACATGTGTAAGGTATTACATATTATTATTTTCTTTATTTAAATTGTTACAGAGGAACTATATTTTCTTGCTCGCTGAAACATAAAATCGTCATTCGACCAATGAAAATGCAGTCATACATCTGCTCTGTTTACATCACAACTGGAACTTAGCTCGGAATTAGTATAGATTGTAAAGGTAGATAAATGAAATACAAACCTTTACAATAAAAAAGTGTTAGAAAATGCGTGTTCTAGTGTATAAATATTGTTTATGTATGGTGACCAGCCCCATGGATAGTGATAAGAGGTTCTGACAGCAGTTAATGAGGCCTCGGGTTGGATTCCCGGTCAGAGCACTGGATTGTTTTTCATATGGTCGCTCATGGTCTGGATTTGAACTGAGTTTAGGATTAAGGACTCTCCTGGTGCTTCATTTTTATTAATCACCCATCATGTCATCGGGGGAACTTAACTCCGTCTTCCAGGCGCCCCTTCTTAACCCTTTGATTAAGTTTAAATATCCAACATTTATTTTATTTAAGTCGACAAAGTAAGAGGAAGCTAAGATCTGTTTACTAAAAAAAGTAAACTCGGACAAGATAGAATACAACTCGGATAATTAGCACCCAGTTCAAATCCAGGCATCAATGTACTGACACAGAGGTCTCTCTATTTTACTTTATTATTTACTAGCTAAGACCCGGCGTGCGCTGCTGCTCCTAAATAAATGTTCATGTGTTTTTACCGCCCGCCGTGTGCTGTTGCCCGGGAATGTGCTTATCCCGAGCTTCTCGTCATCAATGAAATACAAAATTGGTTATTGTGAGTTATCTGTAGAAGATAAACATATGCTCTCGGGGACTTTTTTGTAGAGTTTTTTGAAATATTCAATTCTCCGTACATTAATTTCTTTTATATGTTATGGTTTAGGCAGCGTAAGCCATTTAAATGTCAAAATAGGGACTTTATTTATTGTTTTTCACTACAAAGGGTGATTTTTAGGGGTGAAGGGGTTGAATATCACACCTCTCTTATAACCCCTTCAAAATCGGATGAACGATGTGGCCGCGCATAGAATATGAAGAAACAAAGCAATAAACAAACATTGATTTTTATATATTAGGTTTATTTTTGGGGTTTTTACGATGTTTTACGAACTGTAAGTCCATGATACGGGATCCATGACGCATTTCCTTTGCAAGAATGATGTATTCAGGAATTATATGTCCCTTAAAATTCATTCACCTAATCCAGAATTGCATCTGCGAAACTCCAATGATAATCACTAGTCAATAAGAACCGACCTGTTGAGCTAGAGAACGCCTTTTCAAGGTGTATACGAAATATTGTAGATGTATAAAAAATAATCGACGTTTTCCTTCGTAAGGAAATGTTCGGCCACAACAGGTACATTTAAAACTCGTTTTTCGCGGCGAATTGTTCAATATAAGTGGGCTACAGTTGTACTGTTTATCTGAAAAATCACAGATCTGCCATGACAGGCGAGAATAAGAAAAAAAGTTGTAAAGACAAGCTGCTGGCACTTGTAAAAAAAAAGAGCACTAAATGATTAATAATTTATAGAGATGTTTGTGAAAAAATGACGTATATAACTTCAATCAATATTAATTTATCTGCGTTGAAAATTATAAGGAGGAGAGTATTTCTTGTGACACGTTATTTTCCCCCGCGTGTACAGAACTTGTAGAAACCGGGTCTCGCGTCTACGAAGAAATAGCTGTAGCATTCACTCTCATGTCCCGTCTGGATTCTGTTTCAATTCATTTTTTCAAACAATCGATATGACTAATGAAGTATAAATCGATAATAAGAGCTCGTATAAAATGTTATAACTAAGAACTTGTTATCAAATTATTAGATGAGCTGGGAATTGTGCTCCTCTTGACACAAATCAGAAATTGCTCAGAATGTTACAGCATGTTTCATAAAAATAGTACACGTTCTTTATAAAGCAAATAATTACATCTCAAGAGTCGGGTGTGAGGAAGTGTTAAAAATTACCTGGTAGCACATTTTCTATATTATTAATTTCATTATTATTATTATTATATTATTAATAATAATATAAACATAACTACATATACGGTCACACGTAGGGATATATTATACAGGGTTATTCAGAAAGAAGAAAGAGACTTCAAACATTTATTTCTTCCAAACTACAAATAATATAAACACAATTCCAACGTTCCTGGAAAGAGAAAGTTCAAATTTTAGTATTTTATGCATTCAATATGAGCACCATGTGTTACACGACAAACATCAAAACGGTGGCTCATTTATTGCAACACACTAATCAGCTGGTCTCTAGTTATCGAATTCACAGATTCAACAAATCGATGTCGCAGATTTTCAAGAGTGTCAGGCATTTTGGAGCGGGGATAAAAAACACTCTCTTTTATGTAAACCCACAGATAAAAACGACACAGGGTTAGGTCGCGTGACCTGGGAGGCCACCGGTAATGAAGTTGATATTCTGCTCCTCTTCCAATACAACTTTCTGTTGTTTCGCCATTTTAATACAATCAACATGACAAGCAACAAACGTTTTCTTTTTTTCAGGAGCGTTGGAATTGTTTTTCTGTTTTTTGTAGTTTGGAAGAAATAAATGTTTGAAGTCTGTTCCTTCTTTCTGAATAGCCCTGTATAATGGTATAATAAACAGTTAATAACAAATGAGGGAAATTTTGAGAAAGTGGTTCAATTCAAGTATTAACCTTGGAACAATAATTACAAATAGGAATGAGATGCACAAATAAATTAAACAAGGGTTAATTCAGGAAATGTATGCTAATATATATAACAGGGACTCAGGTCGTTCCAACTTCTCTAAAAAAAGTTAAACTGAAAATATATAAAACTGTTATTCTCCCAGTTATATTACATGGATGCGATCCGTGGACTCTTATTTTAAGGCAGGAGAGAAGATTAGTAGTATCGGAATTTGAGAATAAATTTTTAAGGAAAATTTTTGGATCAAAGAGAGACGGACAGACAGATGAAACGAGAATAATTTATAACAGTGATGATCTTTATAGGAAAGCAGATACAATAAAATGATTTAAGTCTCATAGATTGCGATGAGCAGGACATGTGGCACGAGTGGGGAACGATAGAGTCTTGGAAGGTTCTTGTAGAGCAACCAGACGGAACCGTCTAGTTAATAGGTGAAGAATGAGGTCAGGGGATGATTGTGTAACATTAGTTCAGGTAAGGGATGTATGGAGAACGTATTTCTGCACGGCCTTGAACCCACGGGTTCGATAGTCCCCAGTAAGTTATTAAAATATTATTATTATTATTATTATTATTATTATTATTTTGCAGTTTATTAACAATCCCACTAGTTTCTCTTAAACATTCCTGATTTCTTCTCCGGAATTGGCGGAATTACAACTCACTTCTTAAGTTAGAGCGCCTTGTAGGCGGAGTTAGGTTACTCCGATATTATGATACTTGATGAATATTGTAGAATGGAAATGGATAGTTAGTGACAAATGAAGAAAATTTTGAAAAAGAAAGTGCCTGATTTCAAATACATTTAGGAATCAATTGGAAAAAGGCAGAAAGAATTAAACATCGGCTCAAAACTGGAAGTGTATGCTAATATGCATTATAGAGATATTCGCCCTCTCAACTTCTTAAAAAATATAAACTGAACATATATATCCATCCATAGTAATTCTGCCCGAGGGCAGGTCTTTCACTGCAATCATAGCATTTCCATGCAGCTTTACTAGGGAATTGTAGTTGTGGTAGCTTCCCGTTGCTTTCCACTTTTATATATATATAACTATTATTATCGTACACTGCTCAAAAAAATTAGGGGATATTGTAGAATAACCTATTAAGACTATGTTTTTAGGAACAGTATTAGATGCAATCACTTTCTATTACTCCAAAAGAATGTAAACAAGAGTTTGAAGTCATTACGTAACCTCTGTCCCACACCAGATGTCAAAGAGATCCTGATTAGGAATATGGCAAACAAACAAAGCAACATTAACATGGGTGAAAATGTTTCTTTAGTATGGTGTATGGTCTCCTCGAACGGCCAGCACTGCCTCACAGCTGTGTGACATTGATACAATGAGGTTAGCAATGAGTTCTTGAGGGATACGTGGCCACTTTTCCATAAGAGCAATGTGCAGCTCTGGAACAGTTGTGGGAGGTGCTGGTCTGCCTGCAATGCGCCTGCCTAATGCATCCCACACGTATACGCTCAATCGGATTTCAGTCCGGGGAGGAAGCTGGCCATTGCATTCGCTCGATACCCTCCACTTCCAGCATGTCGTCCACCAAGCCAGCTCTGTGGCGTCGTGCATTATTGTCCATAAAAAGAAAAGAATCACCTATGGCACCAGCATAAGGCACGACAAAAGGTCGGAGAATCTCATCTCTATACCTTACCGCAGTCAAAGTACCACCTTGGATGATGTAGAGGTCCGTACGTCCACCACTACTGACTCCTGTCCACACCATCAATCCACCGTCACCATATGGGGATCTTTCACGTACAAAAGCTGGATTGTTTTGTGTCCCTTTTTCTCTCCAGATGAAATACACGCCGACTATCACATTCCACGTTGAATCGCGATTCATCAGAAAAAATAACTGATCTCCATTCAACATGCCTCCACCCACAATGTTCCTCCGCCCAGTTTCTGCGATCTCTACGGTGTTGTGGAGTTAACCTGGTACACACCATGGGCCTACGGGCATAGAGACCACTTCCATGCAGTCGATTAGGGACAGTTTGAGTTGATACCCTGCGTCCTGTTGCTGTTTGAAGTGTATTTCGCAGTTGAGTTGCATTCTGCTGTCTATTCCGACGGGCTGTTAACAAAGAGGTAACCGGTCATCCCTTGCTGTTGTTTGCCCTTGGTCGACCTTGTCCGGCTCTTCTGTGAACAGTATGTTCTTTGAAAATGATTCCAAAGACTGGAAATCACGCTTTGAGACACCTCAATGGCTTGTGGCACCTCTTGTTGTGTCTGTCCAGCTTCCATCCTTCCTATGGCCCTCCAAGCCATTGGTTCAGGGTAAATCACGTTGTCGAGGCATCACTGTCCCTAAGGCAAGTCATTCACTAACTGAAAACTGGACTGGATTTAAAAACAGCAACAAAACATTCACCCCCACACCGCCCTTTCACATCAACAGTACAGACACTGCCCTCTGGTGTGGTATCGAGGTTACGTAACAACTTCAAACTCTTATTTACATTATCTTTGAGCAATAGAAAGTGATTGCATCTAATACTATTCCAAAAAAACATAGTCTTAATAGGTTATTCTACAATATCCCCTAATTTTTTTGAGCAGTGTAGTTACAGAATGTGGATGCCAAACCTTGATTATAAATTATAAGTTTAAAGGAAGGAGAACATATTACGAGTACTGATTTTTGAGAATAAAGTTCTTAGAAAGATTTTTGGACAAAAAAGATAAATGATCAATGAGGTTAATGTAGAAAACTATGTTACAGTGAGCTGCATTACCTTTATGGGCTGCCAGATATAAAGAGAAAATTACGTCTCGTAGACTGCGATGGGCAGGAACATGTAGGATGAATTGCAGTTCATACAAATTCATTATAGCAAAAACAGAGAAAATGACCAGTATGTAAGTCAGAAATGAGGTGGGAGAGACATTAAGTTAAAATTTTTGTTGGAAGTTCTCAGGATTTTTTTACCAAAGAGAGATGAACAGAAAGGTGAATGGAGAAGACAAACATAGCAGTGAACTGTTTGATCTCTATAGGAAGCCAGATATAATAAGATCAGTGAAGCCTCGAAGATTGCGATGGGCAGGACATGTATCAAGAATGAGGAATGAATGACGTGCGTGGAAGCGTCTTTATAGGAAAACCAGAGGAAAATGCCCAGTTGGTAGACTTAAGAATGAGTTGGGAGAATAACATTAACTATGATTTGAAGGAAGTGAATTATACAGCGGTTGATTGGAAAACATTAGTTCTGGTTAGGGATGTATGGAGAGCTTTTTTTCCGCTACTGGTTCGATAAAGGCTATTAGTTTCTCATTCGTATTACGATTATATTTTCTTACTTTCGCAATTTTTCTGCCAATTCCATTCTCTTCATACTTATCCTGATGCCGTTATTCCTGTGGGTTTCCTCTTCTTCTATTTTCAGCATCCATTCCATTAATTTTCGGAATTACATTGATCTTGTCTGAAATCCCGTGATCGTCCCAACATCCAATGTATCCGAGCTAAGTTCCAGTTATACTGTAAACAAACCTGCTTAAGATATTACTCCGCGGACCCCGTCTATTGGCGGTAACGTGGTGTTAATTGTACCCGCCTAATGACTGAATTGTGTACGTAATGACAATGATAGAAACATTTTTCTTAGGTCATGTCGTATAAATAGGGGAAATAATCCTGAATACAAGACACGATGCTACCAATAATTAGTAACTTCCATTTCCTATTTATTTATGACAAATATTATATATGGGCCCTCCTAACCAGACGTTTACACTTTTTCCATAATGTGGGTAGACATCCTATATTTATAATTTTATTATGTCTACAAGCAGACACATGTTCAATGCTTTCAGGAGTTAGACAAGGGTGTAGTCCGTTGCCCACACTTTTTAATATATATATTGACGACATTATGAAATATTGGATAATTATAACAGACAAAGGCCTTAAACTGAACAGTAACACAAGTGTTAATAACTTAATTTTCCCGATGATTGTCTTACTACACCAAGATGAAGATCTGTTACAATTGGCTGCTTACAAACTAAATGCAATATGTAGCGATTATATTTTAAAATTTCAGTAAGTAAAACAAAAGTAATGACATTTTGTGGAAGAAACACTCTGCGTGCAAAAATAATAGTTGGAGAGGAAATTATTGAACAAGTGTTCCACTTTAATTATATAGCATGTGATATCAGCTATGGATATGATAAAGATATTGAACATAAAACTCATCCGTTTCAAGCTATTGGTGGCACAATAAACAGAACATTGAATAACAAACCCCATAAACAAAAAAAAAAATTAAACTTTTATTAAACAATGGCAGTCCCTGTCCTTTTGTATGAGAATGAATCTTGGATTATCACTACCAAACAAGAAAGAAAATTCATGCAGCCGAGATGAAATGTTTAAGAGAAGTAAAAGGATGCACTAGGATGGACCAGATAAGAAACGACGATTCTGTGAAGAACGGCATATCTACTCCTTAAAAGAAAATATATTTAACAACAAGATTCAGTGGAAAGAACACGTAGAAAGAATGGAAGAACGTAGATTACCAAATAAAATCTTTAATTTTTCCGAGAGGAGAAGAGATGTTGGATGTTATCAGAAGAGATGGTCTTAGATCTATTAGTGAAGATGGAACAGGCAACTAATGCCTAAACCAGGAAGTGAAGAAGAAGGCTTTCTTGCCTGTAAATTCTCCCTCTATAGGGGAGAAATTCAACCATACTAATTTAGTTACACTTGTTTTAGATAGATGTCAGATTGGCCCATGTCAATGTTCGAACTCATAGTGACGTCTAGGAAACCAAGGTAGTACTAGGAAGGGAAAAATCGGTAAATTTTGCTTACAAGTAATTTATTCAGGCTTAAGTACCTTTCATGAGCCTGAAAATCTTCAGACTCTGATTCCATGGCTTAAAGTCCCCCCGGAGGAATTGCTCCTTGGATTTTTTTCTAAACAGTTCATCGACCCCGTACGGGTTTGAACTCGCTGTCCACGGGACCAGAGGCAAGTAGCATAACAACCACTAGTCCACAGCGGTCAATACTTATTCAATGTAATTAAAATTCTTATAGGTCCTATATTTTAATATTCTCCCACTTAACTAGAACAAACATATGCTAGTTAGGCCTAACACATATATAATTTTTATTTTATTCATTTCGAGTGTTAGAAAGCGAAACACATTTTGTTACACTTTTAAATGTAATCAGTTGGACCGATGAAAACGCAATCCATACATCAGGTTTGTTTACATTACTCGTAGGCCTACAACTGAAATTTTCCTGGGATTGATTCAGTTCTACTCTATTATTTTTTGGTGTTATAGGAGTAGGCCTATACATTTTATATCTCTGGAACAGGGTGTTGGCCCATTGCTAAAATATCTAACCTGGAGGACAAGGTAATTTGTTATCGGGTTTGTCTTCTTCTGGCATTTAGAGAATCAACACTGAACTGTAAGGCAGCAGCTGCTAGTTTTGGTTCTCATCGGGTAAAAATAACAGTAATAATATAATAACAGTAAATATTAAATTGAATAGCAATATTTATTTATTTCCAAGTTTATAATATAAATATATATGTTTGTATATCTAACCAAAATTATGCAGTATTTTTATTCAGTATTCCCTATTTTTTCAAATATCTGTTTGATTTTAAAATTAATATTTTAATAGTTTTAACTACCCTTTGACTACCCTAGAAAACAAACACAAAATCACATTGTCTGAGGTCTGTAAGTATTAGTAGCAAAAATAAAATATATTTCATATGCATTTTCAGTTGTACCTCTACGAGTTCTCGACAAGATTTGCTGGATATTATGTTTCAAACAACGTTCTGAAAATATGTTGATATTAGAGTAGGTTACAGTGATTTGTTCCATTTCGTACTTGACATACAGAACACAATTTACGAGTAAATGAGAACAAAACAGAAACATTTAAATTACGTTGTTATGCACATTTTTATAATTAAATAATTATATTAAAACAATAATTGACTTAGGAGTAAATATTGATAACTAAAAGAAAAAAAAAGAACTGAAATATAATCCTTACCTATACATGTACTAAGTTGACACCACCCTCGCCGTGCACATCCTAACACCAAAGTCGAAAAATCTGTTTTCTCCATCAATTCACCAGTATTGCGCCCCGACTGTCTCCGTTCCTAAGGAATTAAATGGAGGTTTCATACCAAGGAATACATTTTGAATGTTACATTCAATAATTTTCACAGTAACTAGTTTAAAGAGAGAGGAGTATAACTAACAGATATTTTCTTTACATATATGTATATAACATATATATTTCCAGTAGTCTGGTAGCTTGTAATTTGTACAGTACAGATAATGTCATATATTCACGGTCCACGTTTTGGTCCTAACACCTTTAATATTACACGATGTCGTTTTTAAATAATCATATTTAAACTTGAAGCGTCCTCTTCAAACTGATTTTTTAAATTGTTCTTGGAATAAACTTTTCTAATAACTAGGGAATATAATATGTAAGTTGTAAACAATGGTTATAAAAATGTCAGATAGTCACAACCGTTTTAATAGCAAATATCTAGTGTAAAGTTTCCTTCAGAGTTGTTTTCTTTATCGTCTTAATGTCCTGCATCTTTTAACTTGGATACTAAATACAAATTTACAGCTTGTTATACCTATGGTAGCTATTTTAGGGCATAAAGGACCTTCGGAACTTGGAAAATCTGGTAGCGTTTATCTAGCCGAGCGTTAGTATGAGGATGTACAGTATACATGTTTTGAAATAAACAAATGGAGTCTTATTTTAAACTATTTTATTACTAAAGTATAAATGATTAGAAACCCTAAGTATTCTAGCCCTAAATCTAATCTAAGCCTATATTAAAAACTACAGTACTTCCTTGGGGGGTTGAGAAGAGGGAGTTGTGGAATTTATAAATCTAACCTAATCTACATGATTAAAAAATGTTATATCCCCTTTTGAAAATATAGTATCAAAAATGTTAATTGTACTTGATTCAAAACATAAAAGTACAGAATACATGTTAAGAAAAATGTAGCTTACTCACACATCAACAGACAGACACGAGACCCTCACTTCTCAAGTGTTATATACTCAATTTGACCTCTAGTTCCCCTAACTGTACTCACTAACATTCCAATAAACTAAATGTAGGGATGTTTACAGTTAGCTATGCAAAACTTTGCTCTGAACTATATCATGTCTAAACTCTATCTCAACAGACTTTGAATGTCTAAACTCTATTTCAAAAGACTTTGCTTGAATAATTAAAATAATCTATAAAACAATTAAAAATCTATATAAAAGACTATGTATTCATAACGTATTCCCCCCTTCTCAAACCCAAGAAAAGGTCTTTTAAGGCCCTTTTTGGGGCCGCTGAAGTTGTGTACTTAGACTACGCACAAGCTTTTTAGTTGATCTGGTTTTTGTTTACATTTGATACTACAGATTTGCTCTATCTCCTGTTCCTACAGGCTACTTAACTCTTTCTAATATAGTATTCATAAACAGGAATTTTAACAGGAACAATTTTAACATAGTCATAAAAATTGTGTGTTCAAGTTAATCCATTTTCTCTTTACAATTAACCGCAGTTCCCTTCCTCTATATGGGACATAGACGTTTTCATACTTTATCAAACCACATTTATCTGGTTTTCAAATTACATCTGGAAAATGGATTAGCTTGTCACTCCGAACCTGAAACAAGAAAACATATATAAAACATAATTTATCTACTCTTCTTCTTTTTCAAACTGTTCCATAGTTCTGTTTTCTTCAATGCTGTTTCTTTTCCACACTGTCATTCTGAAAAAGAGAAAAATCTAAAACTTTAATTAGAGCTTATCACTTTCTTCACAACACTCGGCTTTTCCACTAGCCGCGTCCACCGAGAAACTTGAGCACTTAGTTCTTGTTTGTCGCCGCGCATGTCCGCAGCTCATGTTGATCTCTTACAGCATCCCTGGTTGAATCCGATGCCTGGGACCACGTTCGGTGATGGTATCTTCCTTCAGTCGGGAGAGAGCCATGCCGGATACTGGGTCTGTCCTTTGAAGTTCTCGAGACCAGCAATTTCTTTTAGGAGCCATGGATTATTCTGAGGATAGGTTTAATAGGATTTCTGCGTTGTTATCCAATTTCTTACTGTATAATACTGGTTGGGAATTACTATATGATCCACGGACCATCAGAGGTTCGGTTTGATACGGTTAAGGTATTTGCTTGGACTCTCATGTCGCACCGTATTGACTGGTGGACATTTTCCATGCCGAATGGCTATCCCTGATGTAGTAAGTCGTACCCGCATAGACCCTGTCTTCCTCCTTTTTTTGGTATCAGCTGATCTAAGTTTCGTGGTGTGGGGAATGTCCTAGGTGACTCAACATCCTTCGTCGTTTCTAGTTAGCCCAGTCGTGCTAGTCAGCCCAGTCGTGCTCGTAGTGTTAGATCATGTGCGTAGTCGTTCTTCTTGTGCTGAGGGTGTTTACTGGTTTACTTTTATCGTTTTTTTTGTTTAGTTTTGTTGGTTTTTTCTCTCTTTTTTGATTTTTATTTGTTTAAATACTATGGGTTTGCACTACCTTTTTCTTAATAAATTCCATATGGACTTTTAGTAATGAATCAATAGTACCTTCTGGGGTCTCAAAACCAAATCCTAGTTTCTTACTAAGAATAGTATCCCTCTTAACTAAACCCCGAATCTTGAGCAACCATGTACATCTTTACTTTTATAATTTTCCTAGGTTCAGTTCCTCTAAATTTACTTTTAGTTAGTCATATCTCAATGGTGAAACCACCAAAATTGTAATTTGCATTAAACTTTAAACTGCCAACCTCGTTCCTATACAAATTTTATCCCTGTTTTATCTTTTGGCGTTGCTAGATTTTAAACTGGAAACCGAAAAGAGTGCTCTTATGCCTATCAATTTGCATAGCCATCATCAACAAATATCAGTTCCTAAATCATCTTTTATCTTCCCTAAAACTTTCAATTTGACAGTACTTCAGGTGTATATATACCCCTAATTTCCATAATTAGATCGGTTGATTTTACCATATTTAGCAGCCCTAAATTTTTGCCTAATTCTAAGGGTTTTATCTAGTCCCTTTCTTTATAATAGACCTAGGTTCGACTGGGTGCGCTCGTCTTCACATCAGTCGGAAGGACATATACTACACTTATTTATCATGTAAATGCTACTTGACCAAAGCCGAATTAGTCCTTACAAACACCAATTAATACTCGCATCCTGAATTTCTGTCATCGTTTCCTTAGGGCCTTGAGTTTAAAGCATTCTTTTCCTTTCCCCACTTCTGAATTAACTGCCTCTATTTCTTAAGTCCCTCTTTTCCTAGCCTTAATTGTACTTGCATTGAGATATGATTTTTAAGCTACTTGTGTCTGGACAGGGATTCAGGTTTTCAATATTCATTGGTCTAATTTTTTTTCTGACCATCTGATCTTACTACTAATATATCAATCCACTTAATTTAACTTCTTAATCCTTACTGATTCGATTTTAGAAGGTCACAGTATGTTACTTAACCTGAGTCCTTGTCCTCATTCTCCCTTCTGCTGCCCTAACTTCTGATTCGGTGTACTTTACACTCTTACCTCACCTACTGTTAGTTTGAATGGCAAATTCTCATAGCTGATTTGTTGAACTTTTATACATTTATTTTACGTTTTGTATACTTTATTCCCTGATTGTTTCTTGATCTACATGTATTTAAACTGTTTTTTTTCCTCTACTTCTTACTCCCGGGTTTCCTTGATTTCCCATTACATACATATCATCATTTATTGGGGTTCGATTTTTCCCTTCTTACTTTGAAATATTTACCCACGTCCTACTCCAGGTTCTTTCCTTACTTCTTCTTTCACTCGGAACTACTCCTATCTGTTCTGCTTGTATCCTAGGATTCTATTTACTTTAGACTGCTTATGCGCTTAAACTTATCTACACCACCATAGGTGTTTAACCTCTCGTTTTTATGTCGTCTTCTTCCCTTGCATCCTGTCCCTCTTGGCTCTACCTGTCGATGGCACAATCGTATGTATGTGCGTTTCCCAATTTTCCTTCTGTTCCCTCTAGTGCACTAGCGTTTCCGGTGTTATTTTGCTAGTATTAGTTATCTAACAGTTAGGACCATATTCTATCTGTGCGTACGTCTTTACTTCGCGGTATTTCTTTCCGCTTTCTCACCACCGGCGGATTTTCTCTGGCATCCTGTCCTTTCGGGGAGGCCCTAGATATCTCCTCGAGCTGCGGCCTCGAAGACATGAAATGGAACCTGTCATTTCCATTCGTGTTGACGGTGGCCCGATTTATGCCCGCCTCCGTTTGTGCTTTCCTTTGCACTACCTGTGTCGAGTGAGCCAGCGAGGTCGTCGCGCTGCGACCTTGAAGACAAGGAATGGAAGTCGTCTCCCATTGGTGGCACGGATTTCTCCGCACTGCGGCCTCAAGAAGGAGGACGAGTCGATCCATACTTATCGACAGTGGCACGAGTTCTCCCTAACACCCCTCTCTAATTCTGTTGCCTCAGAATTTTCGTTTTCGACGTTAATCTTAGGGAGAGCCTTCTTGAACTCATGGACGCCGCCTCATCGGAAAAGTGGATTTTATCCTAATCACTTTGATGGGGTTCCCCTGTTGTCCTCATCACTCCCTAAACCCGGGTTCACTAATGTTTATTTCCTCGAGAATCCGTGTTCTCGTTTAATATTCATTCTCCGATACCTAACTCTCTATCTAAATGAATTGTTCCATGGTCCCTAACGTGTGTGCCAAGCCGGCAAGATTTTATGGCCAGTGCCCCAGGATCACCAAGGAGGTCTGAGACTCCAGATCCTTTCATACGGGGGGTGTCCCACCTTCCAACTTGTACACTCCCTAACTCCTCACTATTTCTCTGTCTCTCTTATCTGTGCACTGTTTCTCCTAAGGTTCGCTGTTCGCATCTCTATCCAGTGGCTCTAGAATATGCCAGGCCACCATCAAGATAGAATGCCAGGGTCTGTGTTCGCATCTCTATCCCAGTGGCTCTAGCATATGCCAGGCCTCCATTAAGATAGAATCCCTCCTTTGCTTCCTATCCTAATTCTATCTCTCTTCTAACCTCTTGTGGGTTTCTGTGCGATTTCCCTAACATCGCTTAGCCAAGATTGACCTAGGTTACAGTCTATTCGATTGTTTTATCTGAATATGGTTCCGAGTGATTGTGGGCCCAAGTCTGGCGAGCCTTAAGGCGATCTAGTGGTCATTTACATTTCTTTCTCTGTTTCCTCCTGTAGGCACCTCAGTCAAGTGTCATGATCAGCCGAGTATAATAATTGTTGTGTAATTTCCATTAGAAATATATTCAGTGTAGCCCTTGAATTCCCCAAATTTATATGATAATACTCTCCACTAGATCGATTAAGACACCCAACTATCGGTTAAGTATCCTAACCTCCATCTTCTAAATTACTATGGGAATAAATTAATTTGTTTTCGATCATTTCTGCATGTTTGGCACTCGGTAATTCTGGGAAAATCTTTCAACTCTTGTCCTATTCTTCATTGGGTTTCAAAAGTTTATAAATTTCTTTCTCCTAAGTTCCCAGGCCCCTCTTCCGTTCTCTTTGTAATACATTTTTTAAACCAAGTTGGATAATGCACATCCTCCCTTCTTAATCTGAACTGTTGTCACTCCTTATTTCTTGCGATGTTAAAATAATTTCTACCCTCCGTGTTGGCATAACTGCTGGTTAATTTAACCTATCATTCGTCTTCCGCTATAGGCTTAACATACTACGTGCCTCTATCTGGACTGCTTCCACGTTATCTTCTCGCGAACTAGCCTACTACTTATCCCGGAACCCATTCATACTTAAATGAGTCCTAATTGCTGAAATTGAGATCGTAGTTTTCCGTTATCTTTCATTTTATTCATAAATATAAGTCTTATTTCTGGTAGTTCGCTATTATTTATCATCATCATTATTATTGTTAATCATTAATTTACCGTGAATTATTATTATTATTATTTTTATTATTATTATTATTATTATTATTATTGGTAGTTTTTAAATTTACTGTGTTTTATTATTAGCATTATGCATTATCATTACTGGTAATTTTATTTTATTTTTGTTAGTATGATCATTAAGGTTTATTGTTATTACTGATATCTGCTATCTTTTTTATTATTATTATTATTATTATTATTATTATAGTTATTATTGTTATTATTATTATTATTATTTACTATTCGGGCGGTTTATTATTATTATTATATTTTTTATTAAGTTTTAGGATCTTCATTGATATTAATAGTTTGATCGTCCTGGTTACATCCTATTAATTTCACGTGGATATCATAACTAGTCTCTAGCATCCTATCCTTACCCAGCTTGAGGGTTATTCGACGATGTTTGTTTGTCACTCCTTTCACGTTTGTTTACTTCCTTTACTTCTGGTATTAATTATTATTATTCAAATACTATATAAGGATTACTGCTAGTCCTATCTGGTATCTCCGTATTACGATCATTTAGACCTCTTTCCTTTTAATAATATCCGCCATCCTTCAATCTAATGATTTCTCCTAGTATAAATTATTACTTTAATATAACGTTTTATGCTTATCATTATGTTATTGCAATTAGTTTTTATTTATTACTAGTATTATTATTATTATGATTATTATTATTATTATTGTTTATTAATTTTCTGTGAATTATTATTATTATTGTTTATTAATTTTCTGTGAATTATTATTATTATTATTATGCAGTATGATGGTTAACCTTTATTGTTATTACTGATATTTGTTATCATTGTTTATTTTTATTAATATAGTTATGATGCTTATTATTTTTTTTATCATCATTATTTTCAGTATTATGTCGATTAGTTATCATGTTTTGCTTTTATAGCTCAGATTGCCCGTTGGTTATTCACAGAGTCTCGGTCATCCTCTTTTACCTCATGACCTGTCTTCGTAATCTGATGCTCCTTTATACCTGCCAAACTGCTTTATTATTAATTACTTAGTTATTAATATTATTTAACTTAGTTTGTTGAGATTACTCGTAGTTGGTTCATAATTACTTGTGGTTCTCATAATCTTTGGGTTTAATTTATTGTAGTGATTAAGATTATCTACTACTTCCCTCAGCATTATTTGCCGTTTCCCGTTACTTCAGTTACTCGCCCAGGATTTACTTTCAAATTAGTTACTTTAAATTCACAGTTTATTAACTTATTTTAATAAGGTTATTATTTAGTATTTTAATGATATAATTGTTTATTGGTTATTTATTATTATTAAGGCGTCCATTGATTGAGTTCCAACTTCCCACATGTTCTTCATTCCCAATATATTTTCTTCATCGGGAATATAATGAAAGTTTTTTTAGTTGTTTTTTATTTATTTTTTTTTTTATTTACGATGATCGAGCGTTTACGGATTAAGTTAAACCACTAAGTCTACTTCACTCCTCAAATATTCGAAAACTGCACTTGAAATGACAAGAAATTATTTCCCTAGTCCTATGGTCCTACAGTGCGCCGGCATTATCACCACGTTTCAATTATCAACTTCGCTTGCTACAATAAAATGCCAAAAAGATCTACGACTAGATTGGCTCACCTCACTATGAAGTTAAACGATCCAATAATATTATAAAATTTATCGGAACAGTTCACAATTTTACAAAAATGCTGCCACCATTAAATCTAAATTATATTGTTTTAATTATGTAGTCGCATTAAAGATAATGCCTAAAACCACTAGACACTCTTGATTTAATCCAACTCTTCACTGCATAAAATCTCTCTGGGGAAACTGCAAGTCACCATTCACCATATGGGTATTCAAATAATTACTCAAAAGTCCTAAGTAATGTATAAAGTCGGTTGAAAATTAATTTTTTTTATAATGTAGATAAAACGTAAGACTTATAATTCACAATAGAAACTCAAAAATCCCTGGTTATGTAGTATCATATCACTTGGGATGAGGATTAATAGACAATACCATGTATTTATTCATTTATTTTTGTGGATATTATTTTTTTAGTATTTCCTTCTGAAGTGAGATTTAAAATAGACGTAATTATCACCACACTTATATAAAAGACTATTTATGTTTCCTAATGTTTTAATAAAAATAAATGTTTGACTCTCGCGCTCCTACATTTCCTTTAGCATTTATAGGCACGTTACTGTTTGTGATATACTTTTGGTATTTCCTATCATTAATTTCATTGCGATCGTTAAGGTATAGAATATTTATGATTCCTAGTATTTTTTTACATCTTCGGGCCTATCAGTGTATGTTTATTTTGCCAAACATAATGTTCTGTTATTATTTAATTAAATGCTTAGTCTAATGCGGGCAAGGTCGTTTACTCGGACAGAGAATTATAAGAATGGTCAGCATCAAGGTTCCCTCAGCAGTACTATCTCTCGTCTCATGAATCAACATCATTTAAATCATTATAATTCATCAACTAGATCCTATCCTATCCAATATCCAAACCATTATTTAATAAATTCACCACTTATGTTATTAACGTTCATCGACCGATTCGATAAGATAGATTAAAATTCTGCGTCCCTCAATTATGTTCTTTTGTTTCTAAATTATAAGGACGTTATGCGACAAATATGTGTCCTAGTTCGAATCATCAGCTGACATACCTTGTACCAGTTGTGAAAAGTTTTCAGAATCTATTTTCAATACCCCGTTACGAGATCTAATCTGACGTAGTGCCCATTACAGGTTTCCCATCCAAGTATAATTAGGTCTATTATAAGTTACACTTTAAATAAACTCCTTTGAAACCAAAATTTTATCTAAGTTAATTATTTATTTTTGTAAAGGAAGTTGAGTTCCATGAGCCACTTTTATTTTATTTTAATTAATTTTTGTTATTTAATCTGTGAAAGAAGCTAAGTTCCATACTTCCATGTTTTCCCTCGATAAATTAGTTATACGAGTTGCGGAAAATTTCTAATTTACTCCCGACAAATGCCAAAATTCCTGCCTTGTATAAAAATGAAAAATAATTTAGTAGTTCAAGTTCCAAAAACCTTGAATCAATTTTTACACTATGGCCATCTTGCGCTATTCCGGAGAGATTAACCAAATACTGAATACATTTTCCCTGAGTTCGAATCCAAGACTTCTAGTGACGACATCCTAGCCAACACATTACACGTGTTGCCAGATCAATCTGTTTTTAAAAAAAATTGATACTCTTTATGATTTTGGATATTTGATCTGATGATTCGGTAACATTGGTAACATGTATAGTGTAGAGCGAATTATTTGAAGTGTAACTCCCTCATTCAAGTTGGAAAATTTTCAGAATCTTAATCAAAATCCCGTTAGATAGCCTCGCATACGGGGACATATTTCAACCTAAATATTCCTCCGACATATCTTAACATTCCTGCTACGAATCACTTGTATTATAGCTAATTGAGAACACTCCAGCCGCCATCTTGCAAAGCTAGTCACCAGGGTTCGAACCCGGGACTCCTTCTCTAAATATTTTCTCAACAATACCCTGTAGTTACCCCGTAAATTATTATATATATGCTACACAAATATATATATATATATATATATATATATATACATACATACACACATACATACATACATATACATATGAACTGTCATTTTTCACTAATTTAAACAAAGTCGGTATGATTTCGACTTGACATTATGTATTGCCAACTTAGGAGTGACACACAGTCCGTTTATTTATTTAATCTCTATTTTTAATATATTTTCCAACGCATGCACAAACGATCTGTTCGCAGGAAAAGATCTAAAAATAATTCCTATCTTCCCTAACGTTTCTAAATGTTCTCAGTTAATTCAACATTTCGTTCATAGCTTCGTATGTTGATATCGCTTGAGTTGCCTTGAGGTAATTAATAACCCGAGACATTTAAACCATTGGTATTTCAGTATTATATGGAAGTAATTTTCCACGAAGGTAATTAGTTCATGCTATTTTATTCGTAATTATTATTTCAGAGAAATTCGTTTATTACTATTATTATTGGTCACAATCACCATCGGGAAAATATTCATGGTAGTCTGATGGCGTGTCACCCCCGTCCACAAGCCACGAGTTCGGTTCGCATACCATCATCCACGGTCTGATACGCTACGTCGACATATCCCGTTAGTACGGCCACGTTTCAGCATGAGTTTTGCCAATCTATAATGTTGTGTTATTATTTATCCTATTCAGTCCTATCAGACATTTTCTAGACAAAAATAAATAGTATACTCTCTTAATCTATCATGCACAGATTTTACAGGCGAAAAAAAAAATGGTTGCTCAATAATGTAGGCCACATCGAAAAAAAGTTTTTCTTTTCTTCTTCCACGTCTCCCTCTCTCTTACAAGGTCTGATTAATTTAAATCCCAATCCAGAATTAATATCTTTTTATTTATTTAATTTCTATTAAATAATAAATAACCTGTTCTACATAAATCTTACACTGCTGATTTTAACCTAAAAATGTACATATCACAAAATTTTACTATTTATTGTATTCCAAACGGTCCAGAAAGCTTGCTTACACGCGAAAAAAAATGGTTGCTCAATAATGTAGGCCACATCGAAAAAAAATTTCTTTTCTTCTTCCACATCTCCCTCTCTCTTACAAGGTCTGATTAATTTAAATCCCAATCCAGAATTAATATCTTTTTATTTATTTAATTTCTATTAAATAATAAATATCCTATGTTCTACATAAATCTTACACTGCTGATTTTAACCTAAAAATGTACATATCACAAAATTTTAATATTTATTGTATTCCAAACGGTCCAGAAAGCTTGCAAGGGTCCGTTTCCCTATCAGATAAAAATATATGATCGGCACCGCTGCGAACCAATGTTATACTTATGGTAGCTATTTTAGGGCATAAAGGACCTTCGGAACTTGGAAAATCTGGTAGCGTTTATCTAGCCGAGCGTTAGTATGAGGATGTACAGTATACATGTTTTGAAATAAACAAATGGAATCTTATTTTAAACTATTTTATTACTAAAGTATAAATGATTAGAAACCCTAAGTATTCTAGCCCTAAATCTAATCTAAGCCTATATTAAAAACTACAGTACTTCCTTGGGGGGTTGAGAAGAGGGAGTTGTGGAATTTATAAATCTAACCTAATCTACATGATTAAAAAATGTTATATCCCCTTTTGAAAATATAGTATCAAAAATGTTAATTGTACTTGATTCAAAACATAAAAATACAGAATACATGTTAAGAAAAATGTAGCTTACTCACCCATCAACCCCTCTGGTTGTCACACATCAACAGACAGACACGAGACCCTCACTTCTCAAGTGTTATATACTCAATTTTACCTCTAGTTCCCCTAACTGTACTCACTAACATTCCAATAAACTAAATGTAGGGATGTTTACAGTTAGCTATGCAAAACTTTGCTCTGAACTATATCATGTCTAAACTCTATCTCAACAGACTTTGAATGTCTAAACTCTATTTCAAAAGACTTTGCTTGAATAATTAAAATAATCTATAAAACAATTAAAAATCTATATAAAAGACTATGTATTCATAACACAGCTGAAACAAATTATATATTAAATAGCACGGGATTTGCTCTAAAGGTTAATTGAAATTGTGAAATATCTATAAGTGGAAATGTCACCTGCCGCCGGCGTGGCTACTGTATCATATGGTTCCGACACTTCAGTCGCCCAGTGCACGGTGATCCAAAGAACCGGCAAAAATATATATATTTTTTAAATTTACGCTACAGGGAAAAATGTGCAGTTTTTTCAAAAGTAAATAAGGTAACAATCTGGCAGTGAAATTAACCTTTATACTAATTATTGGACATCATTTTGCGGGCGTTAAATTAAGCTTTATAAAAACTGAATATTTATTCCAAATTTTGGTCAAACTATTAACACTTTTTCGATAAATAACTATATATAATTGTGTTAAACAGAGTCCGAGAGCCAGACAGCCCGACATCCTCCCAACATCCGCCCGACTTCCAGCCCGACTTCCAGCACGACTTCCACCAAACTTCCACCCGACTTCCGACCGACTTCCGACCGACTTCCAACCGACTTCCGACCGACTTCCGACCGACTTCCGACCGACTTCCGACCGACTTCCGACCGATTTTCGACCGACTTTCGACCGACTTCTGACCGACTTACGCCCGACTTCCAACAGACATCCGTCCGACTTCCAACAGACATCCGCCCGACATCCGCCCAAATTTTCCCCGATATCCGCCCTACGTCCGCCCGTATTCCGTCCGACATCCGCCCAACAATCCCCGAATTCCGCCCTACATCCTCCCGATATCCGCCCGAAATTCCGGCCCTACTTCAAGCCCAAATTCTGTCGGACTTCTAGCCGTACTTTAAGCCCGACTTCCGACCGACATCATCCCGACATCCGCCCGATTTCACGCTCGACTTCACGCCCGACTTATGCCTGACTTGCAGTCATAACTTCAGCCATGAATTCCATCCATGACCTCCAGCCGTGATCTCCAGCCACGACATCCAGCTACGAGTTCCAGCCATGACATCAAGCCATGACTGCCTCCCGACATCCGTCCGACATCCACCGGACTTCAGCCCGACTTCCGCCCGATATCCGCCAGACTTCCGCCCTACATCCACCGGACACCCGCCCTACATCCGCCCTAAATCTGTCTGACTTCCAGCCCTACTTCAAGCCCGACATCCGCCTGACATCAACCCTACATACACCGACATCCCCCGACTTCCGCCCGACTTCCGTCTGACTTCCGCCCGACTTCCGACCGACTTCAGCCTGACTTCCACCTGACTTCCGCCTGACTTCCACCCGACTTCCGCCTGACTTGCAGCCATGACTTCAGCCATGACCTCGAGACGCGACCTGCAGTCACGATTTCCAGCCGCGACCTCCAGTCACGACTTCCAGCCACGAATTCCAGAATGACCTTCAGTCACGACTTCCAGCCATGACAACCAGCCACGACTTCCAGCCATGACTTCCGCCCTACATCCCCCCTACTTCCGTCCGATATACGCCAGACATCCTCCCTACATTCACTCGAAATCCGCCCTGACTTCCGCCCGTCATTCGCCCGAACTCCCCTCGACATCCGCCAGACTTTGAGTGATCGAGAGTCGTCCACATCATGGGTACAAGTAATAATGAGAACAAGAGGACTGGAGGTTATGGAGTGCAAGAATAAAGACGAATGTATAAGGAAAACACAACTTTAAGCACAGGAAGATATGTAAACATTAAACATCTGTGAATAAATAAATTATAATAATTATTATTATTTTCAAAATAAATACGCCTATCTATGATTATAGTTTAATATATTACCGAGGTATCTCGCAAATAAATTGTTTGTTAAAATCAGTTACTAACATTTTGCACGTAACAATTAATTAAAAGTCCTCGCATCAATTATGCAGAGTCAGATATTCGTATACACTTGTAATTTGTTATCTTACGCATGTAGAGAAAATTGTAAGCCAAATAGTGACTTCTAGATTGTGGATCACTGTGCAGTGATCTTTGTTTCTCTCGCCATCCCTAGAATAAGGAAACATTCTTAGTAGTTTTTTTTAATATATCAGATGTTGAAGAATAACGTAACATCTTCCTGTATGAAAATTGTAAAAAAAATATAAATTTTTACTAAAAAAATTGTGTATAAAATAAGGAGACTTGCACAATATCCAGCAAAGAAAAATGTACACGCAGAAAAAAAAGGAATGTGCGGCTACGAAACTCAGAATTCCTGCGGTTGTGAACCACTGCGCGAGTTAAGCTTTGTTAAATGTTTCAAATACGCTGTATTTGATTTTAATGGTCATAAATAGTTAAAGATCAATGAAGGAGACATATTTCTATATATTTACGAGTGTTCGACGTATACAATTACTCAAATTACGACATTTTGAATAAAGTTTAACTCTTGTGCATTGTGTAAAACTAAACAAGACAACCAGGATTTAGATCACTGGTATCCGACATGCTAGTAGCGTAGATCGTTAAACCAATTACGAGAAAATTAAATGTTTATCAGCGTCAGGCTTCAAATCCCTGGACAATGGTTTTTTGTTGTTTATTGGTTATTCCGCAAAAAACATCCTATAACATTTAATTCCAGCCACGTAATGTACACCCACTTTGCAGTACATTAGGTAAACTCTATAACACTATTTAGCTACCGGTATAAATTTGTGGTTGTAGTACCACGTTTTAATAATAATGCTAGAAAAATATGTAATAAAAGTTAATATATATTCATATATTTGTGTACTTATTTGTTACGTATCAGTGAGGAAAACGTTCACCCTTCAAATTAAATACTTGGTTCATACAGATCAGGTCCAGCCTAATAATAGCCCATAGATAATGGACAACAACAATAATAATAATAATAATAACAATAATAATAATAATAATTATAATGATAATGATAATAATAATAATCATAATAACTAACAATAATAATAATTATAAATAGTAATAATTCCATATAGTTAGTTCGTTTTTCTTTAAGAATGGACACATAGAATACAATAGAAAGCATTGTAGCAATTTAAAAAAATAACCTAATCGGGAACCGAACCTGTGACCTTTTGCATACTAAGCAAGCCATAAGGCACGCTAAGCGTTCGTTGGCTTGCTATACATTCAATAATGCTCTTTACTGGACGAAGGGGAACATGTTGTAGCTCTACTGTGTAATTAGTTTACTCGTGTGAATCGCGCGTTAAAACGAAATGTTGGAGATCAAGAGTCCACTCAGTCTTTTTCCTTTGCTAAGTGCACATAGAGGTGATAATGTGCTTGTTTTATAAGCACTTACTTTTTATGTTGTATAATATTTACAGAATTTTGTGATGAGAGGAAATAATGTATATACATTTTCCATTAATCTTATTTTGAGCGTATTTTAAAATTCTTAAAGTCTTACAGATCATATCTTTAACTTCATATCTATTTTTTTTAAATTACTCGGTTCTTTTAGTTCAGAGAGTAAATCCTTATTTGTTGTGTGATATCACTTCCATTATATGTTTATTGAAATTTTACCTGCTAGTAGTACAGTCACTAACTTTAATCTATTTGAAACTCATCTGTAGATTGGCGTGTTTATTGCGTTTTGTAAGTCTCGGAAAGAAACAAAATACAAGCACTATGGCTCTTAAAGGTTAATATTGGCAGAAGATGTTAGGAAACATGAAACTGAAACAACTGTAATGGGAAATGTTAACATATTTGTTTCCTTAAGTTGAATGGCTATTATATATATATATATATATATATATATATATATATATTATGTCATGCTTCAATACTTCAATACTGCCCCCAGTGGAAGAGATCTTTGGGATGTTCTAAAAAAGATAGGCCGAGAATGCTTACTCAAACCATTACAGCCGTTTGACCTTCAACTTTATTGTAGGAAGAAGAAGATGATATAAATAAATATACACATATTGGATCTCAGCTAGTGGTTGGAGGTGATGTTGGAGTCGATGTATAAGACACAGAATTCTCCTTCTATATCATTGGAAATTACTGCAACAAATTAAGAGCCATAGGTGTTGCCTTTCAACAACTGTAAGTCAGGCAAGAAAGTTTAAAAAATGTAGTATTTTATTATATTTAAAATCATCAATACAGTATTTGACACACAAAACATCTCTCACGTTCTCATGTTTCAACCATTCAAACCTTATTCAAAAACTTCCAAAATATTCTGAAAATAATTAAACTTGAATGGACTCCTTCCCGTTGTGGAATACAAGATAATGTAATAAGTAATGCCATATACATTAGCCAAGAATGGCCCCCAATTTATCATACAACTACATCAACTCGTTGAAGCTGCTGTAAATAGAGATGTAAATAAAAATGTACCAACACTATAGAAACATCAGTTTAGAAAAGAAAAAAAAAGGATCACGCTTCTTGCAACACGCCACATTGTTCCCAAAGTACCAAGGAAAAAATAATTTGCAGCATGTGATATCTTAACTGGCCATGGCCTCCTTGTAGAACATCTATACCGACTTAACATCTTTCCATCACCTAGTTCTGTTTTGTGTTGTGATAGCGACAGTGTCATGAATTAGGACCTTATGAAACTAAGTACTGCTTTGAAAACCTCCAATTTAATCTAATGGCGAATTATAATGTGAAGTTTACTGTAAAGTGACTTTACTCCTAATGTCAGGGCGTTAAATTATACAAATTTATAACGTTACTGTGACACTGAATACTGTATGTTGTGCAATAAAACTTGTGATCTATTTATTTTACCAATAATCTCAATTTATATTTGGTTCGTCTTCCGGGCTTATAGGCCGTGGTCTGGTTGTCTTCTTACTCGACGTTTCGTCTACTGCTGCGGTACCTCATCAGGAGATACTGCGTGCTCTCTGTGAACTCCTCAACAGTCGGCTGCAGACTGGCTGGTGGTTGGAAACTGTCTCTCTTTTTATAGCTAAACCCTGGGTGGTGGGGGGGGTTTCTGCGTTTGCTGTTGTGCCGATTGCAGAAGTCATAGGCTTCGTTGTAGTGTTATGCAGTGCTGGGATCCAAATTTTGTTTATCTTCATGGTTTCTTCTTTTTTGTTGAAGGAATTTTTATGTTTATATATTTCAATGGCTTCTCTGTATAGTCTGGTGTAGTAATGTGATGTTTGTGATAATACCTGAGTATCTTCGAATCTTATAATATGTTGTTGGTTGTTCATCAAGTGTTCCGCTACGGCCGATTTTTCATTTTGTTTTAGTCTGCAGTGTCTCATGTGTTCATGTAATCTTGTGTTGATCATTCTTTTTGTTGTGCCGATGTACACCTCTCCACAACTGCACGGGATACGATATATACCGGCATGACTTAAAGGATCTCTAGTGTCTTTGGCTGGGCGAAGTATATTGCTGATTTTTTGTGTTGGTTTGTAGGTTGTTGATATGTTGTATTTCTTTAATAGTCGTCCAATTTTCTCTGTTGTTGTTTTGATATAAGGTAGGTAGACCTTACCATTTGTCTCTTCCTTGTTTTCGTTTTCGGACCTATATTTCTTGGGATTTATGGCTCGACGAAAATCTGTTTTGCTGTATCCATTGATTAGAAAAGCTGCATGGAGATGATTGATTTCCTCTTGCAGATACTGTGGTTCCGAAATCCTTTTGGCTCGTTCAACCAGGGTTTTTATTATCCCACGTTTTTGTCTCGGATGGTGGTTAGACTGTTTATGTAGGTATCTGTCTGTGTGTGTATTTTTCCTGTAAACCTTGTGTCCAAGTGTCATGTCTTGGTTTCGGATTACCAAAACATCCAAAAACGGTAGACTGTTGTTTGTTCTACTTCCAGGGTGAATTGGATGCTGGGACAAATCCCATTTATGTGTTTCTTGAAGTTATCTAGTTCCTCCTCACCGTGCTCCCAAATGACGAAGGTGTCATCCACATATCTCAGCCAAACTGTGGTTCTTAAGGTAGCATTCTCCAAAGCCTGTTTTTCAAATTTTTCCATGTAGAAATTTGCTATTATGGGACTTAATGGACTTCCCATGGCCACGCCATCTATTTGTTCGTAGAATACACCTCTCCATTGAAAATAAGATTCTGTGAGACATATGTTGTAGAGCGCTGTTATATCTGGAGGAAAGAGTTCTTGTAAGTATGCCATTGTATCTCCGATAGGTACCTTAGTGAATAATGCAACCACATCGAAGCTTAGTATTATGTCATTCGGCTTGAGTTTCAGAGTGTCTATCTTTTCTATGAAGTGCGTGGAGTCTCTTACAAAAGTGTCGGTTTTACCAATATATGGTTTCAGCAGTGAGGCGAGATACTTGGCGAGTTCATATGTAGGTGAACCAATGGCCGAAACAATAGGTCTGAGTGGTGTTCCTTTCTTGTGTATCTTAGGTAACCCATACAATCTAGGTGGCAATGCTTCTGATTTGCACAATCTTTGTTTAATGTCTTCATCCAGTGAGGAACTCTTGATAAGTTTATTAGATTTACGTAGAACTCTTGCTGTGGGATCATTTTTAAGAATCTTGTATGTTCCTGGATCTAAAAGCTGCTGTATTTTCTGGTTGTATTGCTCGGTTTCCATGATGACGGTAGCATTTCCTTTATCTGCAGGGAGAATGATATTTTTGTCTGAGTTTAAAGTAAGTAAAGATTCTTTTTCTTTTCTTGATAAATTGCTCGTAGGTGGTTTGCTTTTTCGGAGAATGCGGGACACTTCGCCCCTTATTTCCTCACTCTGGTGAAGAGGCAGCTGTCTTATTCCGGCTTCTACATTGGCTATGATGTCTTCAATAGGTACTGTTTTAGGTGTTACAGCAAAATTTCCTCCTTTGGCAAGAACCGAAATTTCTTCTTCATTGAGTTGCCGGTCAGTCAAATTTACTACCGCTCTTGAGTTGGTTGGTTCATTTTTGTTTTCTGAATGATATTTGGCGTATTTTTGTTTTTGCCGTACAGTGTTCTTTTCTATGGTTCGGCACAAGCTGTGATATGTGATGTAACAGCGCTCTACAACATATGTCTCACAGAATCTTATTTTCAATGGAGAGGTGTATTCTACGAACAAATAGATGGCGTGGCCATGGGAAGTCCATTAAGTCCCATAATAGCAAATTTCTACATGGAAAAATTTGAAAAACAGGCTTTGGAGAATGCTACCTTAAGACCCACAGTTTGGCTGAGATATGTGGATGACACCTTCGTCATTTGGGAGCACGGTGAGGAGGAACTAGATAACTTCAAGAAACACATAAATGGGATTTGTCCCAGCATCCAATTCACCCTGGAAATAGAACAAACAACAGTCTACCGTTTTTGGATGTTTTGGTAATCCGAAACCAAGACATGACACTTGGACACAAGGTTTACAGGAAAAATACACACACAGACAGATACCTACATAAACAGTCTAACCACCATCCGAGACAAAAACGTGGGATAATAAAAACCCTGGTTGAACGAGCCAAAATGATTTCGGAACCACAGTATCTGCAAGAGGAAATCAATCATCTCCATGCAGCTATTCTAATCAATGGATACAGCAAAACAGATTTTCGTCGAGCCATAAATCCCAAGAAATATAGGTCCGAAAACGAAAACAAGGAAGAGACAAATGGTAAGGTCTACCTACCTTATATCAAAACAACAACAGAGAAAATTGGACGACTATTAAAGAAATACAACATATCAACAACCTACAAACCAACACAAAAAATCAGCAATATACTTCGCCCAGCCAAAGACACTAGAGATCCTTTAAGTCATGCCGGTATATATCGTATCCCGTGCAGTTGTGGAGAGGTGTACATCGGCACAACAAAAAGAATGATCAACACAAGATTACAAGAACACATGAGACACTGCAGACTAAAACAAAATGAAAAATCGGCCGTAGCGGAACACTTGATGAACAACCAACAACATATTATAAGATTCGAAGATACTCAGGTATTATCACAAACTTCACATTACTACACCAGACTATACAGAGAAGCCATTGAAATATATAAACATAAAAATTCCTTCAACAAAAAAGAAGAAACCATGAAGATAAACAAAATTTGGATCCCAGCACTGCATAACACGACAACGAAGCCTATGACTTCTGCAATCGGCACAACAGAAAACGTAGAAAACCCCCCCACCACCCAGGGTTTAGCTATAAAAAGAGAGACAGTTTCCAACCACCAGCCAGTCTGCAGCCGACTGTTGAGGAGTTCACAGAGAGCACGCAGTATCTCCTGATGAGGTCTACCGCAGCAGTAGACGAAACGTCGAGTAAGAAGACAACCAGACCACGGCCTATAAGCCCGGAAGACGAACCAAATATGGATCAAGACGCCGGCCGTGAAAGCCTACAATTATATATAATCTCAATTTATGTTAAAAATAAGTCTGTAACATTAAGAACTGAATATTTTACCATCTCCTAAATATTGTTCACCTATAATGCATACTTACTTACTTACTTACTCACTGGCACTATCGAACCCGTAGGTTCATGGCTGCGCGGACATAAGCTCTCCATACATCACTATCCTGAGCTAATGCTTTCCAATCATTCCCTGTATAATCTACTTCCCTCAAATCATAGTTAATGTTGTTCTCCCACTTCATTCTTGGTCTACCAACTGGGCGTTTTCCCTCTGGCTTTCCTACAAGAAGCTTCCATGCACTTCGTTCATTCCCCATACGTGCAACATGTCCTGCCCATCGCATACATTATTCTTAACTCGAGTAAAATTGTAAGAAACTACATTCATCAGTCATTATTTTAGGGATTGTGCTGTAAGTATTTTAAGGTTTAGAGATTTGAAGTGCTGCAAATTGACGATATTTCAGCACATGAGTATGAAGCATTTTTAACCAAGTTTTCTTCATGCATTTCGAGTGGAAAGCTCTGTAAATTGGCGAAGAAAACGGATACAAATTATTTATTTCAATCCTGCTAGTGTTTACCACAATGTGTTGCACGTATAATTATCTTCTATAATGATCCAATAAACACTAGAACATAACAGTACACAGTAAAGATATTATTTACACTTACTTAGATTACAGAGTTAGAATAATTTTGAAATCTTACTTTATGTAATTCATCTTATTTAACAAGTCTAATTACGTAATGTACATTTTAACTTACGATATAATACCGTTTCGTCTTCAAAAGATTGCTGGATACACAGAACTACATCATAAAAAATGAGGACATCCTAGAAAAATTGCATATTGAAGTTTAAAAAACAAAACTTCTGATTATGAGTAGAATCCGGAATTTTAATGTAATACTAATCTATAAATATGTAGTAAAAATATTCAAAATATGTAATATTACATTTTTTATTATACAGAATCAAAATGTATGCTTTAATAAATTATTGTGTTATTTCTTTGCCCAAGCCTTGTTTTGTTATAGTTTTTCTTATAAAATTCATCAATTTTATAAAAACGTTGAGGTTAATATACTTATACTACCGAAGATAAATAACAAACAATCCAGAAGAATTCCTGTGCAAAAGGATATAATTAATGTATTTTAGACATAGGTCCTCAACCTAAATTAAGATATAGTCCCTAATATTACATATTATATATATATATATATATATATATATGTTAGAACATAGCGGAATATATAACTTTACAGTTATATTCACATAAGTTTACTTATTTTTTATATCCATCGATAGTAATACTGCCCGTGGGCACGTCTTTCACTGCAATCATAGCAATTTAATGCTATGCTTTGTAGCTTTACTAGGGAATTGTAGTGTGTGGTAGCTTCCCGTAGCTTTCCACAACGGTGAAGGATGATGATGATGGCCATATGATTTCGGGAACCGTTTGGGCCTTAGAGTTTTCCTGACATTTGTCTTGCAGGTGAGGAAAAGCCCCGATAAAAACCTCACCTAGAAAAATTGTCCCGACCGGGGATCGAACCCGAGCCCGCTGCGTGAGCACACCTACCTCGAACCACAGCGATGGATTATTTTTTATATGTTTAAATTATTTATGAACAAGTCTCAAAATACAGTAGTTACAGTTAACCTGCATTTAAACAAATTATCTGTTGCATAGTGTACAAGGTGTGTAGGCCTACAACACTATTTCAACATCTGTGATAAAAAGGCAAGATCGATAGTTATCCATGACCAATATTTCCTATTATTTTTAAATCCCTGGGGAGCTAGGGTTTAAATGTCATGTGGATGTAACCAATCTGTCTACCGACTACGACTCTTATAGATTCGACAATAATCTAGCTCATTTTTATTTTCTATTTCGTTTACCACTTGCCATCCTCACCCTCCAAGGAAGACTAGATGTCAAAAGTTCGGATTAAATGTCATCGGGATGTCAATAATCACCTTATCGATGACAAAGACTATAGATTGGAGACAAATCTCGGCCCGTTTTTATTTTTTATTTTTCTTCCCATCTCGCTCCCTCTTAGAGACACTTTACATAGAAGTAGGACTTAAATTTAAACGGTTCAGACAGTAGTATCGGTCGTATTACATTGTTTTTACATGACATATCCCTATGGGTGCTAGGGGTCTCTACCCCCTCATAGTATATTTTCCAAAATGTAGGCCACGTCCATTCAAATATTGAAACACTTTTTTTTAACAAACGTCAAACTTTCGCGTTTCTAAATACTGAGATTTTAAATACGAAATCTGCTTTGTTTATTCTTCCGTCCTTGACTGATATATTTGTATTTTATTATAATACTATATTTAATATTTCTCCATTTAAAGTAAATTAAGGAATATATTTTGATAAAGTACTAAATTTATCTAGAAGTAGGTTACGGTGCAAAAAGTGTTCATCCGAATTCCAAGATAATTTTGCTTTTAAAATAAAACTTAAACACGTCCAACAATAAAACATAAAACATTACAGAACGTCCATAAATAAATCTGAAAAATAACAATTTACACGTAACTTAACGTATAATTTTGAAGTCTGAGGACAAAATAACAAACACTAAGCAGTAGTGTAACTTGATAAAGATTATTATTATTATTATTATTATTATTATTATTATTATTATTATTATTATTATTATAATTATTATTATTATATAATATCCTCAACTCGTGTCCAACTTAGGGTTGGGATGAGGGGTGAAATGAGATGAGATGAAACCCCTATATTTACAGAAGCCTGTGAACGATACGTCTGCCGGTCGATCACGTCTGACGCTCTGTCACAGAGGCGAATGAACGAAATATATGAGATGAGTTTGGAGAAATCCTGAATTGAAATTTGCGGCAGGTGAAAACGGTAGGAACCTACAAAGATATAATTACTAATGAAAATAATTATATTAAAGTATGGATATGACAAATAATCACATAACCTGGAGTTTAGGAACAAAATTATCAATAGATGGAAGAAAAGTATTGACATGAAATTTTCATATAATTAATAATATAGAGCATTAAGAATGTATCGGGATGAAGCATCATGCCTTGGCACAGAGCTGCGGAACGGCGTTAGTTTGATTCACTATGAGGAACATTTCTCTTATGCAAGTTTGCCGCGGTGGACTAGTGGTTATGCTCCTTGCCTCTGGTTCCGAGGATCCCGAGATCAAACCCGGCCGGGGTCGATGGATTTTTTAAGACGGACAATCTAAGGAGCAAGTCCTGCAGGAGAGACTGTGGATCCCGTCTGAAGATTTTTTAGGCTCGTAAAAGATCCTTAAGCCTGAATAAAGAGGCCTCTAAGCAAAATTTACTGACCTCAACATCCTAGTAATACCTTAGTTAACTGATAGATATCTCATTGGGTCGGTGTGTTGCCCGCAAGCCATGCATGACATCTGTGAACAAATAACGTAACTAACAATTAACTTGGACTAGTAACTCTTTACAAAGGAGACGCTGTGGCTCAACAATGCGCTACGCCATGATAGATATATTACACATAGCTTTATCCGTTTAAATATTCATAATAGCAAATTTAACTTTAAAAAAATGGCATTGTTGCAATATTTGACAAAAAAGCATGTACTACTAATACAATTAGAGGATATTTCTTCTTCTTCTTCTTTCTCTCTCTCTCTCTCTCTCTCTCTCTCTCTCTCTCTCTCTCTCTCTCTGTTTTTTTTCATCATATGTGCTGTAATCAATACTGGTGCGGTTAACACCTGGATTTGAAAATGCATGGGTTCAAGCACGGCCAGCTAGTGTGAGTACGTAAAAGAGCCTCAAGTTTTGAAAAACGAGACTTTTGAGCATTTTTGGTCCTTGATCGCTGCGATTTGAATTGAGATCTTGGTTTTTAGGAAGTAAGTTTATCATAAGATAGAAATAATATCATTACACTGATTTAATGATTTGGCCATCTCAACTATGTTTTCCCCGATTATACATAAATAATATTGGTATTTGTTTGGTAGTAAATTTTACAGAGACTGGCCTAACAATCAACCCCCAACTTGGAGGATAACTAAGTACTTCTTTAGGATTTTGTTCTATAGAAATGACACCTGCTAACATGTTTCTCCTACCAGTTGATCCCTTTTCCATCATTTCTGATATTGGAAAGACAACCTTAACCTCCACCATGAATTATTATTGCTTCATACGCACATACACACGCACATACTATTGAGTAGCACTAAGAAATTAGGACTCGAAATAAATGTCAGTAACACTAAATATATGGTCACACATGCAAATTCATTATATAACGAAAATGGACAGCTAATGACACATGAGGGAATTTTTGAGGAAGTGGCTGAATTCAAATACATAGGAACAATAATCACAAATAGGAATGAGATGCACAAAGAAATTAAACATAGGGTCAATTCTGTAAATGCGTGCTATTATGCATTGCAGAGACTCTTGATGTCCCAACTCCTTTCAAAAAACGTTAAACTGAAAATATATAAAACTATTATTCTACCAGTTATATTATATGGGTGTGAAACATGGGCTCTTACTTTAAGGGAGGAAAGGAGATTATAAGTATTTGAGAATAAAGTACTTAGGAAAATTATTGGACCAAAGAGAGATGAACAGACAGGTGAATGGAGAAGACTACCTAACAATGAACTACATGGTCTTTATAGGAAGCCAGATATAATAAGAACAGTTAAGTCTCGTAGACTGCGATGGGCAGGAAATGCTGCACGTATGGGGAATTAAAGACTTGCATGGAAGCTTCTTGTAGGAAAGCCAGAGGGAAAACGCCCAGTTGGTAGACCAAGAATGAGGTGGGAGAATATCATTAACTATGATTTGAGGGAAGTAGATTATACGGGGAATGATTGGAAAGCATTAGCTCAGGATAGGGATGTATGGAGAGCTTATGTCCACGCGGCCATGAACCTGCGGGTTCGATAGTGCCAGTGAGTAAGTAAGTAAGTAATTATGCAGAAACGTTGCACGGACGACGAAAGAATCCGTTCATTTGAAGAACCTAGTTAATGATGTTTAACGTTCATTGTATCGAACGATGTCATTGTTTTTGTTGTTTTAGTCATTTTAAATATGGCTCGATGGGGTTTAGTATATTTCAGTTTTACTTAATATTTACACGTATTCTTGCGGTTTGCCGCGGAATTTAGGAGTTAAGGCGGGCGAAGAACCCTTTCATATATATTTTCAAAATACAAAACAATCCTAATTTAGAACCATGTACCTGACAATAGGCCTTTATCAGATACACATACTCTCACTTCCTGTGTACAAACAATAATATTTATGTTATATACCACACACTTGGTTTGTTAGTAAGATCCAGAGTTCTGATAAGTTTTTTAATCATCTAAATAGTATGAGGATCCCTTCGTATTAACAAACATTGGTGAGAAAATTAAAAGAAAAAAGCTGTAATATCTCACACTAACATCACATTAACCATTTCTGTTTAACATTGGTTATTACGTCACATATCAATTAGTTTTTTATATTTCTTCATTTAGAAAATAAACATTAAAAATTGTTCTTCCTCCTTTATATACGACAAATATATGAATGTTGATGACAAACAATGGGTATGTTGTAAGAGTTGCTCATGAATTTGTATATATTTCTGCACTTTGTTTGCTATTTTACATTTAGTCATTTTTCAATACTAGGAATAAATTACATTTCGTGAAAAAAAAATTGATATTTATTTACAATTTTCCGAAAAAAGAACCATAACATTTAAGGCTAATGAAAATATTAGTTTTCCAACTTGGTTAATTAGCCACGACCTTTAAGGAGTGGTTCTATAGATCAGAAGTCCAAGTTTTGAATCTCGCTGAAAACCAGGGTATTTAAAATATGTTGGAATATAGTGTGAATTGTATAGAATTTTATGGATACGTTGAATTGAGATAAAAATTAAATACAAAGTTGGTTAATGGTAGGAGAGTATAATAAAAGAGAGACAGCTAGTAGACTAAAGTGGATTTTTTAAAATTCTAAATTAGCTTACGTTCAAATGAACAGAAAACATGTAGTAATTCATTTATCGTTCCTTTACTATTTCATGGTTCATATAAATTTTCATCACATTTACATAATATCTTCTTATTACATCTATATCCATCCATCCATCCATCCATCCATCCATCCATAGTAATTCTGCTCGATGGCAGGTCCTTCACAACAATCATAGCATTTTCATGTTATACGTGCAGCTTTATTAGGGAATTGTAGGTGTGGTAGCTTCCCATTGCTTTCCACACCGGTGAAGGATGATGATGAAGATGATAACGGTGATGATGATGACCATATGATTTCGGGGACCGTTTGGGCCATAAAGTTTTTCTGACATTTGTCTTACTGATGAGGAAAACCCCCGATAAAATCCTCACCCAGAAAAACTGCTCCGACCGGGGATCGAACCCGGACCCAGTGCGTGAGAAGGCAGCACGCTACCTCGAGACCACAGCGGTGGACTTACATCTATATGGCTTGTTATTAATTGATAATGTGCTCTCTCTACATCGAGGTAGGACAATGTGTTTCCTATCTTGTATTACCCTGTGCTGATGGAACTGGAATCCTGACAACTAGGAACCAGCGAGGCCAGTCACTATAATACTAATTTAATGTGTTTCACAGTTCTTGTAATCCGTCCAAGACATTAACTTCTTTGTGGGGTACATATAATAATAGGTTAGTGCCAGAGCCTGAAAAGAAGAGGATAAATATGTGTTTTAAATAAAAGCACCGTGATCGGCCACAATGTGAAAATGTATTAAAATGTTGTGAGAAAATTAGCCCGGGGACGTTACGTAATTGGTAAAGCAATGTGCTACAAGCCGGAAGATTGATGATTCGATTCCCAAAGAGGCATTGTTATTCACGCAGGTTCTTCTTCTCTTGAAGATTTCATATAATCATTACAACGAATCATAAATTCTAACGTAAAAATTGTTGGATTAAAAAATGTAAAACATGATATATATATATTTTTTAACTAGCGTAAACATTCTCACGGCCCATTGCTGTAAGTTTGAATGTGTGTCTCAACCAATTGAGTACCATACATACGTTCTAAGTGTAAAGCCGTTGGGAAGGGCTGACAATCCGGCTGATATCTTGCATCAAATGTCTAGAAAGGTGTTAGTCTTAACTACTCAATTTCCCAAGGGTTTCCTAAGGGCTGCAGTGGTATAAATTACACCACTTACAGCAACTAGCCGTGATATAAATTGGGGTTGTGTGTATTGTACCTAATGAACCTCGAGAAGGACGTGTGTGCCTTTACACAGTAATCACATTTTTCATGCGATTTAATTGTTTTTTTTTTGTGAAAACTTTTGGTTTTCTTAAATTTTACATTAAAATAATTCAATCGATGGGAATGATCATGGGAAACAAACAACTTCAAATGTATAATTTTGAAGCCTGATGAGAACAAATAAACGACCTGCAATAAATTAAAGAAAGTAGACAATTGTGAAAAATATAGATTAAATGGATATTTCAAACAATATATAACCTAGAGTTTATAAAAAATAAGCAATCGATAGAAGAGAGTTTTTGGTGCTGAAATGTTCATATAGTGATAATGTTGAAAATGATAAATAGGCCTACAGCGTCTAAGACATTGCACCATGTCGCAGAGCTACCGAACATGCCCTGGTTCGAGTCCCTATGTGAAAGAAATTTACTCACTGAATGTCGGCTAGTGTGGAACGGTATCCACCTAGAATTGTGAGGAATTTCAGTTGTAGAATATACCGTGTATGACATTTTGACAATCCGACGGTTGACCACTTATCACACATAGCTATAACGTCTACCTCTCTGTTATACCAAGTGCCTTGCACACTTATCGCTCCATGAGTTTAATTTAGTTTAAAGAAAGGAATGCTTTATTTTAAAGCATAATAACAAAATGTTATCTGAAATAAGGTAAATTAGAATATTTGTGAGTTTAGAGTTAAATTTGTTATGTTATTCAATCAGCCATTTAAACGATGATAAATATGTTATGTGAAAATGTATTTATGTTTACCTGATAAGAAAAATCGTTTGTCATTCATGTGTCTAAAATTCTTAGCAGTATAAACTTATAGATAAAGTAGTTTTGAATTCAGTTTATGAAATATTAATATTTTATTACTTTAAAATATTTTTCAATCTCACATTTAGTGGCGTTGCTTCGTAACGTACTCGTAAGTTATTTGTTATTCAACAAGGCTTACACCATGCAAATTTTCTATGAATGTTATCTTCTTTGCAAATTATTAAGGGCGACATTTTTCCGCGAACTTCATCTGGCCATCATTGTCACATTCGTCATGTTTAGTATGAATGTGTGTGTGAATGTGTGTTTCGTCTTAATATTGTGTTGTCTTGGAGGAGGTCCTGACTTTGAGCTGAGACCAACCATGTCCTTGTGTGGTTAAAAATGTATGTGCTGTGATCCACAGTTAAAATCGCTCTCCGGACAAGTGGTGCTACTAAAAGGCCCGGGTGGTCTGTGGTACGTAAAAGTACCTACAAAGTGTGAGGTTAAACTACGCTAATGGAATGGAAATATATACAGGGTGTCCGAAAATCCCCTAACCATTTTTGAAAAATCACTAATTGTTTACTCTCTATTGTTCTGAAATATATAACAACGAATAGACGTCGTAAGTTGGAGACTCAGTAGATTGCCCTTCGCTGAGATACATGAACGGTTTCGCTGACGGCACCGAACAGTTGCCCCAACGCGAACAACCATAAGAAGTTTGGTGAACACCTTCAAGAGAACTGTGAATGTTTTATGACGAGAAACGTTCTGAACGGCTATGACATCACACGAAACTGAGCAGACCGTATGACAGGCGTTCGAGCAGAGTCCAAAAGCGTCGGTACGCCGTATCAGTCGGGAACACGACATCCCAAGATCCACTGTGTGGCAAATCTTGCACTTCGTAATGAAGAAAAAGGCTTACCACATGCAGGTGCTCCATCATCTTGAACCTGAAGACTATGCGGCACGCATGACCATGTGCCACGACTTAATTAAAGCAGCAAACTTTGAAGATTTGTAGGCAAACGTCATATTCAGTGATAAAGTTACCTTTCATACTTGTGGCTTCATCAATCGCCACAACAGCAGGATATGGGCTGATGAACAACCAAACATCGCCATGGAATTGGGACGTAACACTCCAAAGGTGAACGTATGATTGCACCTCTCCCAAGAGCGCATTTTTTGGTTCTATTCTTTTTTGCTGAAGCAACAATCAATTCAACATCGTATTTGGACAGGTTTGAGCTATTCCTGGAGCCCCAATTGTTTGCGTCAACATTGATTCGGTGGTGTTCCAACAAGACGGCGTCCCACCACACTTTGCGCACATAGCGCGTAAATACATCAGCCAGACGTTCCAAGGACACTGGATTGGACAAGGCTCACCACGGATCTGGGTAACAAGCTCGCCTGATCCAACGCCCTTGGACTTCTTTGCATGGGGTTACATCAAGAGTCAGGTTTACAAGGTCAAAATTAGGGATTTGCAACACCTGCGTGAACGCATTTCGGCATCAGTGCGTACAATTACCCCAGCAATGTTGCGGCGTGTGTTTAGGTGCGCTGAGGAGAGATGGCAACTCTGCTTCGATATGGAGGGCAGTCATGTCGAACTGCAGTGATTTCGTCCAATTACAGTGTCTTCTTTGATACTGCAAACATTTGATTTGAAATAAACTGCTCTTCCCAGAAATGGTTAGAGACTTTTCGGACACCCTATATTAACTATACGTAGCGGAAAGCCCCATATCGAATAAAACAACAAATTGCATTTAGTTTTCTCATGGAATCCCTTGTTCAAAAATTCTCAAATCACAGCTTTATCTTCATAAAAATGTGACAGGAAGTTAAAATGTTGTTAATTTGACACTAGGTGGAAGTTCTTAGGAAACGTTTTGAACCAAAGAGAGATGAACAGAAAAGTGAATGGAGAAGACTACATAACAACGAACTGCATGGTCGTTAAATAGGAAGCCAGATGTAATAAGAAGAGTTAAGTCTCGTAGACTGCGATGTGCAGGACATTTGTCATGATTGGGGAATGAAAGACATGCATTGAAGCTTCTTTATATTATATATGCGATTATATAGGAATGATAAGAAAGCATTAGCTCAGGATAGGGATGTATGGAGAGCTTATGTCCGTGAGGCCATGAACCTACGGGTTTGATAATGCCAATGAATTAGTTAGTTAGTTAGTTTGTAATATACATGCAAGTGAACAGATACATCAAATATATTCTTTTCGTCCTTTGTTTTCTTTTCCTTCTTCTTCTTGAACATCGTAGAAAATCTTGATGGATTAATGGTTAGCATGCGTCCATCTGGTTTCCAGCGTCACGAGTTCAAACTCGCCGAGATCTGTGGATTTATAGGACGTAAAAATACTGAGTACTTGTTCCGTCAGAAAGTCACCAAACACTTAGGTACTGTGAATATATTTACGGAACGTAAAAGAACCTCACGATTGAAGAAATATAACTCGGAGCATAATATCTTGATCCTTTCTCGCCCATATTTTAATTATGCAATTATGTTAAATAGCGTCGTTAAATATATATAACGCTGAATAAATATTTCAGGTTTCTAAAATATGTTTTTACCCGACGTAGTTTAGCTTCTTTTGCCGGATTAATTTTGGAGTCGGTTCTAACATCCAAACTCCAACTTGGAACGCTAGGATTTATTTAAGGTTATATCCCGTAGAAGATTATCTTCTCTACGGCTAACGTTTTTCCTACTGCCCATTGATCTCTCTTCTGCAATCTTTCGTTGGAAATTCAAGCTTTCTCTTCCGGCATTGATGCAGTGTGACACGTTCTTCGAGATTAATTAATTATTTTGTTTCTCGGCCCAAGATTTGTCCAGTAAAGCTAGTTCTGCCATGGTGCTTCTGATTTAGCTCGAAATACTCCCACTATCGTCAGGGTCATGGTATCCCTGATGATCCTAGATATTTTTTTGGGATTGTTATTAATTAAACATTTCCTCTCTCTAAATTTAACTTTGGGTGGTGATATCCGTTTGTTTTATTGTGTTTTTTCTTTGCTATCTTCATTATGTACCAGCGAGAAAAACATTTTCGAGCAGAAAAAAGTTTAAAGAAAAATAAACAAAACCAAATAGAGGATGAATTTTAAATAAGGCTGTAAGCATCAGCTAGAATAGGATAAATTCATTAAAATGTTCTGAAAAAAATAGTGGTAAACTGTCCATATATCAACCATATACTGTTAAACATCGTCTATGGCCTGTAGTGGGATCACTTTACACACTTTTACCTGCCTCTATAAAATGACACAAGAGAGTCAGCCAATTAATAGATTCAATTGTCTTGCAATCCTCTCGCGGCATGAAGTTTTGTTTATTTTAAGGAACGAGGATTATTACTGTATAATAGATAAGAATAAATTTTTTTTAAGAGTAAGAATATATTGTATTTACAAATAAATGTTATACACAGTATTGACACCCGAATGAGCAAGTGCTCGTGCTCGGGTGCAGTTCAGTTACATGAATAATACAAATAGAATATATACATTTAAAATTGGGGCCAATTTCATTTTTACATAAATCATGGCACATGCAAATAAAAAATAATAATGTAGTGAGAATAAGACTTATTCTAACAAGAGAATTAATGGAATGGAGAATGATATACATAAAATAATATAAATCATATAATGTGATGGATTATAACCAATAATACAGAAGAAAGTAATTAGTTATATATTGATTTATAATAATATAAGCAAAACAGATGCTTTATATTTATTATTTTAAAATATTAAAATGATTTATTTTATTCACTTTATTAATTAAAAATTATTAATTTAATTGCTTTTTTTAAAACTAGCTGTGTTTAGTTTACTTATTTCTTGATTGTATCTAATTAATTCATTATATAATTTGGGTCCTAGATATGACAAATGAGGGAAAGTTTGAGGAAGTGGCTGAATTCAAATACCTAGGAACAATAATCACTAATAGGAATGAGATGCACAAAGAAATTAAACATAGGCTCAATTCTGGAAATGCATGCTATTATGCATTGCAGAGACTTTTGATGTCCCAACTCCTTTCAAAAAACGTTAAGCTGAAAATATATAAAACTGTTATTCTACCAGTTATATTATATGGGTACGAAACATGGACTCTTACTTTAAGGGAGGAAAGGAGATTACGAGTATTTGAGAATAAAGTTCTTAGGAAAATTTTCGGACCAAAGAGAGATGAACAGACAGGTGAATGGAGAAGACTTCATAACAATGAACTACATGGTCTTTATAGGAAGCCAGATATAATAAGAACAGTTAAGTCTCGTAGACTGCGATGGGCAGGACATGTTGCGCGTATGGGGAATGAAAGACGTGTATGGAAACTTCTTGTAGGAAAGCCAGAGGGAAAACGCCCAGTTGGTAGACCAAGAATGAGGTGGGAGAACAACATTAACTATGATTTGAGGGAAGTAGATTATACAGGGAATGATTGGAAAACACTAGCTCAGGATAGGGATGTATGGAGAGCTTATGTCCGCGCGGCCATGAACCTACGGGTTCGATAGTGCCAGTGAGTAAGTAAGAGAGTAAGTAAGTATTTGGGTCCTAGATATCTACTATGGTTAGATCCAGAAGTTGTATAACATTTTGGAACATGTAGCAAAGAATTAGTATTTTGTCTGGTGCTGTAAAAACTTCGATTGTGCTCTTTAAATTCGTTTTTATTTTTATGAAAATTAGTAAGCAATGTATGCTTGAATATTTGTTTGATATTTGGCACGTTGAGTTCTAAATAAATTAAATTTGTAGGGTAGTCTAAAGGTTTCTGCAAGCAGATTTTTATAATTCGTTTTTGTAGTAATGTTAAGGGAGAAATAATAGAATTTGCGATTCCACCCCAACCTAATATTCCGTATTGGATTATCGATTGAACCAGAGCTAAGTAAACAGTTCGCAATACACACATTGGTAAATATAATCGAAGGATGATAAATTTGTGAATAGTTTTACGTAGTTTGTTACACAGCAAGGGAACGTGTTTGTCGTATCTTAAATATTGTTCTATTATAATACCTAGATATTTCACTTGTGTTGAGATTCTCACAAGGATGGACATGTGCAATATGCGTTATTACATTTGTGTATTGTAATAACGTGACTGGGGTTTGAATGAAATTCATTTATATACCGCGTGATGTTAAAGAAAAATGAATTAATGTACTTTTTAAGATATTCAAAGAAAGTAAATTTGTGTCTAGCCATTCTTTAATTACATTGATTCCTTTATTAGCATTGTGTATGGTTTCGGTCCATGTAGAGATGAAAGGAAATGTTATCCATAAGGATGAAAAACAGAATATTTGCAATTTTAGAGTTTCAATTTGTTTTGATTTAAAATGAGTTAGCATTTCAATGCATATATAGTGTGTCCAGTGATATATTAATATGCATTTTGAGGAACAAGAAAAGTACCAGTTGGTCACTTTATTGTCGATATAGAGTTTTAGATTCTCAATGGAAGGTACTATAGTTTAGGTGTATGAAAGATTAAAAGAATCTGTTTAAATAATGGGTTTACTTGCCTTCCAAATTAGGCACATATTTAAAAAAGTTGGTACGCTGCATAATTGAGGAGGGGTTTAGAAACAAAAGTGCAAGTTTTACAGTTTTGATGTTGTAGTTGTATAAGAAAATCATATGTAATTCGAAATGATAACTGCGGGGTGATGCGTTGTTTTCCCCCAGATAACGTGAAAAAGACATTAATCCTTTTACACACTCACTTTTTTCAAGATAAAAAAAATCACTTACACCCCTTTGTTTCTAATCGCCTAAATAAAATGCATTTTTAATGACGAAAAAATTGACTTTCATGGATTTTTCCTTGTACCTTTCATTTAAACATGATAACTTATGTAATTAAAAGTTTACCTGATAGAGGAAGGTCTATACATACATTTCCACGGTATATATTGATTGATGAAACATTTCTGGATTCAGTCTGTTAAATATTAATGTATTTTAAAATTTAATTTGTAAAAATATTTTCTATTTTCTCATTGAGTGACGTTGCCTCGTTACGATACAGTTATTACATCAACATTACTGTTATCGCTTAGTAAAAAAAATGTCATTTTTACAATCGTTTCTGCACGATAATGCGTTCTGTCGTACTTACAGGAATGGTGACCATAATGGAAAGTTCAGTTTCCTATATTTCGGGGTTGCCAACCTATAGGCTAAATAACTTAATAATTATACACTGCTCAAAACAATTAGAGGAACACTATGAAATATGCAAATATTTTTTCATTGGATAAAGGTACAAACATGAAATTAATAAAGTACATTATTTGTAGTTATTTATTTATTTATTTATTGCTCGTATCAGTAAAAACAAATGAATAACGCTGACAATTAACTTTTCAAATAATTCCGCTATGTAAGCAATTGAATCTTGTGCTTATTTTTCAAAGTTAAACACTCGTTATATAGAGTTAGTATCGTGTATGGCCTCCACGACATTCGATGACACTTTGGCACCTTCGTGACATGCTCCCAATAAGATTCTGGATTTCCTCTTGCGGGATATTCTCACATTCCTTCTTCAGAGCACCTCCAAGTTGCTGCAGAGTTTGTGAAGCTAGATGTCGGTTCCTGACCTTCCTGTCTAGAAGATCCCACAAGTGTTCAATAGGGTTGAGGTCTGGGCTGACCGCTGGCCACTCCATTACCTCAATTTCATTCCTCCTCAGAAAATCCCTGGTGACAGCCGCAGAATGTGCCCTGGCATTATCCTGCATAAACAGAAATCCAGGGCCTACTCCAATGGCAACAGGTACTACATGCTCTTCCAGAACGTGTTCGATATACCGGACAGCATTCAGTCGTTGGGGAACAAGTACAAGGTCCGTACGATTGTTGTACATAACCCCGGCCCACACCATTATGGAACCTCCTCCGAATCTATCAATTTCCTGTACAGCCCCTGCAGAAAATCTTTCTCCTGGCCGTCCCCACACCCTCAATCGACCATCACAACGTGTAAGACGATACCTGGATTCGTCCGAGAAGAGCACAGACTCCCACTGGTTCAGGTTCCAATCACCATGGTTTTCAGCACACGTACGTCTTGCTGCCTTATGCCCATTTGTTAAGCATGGTTTTTTAACGGGCCTTTTTGGACGAATATTCTCTTTCCTTAATCTGTTCCTTATGGTTTGGTCTGAAACCCGGATTCCGGAAGCCATATGAAGGTCATTCTGCAGGTCTTTTGCAGTTTTTGTACGCTGTCGAAGAGCAGAAAGAACAACGTATGTGTCATCCTGGAGGCTTGTTTTAAATTTACGGCCCTGTACATGTCTTCTACAATACTGGCCTGTCTCTCTGTGCCTGTTGCGTAACCTGGACACCACGGAAGGAGAAACCCCAAGCTCTCTAGCCACTTGTCGCAGAGATTGATCCTGTCGTAAAAGATGTAGAGCATGATACACTTAAAGCTCATTTAAATGCCTCATTTTGTCAGAGACTTCAATAAACAAGGCAATAATCAACATTCGTCACTATAGCAAACATCAGGAAGCTTACCAATTAGAAGTGGCCAGTGCCTTCCAAAATAAAAAAAAATCTCTATATTTGTTATTTGAGGTGATTTCTCTGTATTTAGGCCATGGATCTTTAAAATTTGTATCCAATGATAAAATTAATAATTCAATTTACATATTGTCCAACTTTCAGCATCACAGCTTTAAAAAACAATTACTTATTCAATTTATTACAAGTGTTCCTCTAATTGTTTTGAGCAGTGTAGCTGTAATATTACAAATAGCCTTTGATCGGCATCATACACGGACATTAACCGACCTAAGGGGAACCAAGGACATCTTCCTTGAACCCACTTAGGTAACTCTTAGCAGGCGCGGGGTGGACCCGACTCTAAGTCGGTGACTAAGTTCTGCTAAGGACCCAGTATTGCGGGGTATAACGCTTTACCCTTGTCCAGGGTTACGGATGAAGACCACAATGGCAGCGAAGGCGAGGAAGAAAATATTTCAACTCGACCGAACTGGCAGAGGAGGAAATTTCAACTCGGCGGAACTGGCAGAAGTGGCAATTCTTTCTCCAGAGTTTAAAAGGAGCCCATACCCGGGGTAACAGGATTGAAGTCTCCAACGACTTAAGTCGGAAGGAGCAACCCTTTCTGTGGGGATTATACACAGAAGAGCACGTCCAGAGGCTCTAAGGTGGCAGCCCCACCACTAGAGTTGTCCTGCGTAACGCTCGTAACGTGACCAGGAGACATTTACATTACTGGCAACCATCAAGTGAATAACCGGACTGATCAACCTAAGACAACCAGAGCAAGAAATAGGAATAAACGATTAGGACTTGTAGAAAAATTGAGAACTGCTACTTGGAACGCTAGAGGATTAGCAAATAAAGAAGAAGAACTTCAAAATGAGTTAACAAAAGCCAATGTAGATATTTGCCTTCTCACCGAAACGAACCAGAAAATGAAAGGTACTAAGGAATTAAAATATTATATACTATTTTACAGTGAAGTTACTCAGAATAAAAGGGCAGCTGCAGGAACAGCAATTCTAATAAAGAAACAATTCAGAAATAAAATACATAGTTATAATTTCGTGAATGATAGAATAATGAATGTTCGCCTGAAAACAGCAAGAGGACATCTAACAGTAGTTTGTATATACGCACCCGAGGAGGGGAGAAAAGAAGAAAGTGCTGAATTCTATGAATCCTTACAAACACATCTGAACTCTCTTAATAAAACAGATTTTATTTGCTTAGGAGGAGATTTTAACGCCCGCGTTGGAAAAGAGACTGTAGAGAATTTGATTGGTAATAACGGCGAGAATACCTTAAACGAGAATGGAAAAACTCTTAGAAATTTTGCCAGCTTTAATGAATTAAAAATAACTAACACCCTTTTCCGTCATAAAGATATCCATAGCAGCGAGAGGCACTAGATTATATATTGAGCAATAAGACCTCATGTGATTGACACTCGTGTATATAGAGGATACGATATTAGTTCAGACCATTTCATCGTCATCTCTACGTTTCACATGCCAAATAAATGGATTTACAAGAGGAAAACAAATATAACAAAAGTAAAAAGGACAAATTTTAAAGTACATTTATTACAACAAGAGAGTATAAGCAGATTATACTCTTCACGATTATTAAACTATGTAGATCAAAGAGCTGTAAGCACTAATGTGAATGAAGAATGGCAAGATCTAAAAACTATTATATTAAAAGCTGCTGATGAAGCCCTAGGGACAAAATCTACAAAAAGAAGGAAAAAAAATATATATGGAATGATGAAATTCAAGAAATGATCGAAAACAAAAAAAGAGCATATTTAAAATACATCCAATCAAAATCAGAAGAAGATAGAATTGCTTATAATTACAGAAGCGCCATTGTTAAAAGAGAAGTAAGGAAGTTGAAACGACTTAGCTGGGACAACTATATATCCAATATAGAATACGATTGCCATGGATCACAGGATATGGCTTACAAGGTTTAGAAACATCTGAATTCAACTGAAAAAGACACAGTCAAATTAAATAATATACCAGAAAAAGAGTGGCTCAAATATTATGGAACATTATGGACAGATATGTCAGAAATAAACATTGACCCCAAATTAAAGGAAATGGCACATGTAGATCTCCTTGAAATCAAAGAATTAGAGAACGCTCTAGAAACATTCAAAAATAAGAAAACTCCAGGAATAGACTGTTTAAATATTGAACTTTTAAAGTATGCTCCAAGAGAAATTAAGCAGAGATTCTTAGATGTACTAAATGTGTGCTGTGAGGATGTGCATAATCCCGGATGAATGGAAGAAAGGACTTATATGCCCTATATTTAAAAAAGGAAGTAGACACGAGTGCACAAGTTACAGGGGAATCTGTTTATTGAATACAGCTTACAAGATATACGCTAAGATTATTACTAGACGATTAAATATAATAAATGAGTATACATTAAGTGAAGAACAGTGTGGCTTTCGGAAAGGTCGGTCATGTTCAGATGCCATTTTCACAATAGAGCAACTTATTCAGAAGAGAAGAGAATTTAATTTGCCAACTTGCATACTTTTTATTGACTATCAAAAAGCATTTGATAGACTGTCAAGAAATAAACTATGGGAAATAATGTATGACAAAGGGTTTCCAGGACACATTGTCAAAGTTGTGCAAAGCTTATATTTTAAATCAGAAATAATGATTGATAAAGGAGGTACAATGAGCGATAATACATTTGAAATTAATCAAGGGGTCAGACAAGGATGCCCGCTATCTCCTGCACTCTTTAGTATATATATACGAGATCATTGTACAATTGCAATCAAATTTAACCACAGAGTTTAAAGTTGGCGGTACGATTCTAAATACCATACTGTTTGCAGACGATCAAACAATCCTTAGCTCTTCAGAAGACAATTTACAAATAGCAGCATATAAATTAAACGAAATAGCAAATAAATTCAATATGACAATCTCTGAAAGTAAATCGAAAGTAATGGCATTCAACGGGAAAGACCATATGAGGTGTAAAATCAGTATTAAGAACAGTATAATACTGAACAATTTTAATTATTTAGGATGCAACGTATCATACTGCCAGAAGGAAGATATTAATATTAAATTAAATAGATTTTACAGAATGTGTGGCACTATAAGACGGACACTGAAAAATAAAACTTTGAGGAGCACACAACTAAAATTCTACAAAATTATGGCAGTGCCTGTCTTAACATATGCAAGTGAAAATTGGACTCTTAACCGTTCAGGCAGAAGGAAAATAAGAACTGCAGAAATGAAGTTCCTACGTTCAGTAGCGGGTGTGACAATTTTGGACAAGAAAAGAAGTGAGGATATTAGGAAGGACTTAATTATTTTCAATTTAACAAAGAGAATTGACAACAAGAGAAAGAACTGGTATGAACATGTCAAGAGAATGCCTACAGATTGAATCCCTCAGTTGTTATTAAAGTACAAACCAATAGGACATAGAAATGTTTTACGCCCATTTACTAGATGGGAGGATTCATTGAATCCCACTTGATGTAAAACAGGTCAAAAGGCCTAATTTCATGAAGCAGGAGAAGAAGAAGAAGAAGAAGATATTACAAATTACCTACCAAGGGCGGTAAGTAAAATCACTGCCATTTTTGTATACTAAATGCAATGTATATACAAAAAAAAAAGGTAGTGTGAATATACATTATACCAAACAAATCACTGCATTTCAAATGAACTGAGATTTGTTTGAATCAATATAAAACAATAAATTCACACTTGCCGCCATTTTCCACTGATTGGTGTCACGGCCTCCTGTAGTCTCAACTAAATGATTTTCGGCATTTGCCTAATATGTATTGGTCAGACTGCTAACGTCGTTCAGTTGTTTATAATTAACGTAAATATTTCCAACAAAGATGTTACTATTTTACTATTAATTGTAATTGTGAAAACACCATCGTGCAAACAAAAATATGTACAACACATTTTTGTGAAATGTTTTGCAGAATCTCGGAAATTAAAAACCTTGTTATCACTCGGTTTTTAATAATTTCTTCGCTTCTCTAAAAACTACTTCCCCATCTCACATAGTAATTTACTATGGCGAAATGTATCTACTTTTAATAAAATTATTTGTTGAACGTAGGAAAAAAGCTCCATATCGATTTAGATATCAAATTACAACAAGTTTCCTCGTGTTTGAATAATCGTAAGCACATTTTTATTTTTCAAAAAGTCACCTTATGTTACAATTTCTGTTAATATGACATCGAGAATGCAATATGAAAACGATTAGAGCATTTTTTTATTTTCCTTCTTCTTAGACGTCAAATCGATCTTGCTAGACCAGAGTTTTTCATGCTCGCTTCTGGTTCTAAAGTTCACGGGAACAAACCCTGCCGGCGTTTATGGATTTTTTAGGACGTGAAAATCGTAAATATATGTTCCTTCGGAAAGGAGTAGAAACCAGTGTCACTTGTCTGGATTTAGGGCACGTAAGATAATATCAAGCTTGTAAAAAAAAGGCCTGGTTGGTCCTTTTTCCCTAAATTATAATTGCAACACTAATTAATTTACCTTTTAAAGGGTGTAGTTGATTATTAATTATGACATAACACTGATTGAACGTATTGGTTTGTTTAAACTTTTCTCCCGCATGAGAGTCGCCTTTTCTACGCTTAAAGTGTTCCTGCCACCTGTTGATCTCTCTTCCACCATTTCTAACGCTGAAAAGTCAAAATTTCTCTTCCAACGTTGATGCTATTTGATATTCTGTTGTGAATTCCTTCTTTGTGTTGTTTATGGCCAAGATTTTCCAATCAAGGGTGAGCCAACAATAACTATGTAACTATACAATTGCTAATTTAGTTACTCGTGACTTGAGAAACACAAGTACCCCCACCAGCATCGTCATGGAATTCCTGTTGGGTGCAAATATTTCTTATGAACTAACTCACTACATAACAGTGTTTTGCATACATATAACTCAGAGAATAATCATGTTAGGACCTGGGGTATATACCTTGAAACAACTGAAATTCCAACGAATTCTGCATTGCGGATGCGTAGGAATTAAACAGTACATATTTAATCTATTAAAATTGAAATTATATATTTTAAGAAGCTCCTACAACACTTGCGTAGGCACGTGCTAGATATAGGATATTTTAATTTTATTTATTTAGTGTTAGAGAGGGAACTACATTTACTTGCTCGGCCAAAGGTAAACTTGTCATTAAACAAATAAAAATGCAGTCATGCATCTGCTTTGTTTACATCAAAACTGGAACTTAGCTCGGAATTAGCATAAATGTTAAAGGTAGATCTCTCATATTAAATGCAATTATGTTCAATACATAACTTTACAAGCGAAAAAAATTGTTAGAAAATACGTGTTGTGTGTTATTGTAGTGTGTAATTACAATGATATATGTATTGTGACCAGCTCCATGGGCTAATGGTCAGAGGTCCTGACTACATTTCTTAAGGTCTCGGGTTGGATCCCCGGTCAGAAGAGCACTGAAATTGTTTCCTGTGGTCACCCATGGTCTGGATTTGAACTAAGTTTAGTTTTAAGGGCTCTCATGTTGCTCCGTTATTATTAATCATCCAACATGACATCCGTCCGACTTTCGCCGGACATCCACCGGACATTCGTCCGACATCCGCCCTACTTCCGCCCGATATCCGCCAGACTTCCGTCCTACATTCACTCGACATCCGTCCTACATCCGCCCGAAAACCCCCAACATCCGCCAGACTTCCAGACTTTGAGTGATCGAGAGCCGTCCACACCATGGGTACAAGTAATAATGAGAACAAGAGGACTGGAGGTTATGGTGTGGGAGGATAAAGACGAATGTACAAGGAAAATACAACTTTAAGCACAGGAAGATGTGTAAACATTAAAAATCTGTGAATAAATGAATTATAATAATAATTATTATTTTCTAAATAAATACACCTATCTATGATTATAGATTAATGTATTACCGAAGTATCTCGCAAATAGATTGTTTGTTAAAATCAGTTACTAATATTTTGCACCTAACAACTAATTAAAAGTCCTCGCATCAATTATGCAGAGTCAGATATTCGTATACACTTGTAATTTGTAGATATTCGTATACACTTGTAATTTGTTATCTTACGCATGTAGAGAAATTTGTAAGTCAAATAGTGACTTCTAGATTGTGGGTCACTGTGCAGTGATCTTCGTTTCTCTCGCCATCCCTAGAATGGTAAAACATTCTTAGTAGATTTTTTTTAAATATATCAGGTGTTGAAGAATAGCGTAACGTAACGTCTTCCTGTATGAAATTGCCAAAAAAAAAAATATTTTTTTACTAAACAAATTGTGTTTAAAGTAAGAAGACAAACATAATATCCAGCAAAAAAAATATACACATAGAAATTAAAAAAAACGGAATGTGCAGTTAAAACGCAGAATTCTGCTGTTACACCCACTGCGCATGCTCGAAGAGCATAGAGCTGTGTTTCAAGAGGTAACGCATTGTTAAATGTTTCAAATAGGCCTACACTGTGTTTGGTTTTAATGATAATAAATAGTTAAAGATCAATGAAGGAGACATATTTCTATATATTTACGAGTGTTCGACGTATACAATATTACTCTAATTACGACATTTAGAATAAAGTTTAACTCTCGTGCATTGTGTAAAACTAATCAAGACAACCAGCATTTAGAAGACTAGTATACGACGTGCGAGGTAGCGTAAGTCGTTAACGCAATTACTAGAAAATTAAATGTATATATCAGAGTCAGGCTTCAAATCCCTCGATAATGATTTTTTGTTGTTTATTGGTATTTCCACAAAAATCATCCTATAACATTTAATTCCAGCCACGTAATCTACAGCCACTTCACACTATATTATGTAATCTGTACAACACTATTTAGCTACCGGTATAAATTTTAATTGTGTATGTAGTACCACGTTGTAGTAATGATGTACAGGTGGAATATAATAGAAAATATTGCAGCAATTAAAAAAATAACCTAATCGGGAACCGAACCTGTGGTCTTATGCATACGAAGCAAGGCATAACGCACAGAGCTAATCGTTCGTTGGCTTGCTATACTTTAAATAATGCTCTTCAGTGGAGGTAGGGGAACGTGTTGTAGCTCTACTGTGTAATTAGTTTACTCGTGTGAATCGCGCGTTAAAACTTGAAATGTTGGAGATGAAGAGGCCGCTCATTCATTGTTATTTTTAATTTGTTTGCTAAGTGCAGATAGAGAGCTGATAATGTGTTTGTTTTATAAACACTTACTTCATATGTTGTATAATATTTACAGACTTTTGTGTTGAGAGGAAATAATGTAGATACATTTTCCATTAATCTTATTTTGAGCGTATTTTCAAATTCTTAAAGTCTTACAGATCATATCTTTAACTTGAAATCTATTTTTTTTTTAAATAACTGGGTTCTTTCGGTTCAGAGAGTAAATCCTTATTTGCTGTGTGATATCACTTTGATTGTGTGTTTATTGAAAATTAAAACGTGGAAATAAAAACATTTGCTTGTTTTAACAAGTTATCAATGTATAAATATTAGATGTTTGTTTTTTAATATTGTTGAAAGAGATTTTAACTGCATGTAGTACGGTCACTAACTTTAATATATTTGAAACTCATCCGTAGATTGGCGTGTTTGTTGCGTTTTGTAAGTCTCGGAAAGAAACAAAATACAAGCACTGGTGTTGTTACAGGCTGATGTTATGAAACTGAAACAACGTTACTGAGAATTGTTACCAGATTTTTTTCCTTCCTTAAGATGAATGGCTGCATATATATATATATATATATATATGTGTGTGTTATGTCATGCTTCAATACAGCCCTCAATGGAAGATCTTTGGGATGTTCTAAAAAAGGTAGACCGAGAATGCTTGACTGAATCCATTACAGGCATTGGGCTTTTAACTTTTTCGTAAGACGAAGAAGAAGAAGAAGAAGAAGAAGAAGATGATGATATAAATAAATATACACATATTGGATCTCAGCTAGTGGTTGGAGGTGATGTTAGAGTCGATGTATAAGGCACAGAATTCTCCTTCTATACCAATGGAAATTACTGCATCAACCCGGATGGAAAATTAAAAGCAATAAATGTTGCCTGTCAACAACTGTAAGTCACGCAAGAAAATTTCAAAAATGTAGTTTTTACTGTGCTTAAAACATCAGCGATACAGGCTTTGAAAGATAAAATCCTTCACGTTCTCATGTATCAAACATTGAAGCCTTATTCAGAGACTTCCAAAATATCCAGAACATAATTAAACTTCAATGGATTCCTTCCCGTTGTGGAATGGAAGGTAATAAAATAACATACACATTAGCCAAGAAAGGCCTCCAATTTATCATACAACTACATCGACTCTTTGAAGCTGCTGTCAATAGAATTGCAAATAAAAATGTACCGACAGTATAGAATCATCAGCTTGGGGAAAAAATAATGGAACACGCTTCTTGCTAGACGCCACATTGTACCAAAATGTCGAGGAAAAAATCAGTTGCAAAATGTCATATCTTAACTGGCCATGACCACCTTGCGGAACATCTACACCGACTTAACATCTTCCCATCACTTGGTTGTGTTTTGTGTTGTGATAGCGACAGAGTTATGAATTAGGACCTTATGAAACTAAGTACTGCTTTGAAAACCTCAAATTCTATCTGATGGCGAATTATAATGGGAAGTTTACTGATAAGTGTCTTTAATCCTAATGTCAATATATAAATTTATAACGTTGCTGTGACACTGAACACACTGTGTTGTGCAATAAAAGTTGTAACGATTTATTTTACCAATAATCTCGATTAATGTTAAAGATGAAATCTGTAATATTAAGAACGGCATATTTTACTGTCTTCTAAATACTGTTCTACAATAATGCATACATTATTCTTAACTAGAGTAAAATTGTAAGAAATTACGTTTATCAGTCATAATTTTAAGTATTTTGCTATAATTATTTTAAGGTTTAGAGATTTGAAGTGCTGCGAATTGACGATATTTCTGCAGATGAGAATGAAGCATTTTACTGGTACCATGTTTTCTTCATGCACTTCGTTTGGGATGCTCTGTAAATTGGCGAAGAAAACAGAACCTAATTATTTCCTAGAAGTCCTACTATTGTTTACTACAATATATAGCATTGTCTTCTATAATGCTCCAATAAACACTAGAACATAATAGTACACAGTAAAGAAATTATTTACACTTACTTAGATTACAGATTTAGAGTAATTTTGAAATGTTACTTGATGTAATTTATCTTATTTAGCAAGTCTAATAATGTAATGTATATTTTAAGTTACGATATAATAACATTTCCGTTTTGTCTTCAAAAGACTGCTGGATACACACTACTAGATCATAAAAATGAAGACGTCTTAGACCAATTACACATTGAAGTTTAGAAAACAAAATGTCTCATTATAAGTAGAATCAGGATTGTCATGTATTATTAATCTATAAATAATTATGTAGTGAAAATATTCAAAATAGGTAATAATACATTTTTATTATACAGAATCAAAATTTATATTTTAATAAAATAATGTTTTTCTTAGTCCAAGATATGTACTGTTGTTATATTTATTCTCATAAAATTCACCAATTTTATAAAAAAGTTGAGGTTAATATATTTATACTACCGATGCAATGATAAATAACAAAGAATCCAGAAGCATCTTCGTGTAAAAGGGTATAATGAATGTACTTTAGACATAGGCCCTGAACCTAAATTAAGATATATAGTCCTAATAATACAAAAAAAATATTAGAACATAACGAATATATAACTTTACAGATATTTTCACATCAATTTACTTTTTTTTGGGCGATAGTGCGTTGTCGTACTTACCTACAATGGCGACCATTATTGAAAGTTCAATTTCCTACATTTCGGAGTTGCGAACCTAAATAACTATACTGAAATATTACATTTACACCCACGTGCGGGAAGTAAACCCACTGCCCTGTGTGTATACTACGTACAATGTATATGCAGAAAATATCCGAAGGTAGCATTAATATACATTATAGGAAACAAATAACTGTACTTTAAATTAACTCAACTTTATTTGAAACAATAAATAGATATATACTCGCGGCCATGTTATCAATAATTTTTCTCAAGGCGCCTTGTTATTTCAAGTAACACACATTGCTCATACTCTTAATTTTAGTCAATTGTTTATAATAAACGCAAATATTTCCAACAAAGGAGTTATTGTTTTACTATCATTAATTATTTTGAATACACTATCGCGCAAAAAATGTAGAACGCATGTTTGTGAAGTGTTTTACAGAATCTCGAAAATTAAAAACCTCACTGTGGCTCGGTTTTGAAACTTTTTCCTCGATTCTGTAAAACCACTTCCCAACCTCGCAACGAAATATACAATTTTAAATGTTTAAATTATTTATGAACAACTCTCAGAACACAGTACTTAAAGTTATCTTGCACTTAAACAAATTATCTGTTGCATAGTGTACAAGGTGTATAGGCCTACAACACTATTTTACCATCTGTGATAAAAAGGCAACATCGATAGTTACCAATAGTTTCGATTATTTTTAAATTCCTGGGGAGGTAGAGGTTTAAATGTCATCTGGATGTAACCAATCTGTTTACCGACTACACCTCTTAGAGGTTCCACACTAATCTCGCTCATTTATTATTTTTTATTTTTTACCACTTGCCACCCTCATCCTCCAAGGAAGACTAGATGTCAAAAGTTCGGATTAAATGCCGTCGCGATGTCAATAATCAACTTATCGACTACAAAGACCATGGATTCGACACTATTTAATTGTTTATTTTTATTCCCAACTCGCTCCCTTTTGGGACTCTTTACGTAAAAAGTTGGGATAAAATTCAATCGGTTTCGACAGTAGCATCGGTCGTATTACATTGTTTTTACATGTCATATCCTTAAGGGTGCTAGGGGTCTCTAACCCCTCATAGTATATTTTCCAAAATGTAGGCAATGTCCGTTCAAACATTAAAGCATGTTATTTTCAACAAACGTCAAACGTTCGCATTTCTAATTAATCAAATTTGAATAAGAATTCTGTCTTGTTTATTCGTCCGTCCATGACTGATCTGTTTGTTGTTTTTTATTGTTTTTTGTATTTTATTATACCACTATATTTAATATTTCACCATTAAAAGTAAATATTAAGGAAAGTATTTTGATAAAACACTAATCATATTTAGAAGTAGGTTACGGTGCAAAAGTGCACATCCGAATTTCGAGATAACTTTGCTTTTAAAATGAAACTTAGCAGCAGAAATGAAATGTTTACGATTTTTGGCAGGATACACTTTAATGCATAAAAACGACGTGAAGTTACCGTAAAGAACTACCCAAATATGCAGTTGACAGATAAAGTATAAGAGTATAGGAGAAAATGGTATAACATGTATGCAGAATGGATACCAACAGACTGCCTAGGAAAAGTCTGAACTATCAACCAAGAGGAGGAAGAAGAGTTCGGGGACGCCCACCAAAAAGATGGACACAACAGCCGGAACGAACTAAAAACTTTCAATTCTTGCAAGAAGAAGAAGAAGAGGAAGAAGAAGAAGAAAATGAGACTTAGACAAGCCCAACAATAAATTATGAAAATTACAGAACATCCATAAATAAATCTGAAAATAACAATTTACACGTAGACAGGTAACTTAACAATGCATAATTTTAAAGTCTGAGGACAAAATAATAAACATTAGGCTGCAGTGTAACTTGATAAAGATAGATAATTATTATTATTATTATATAATATCCTCAACTCGTGTCCAACTTAGGGTCGGGATGAGATAAGATGAAGCACCTATATTTATAAAAGTCTGTAAACGATAAGTGTGCCGGTGGATCATGACTGACGCTACGTCACAGGGACGAATGAACGAAATGTATGAGATGAGTTTGGAGAAATCCTGAATTGAAATTTGTGGCAAGAAAATAAAACGGTAGAACCTACAAAGATATTGTTACTAATGAAAATAATTATATTAAAATATGGATATGAAAAATAATCACAAAACTGGAGTATATAAGGAAAAAAAATCAATAGACGCACAGGCGGCCAAAATCATTTTTGCAATTCAATTAAGTCTAAATGCGCCCTCTTACTAAATTAGTTGTATTTTAAGAGAAAGATAGTACATTTTAGTGAAAAATATGTATTTTACCTTTTTAAATGATGTAGTCCAATTATTAATCACTATAACAATAATAATAATAATAATAATAATAATAATAATAATAATAATAATAATAATAATAATAATGCTTTATTTTAGCTGGCAGAGTTAAGGCCATAAGGCCTTCTCTTCCACTCAACCAGCGAATAGTAAAATTATACAAAAAATTACATACATATTACAATTTTAAGATATTAAAATACAGACTAAACAAAATACAAAGATGATGTGATCTAATACTAGCTAATACTAACAAAACATAGAATGTAATAAAGTTAAATTATGTAAAATAAAGTAAGTAGCTTCCTAGATGACTATTAATGGAATGCTCTATATAGTTGTTATGCAGTTAATGTTTTCATTGTGTCGAATTTAAGATATCAGTTAATTTGGATTTAAATAATGATAGCGATTGACAGTCCCTGACATGACTGGGAAGTGAGTTCCAGGCTCTAGTCATAGATATTGTGTAAGATTCAAAGTATAGACAGGTCCTGTGTTGTGGTATCAAAAGTAAAGAAGAGTCTTATGATCTTGTTCCTAAATTGTGATGAGCCGATAAATTTTGAAAACGTGTTGTTAAATAACTTGGTAAATATGTGTGCAGAATTTGGAATAGTAAGGTATGTGAATGTAAAGTTCTTCTGTCATTTAGGCGTAGCAATGATAAGGCCTGAAATGAAGGAGACACGTGGTCATAACGACGGAGATTGAAGATAAATCGAATGCACGCATTATGAGCACGCTGCAGTCTGTCAGATAGATCAGTTGTCAGATTAGTCAGTAATATGTCGCAGTAGTCGAAGTGTGGTATTATAAGAGTCTGTACAAGTATTTGTTTTTATTTTGTAGGAAGGAAGTTTTTAAAACTATTTAGGGAGTGAAGAATTGAGAACACTTTCTTGCAGGTATTATTCACCTGGATTTTCCAGTCTAGGTGTTGGTCCATGTAAATACCCAGATTTTTTACTACTGAGCTGTAGGGGATGTTTTTGTCATTTAGGAGAATGGTAGGGATATTTTCGTAATTTATAATGCTTTGGATTCGCCGATGTCCTATAATTATGCACTGTGTCTTGTCAGCATTTAGATTAAGTCCATGTTTCTTCGACCATTGGGAAATTGAGTCTAGGTCACTATTTAATTTGTTTAGTGTATCATGTACATCGTCAGGATGGGAGTGAATGTAAATTTGCAAATCGTCAGCATATAGGTGATGTCGACAATAGGTACGTCTAGTGGATATATCGTTAATATAGATAGAGAATAGAAGTGGTCCTAACACTGAACCTTGTTGGACGCGACCCTTCAGTGATAGCAAGGATGAGGAAAGTTCTGCATTGGATACACATTGCTGGCGATCATGAAGATAGGATCCAAGCCAGTTAACAGCATTGTCCGAAAGATTCAGAGTGCGTAATTTTGCTATTAATATGTCAGTGTCAACAGTGTCGAAAGCTTTACTGAAGTCCAAGAGTGTAAATATTGTCATGTGGCCACAGTCCATTGCTTCACGCGCATCTTCGGTAACTTTAAGAAGTGCGGTTGCCGTACTATGGCCTGTCCTAAAACCTGATTGGTATGGGTCGAGTATGTTATGAGTGTTAAGGTAATCAGTTAATTGTCCATGAACAATGCGCTCCAAAGCCTTAGATAGGACTGGGAGAGGATGCTGATTGGTCTAAAGTCGTTTGGTGTTACAGGTAATTTAATTTTAGGAATTGGTCTGACTATAGCTTTTTTTCCAGAGTTCGGGGACAAGTTGAGGTCATGATTGAGGCATTAAATATATGGGTTACGGTTGGGAGTATGACATGGAGTATTTTCTTTAAAAAGTCGATACTTATATTGTCTATACCTTGTGCCTTAGTTCTAATGCGGCCCAGGGAAAGTTGTAACGTCGATTGGCATTATATAGGAAAAGAAGAATTTTTCTCGGGAAGGAGTAGGTGTGATAGGAGCTCATCTATAGTTGTTGTTTGGTCGTAGTGTTTATGTTAAGTGTGGCATATGATGTGAAATGTTGGTTTAGATCGTCCAGTGATATGTTAATGCTCTCTCCTTTGGTTGTCGGCTGCCGTAGACCCATTGATCTAATACGTTTCCACATATCACTTGCATTTGTGTTTGGATCAATGAGACTATGAGCATACCGCAACTTAGCGTTCCTAATGTTTTGATTCGTTTTGTTTCTTAATGTTTTATATTGCCTTAAGTTTGCGTCACTTTTGTCCCGTCTATATTTTCGAAAAGCAGAATCCCTCTCAGCCATCAGTAGTCGAATTTCGTGGGACATCCAGGGAGCTGGGGATTTAGTAATTCGTCTGGTCTTCAAGGGGGCATGTTTGTCGTAAAGTTCTAATATCATACTGTTAAATTTAAGCAATTTTTCGTCAATTGTGCGTAGGAACCAAAGGTCATGCCACGGCATCTCGATAGCGTCTGCAATTAGAGCTTGCTGGTTAATATTTTTTAAATTTCGGTACGTCAATAATTTAGGACGAGTCCTAGGACACTGGAGAGAGTATTCGATATATATGACGTCATGGGCTGATATGCCGGGAGCACATATTTGTCCGTAGTTTATAATTTTCTGTGAATTTGTCGTGGCTATGATGTCTATTAATGTATCAGTCGTCGATGTGTGATGGGTTGGTTGTAAAGGCAAGACATGCATATTGCATGCGTGAAATAATGCCAGTAGTTCTGATGATGACGATGAGGAAGAAAGTAAGTTAGAGTTAAAGTCGCCCATTACTATAACATGCTGATAGTGCGGCAGTAAACTTAATAAAGGTGTTTCTATGTCACTAAGATACTCTAATTTCGGAGGTTTGTACACCACACACAGGAGACATCTCTGTAAACTAGCTGAAATTTCAATGAAGAGGAATTCTGGTCGTACATTGTAATCAGGGGAGGAGTGAAGAATGACTTTGGGCTCTAAGTTCGATTTGATATACATCGCAACTCACCCACCTCTTTTTCCTAGTCTATCATTGCGACAGAGGGTGTACCCGTCAATATCAACAAGTGAGGAGTGAAGGGAAGGTTTAAGCCAGAACTCAGATATTAAGATCGCATGCAGAGAGATCTCGGAAAATAAATGTCGAATTTGATGAATGTGAGACAGAATGCTTTGAGCATTAATATGGGCGATTTTAAGAGTAGTTGAACGAGGAGAAAAGCGTTCTTTTAGCAGGTAGGCAGTGGTGGGGTGAGAAGAATGTGAGGTTTCATTGGCATTGTCATTTGAAGAAAGGGTAGGAATTTGCCTGGGGGATGGTCGTGTTGAAAGTATGTCAGGGGCTGCAAATATTTGACTAAATCTTGGAAGATCAATTGTAACTTTTACAAATAATGAAAATGTTAACTGAATTAACACACTATTAGGAGCAGAGAAAAATAAATATTAGTAATAATAAAATCAATTGGACTATTCTAAGCAAATAAAGTAAATGTTAACCTAATTAGCCTAGAGAAATTGCTATAGCTTAATTATTAATTTAAGAATTATTGAAAAAAAGTTGATATATATTAAAAATAAGAAATAGAATAATTAAATGGTTTTTAAATCATATGATATTAAAAAACATACCCTATAATATGCTAAAGGCTTAAATTAACACAGGTCACTAGCACTGGTGATACGCTTTTTTGATTCACCAACTTTAGCGAATATAACACCGTCCAATGTCCAGACATTGCGTACACCAAATTTATCAATAGTGTCTTTCAATAGTTGGTGGCGCATTCTTGTTAAGTCTTCTCGGATTGTTATACCCGATCCCTTGAGTTGTTTCTTATTTACGAACATCTCTCTTCTTTTGCGGTAACTGGTAAATTTTATAATGATAGGGCGCGGCCTATCTTCCCTTCGTACACCAACACGATGGCTCCTGTCAATGTCAGTAATATTGAGATCCACACCGATTTTCTGGGCTATTACTATTGACTTAATGTCAGTGTCCTCCCCGGCCACTTCTTCACCCCGAAAACACGTAAACATTGTCGTCTCTGATATTGCTCTAAGTCATCCACTTTTGTCTGGTAAATTGCTTATCACACTATCTTTATCTTCGATTTTTTTTTTAAGATTTTGAAACACTACAGTGTTGTTTTCTATAGTTTTTTGAAGTTCCGCCACAACTTCGTTCTTAATCATTGTTGCCAACACCTGCAGCAACTCCTTGTCTTGGAGCGAGTCGGACAAGACGCGTTTTACAGTGTCTTCAATTGAGCAAGTATATTTATTACTTCTTCCACCCATTATCATATACTATTGAAAACACGAAATTAATTTCACTAAACTATTAATTAACACTTAAAATAAACTTATAGATATGTTTCACTGACCTAACTGTTATTTACACCTGTAAAAAACGAAAAAGCCAGGAGCGCTGTTGAAGGCTGTCCGCCATTAAACTGATCAGACTTGGCAAACTGTACCTGAATAAAAGCAGTAAAGATTCCATCTGTGTCCATAACGTGCAATATCAAGTAAATGTGTCATTTTGTTGGATGTTCTTGAAATTTCCACTTGCTCATGTGGAGGCGGTTAAGGCCAAATACTAACTTTACTTAAACATTCTTACTTTTATGATGATGATGATGAGTTTTATGATCAGTCACAGTTCAATATCAGAAGATACTTTCACCTGCTCTAAGAAATAATTCTCAGATTCAGCTGTATCTGTTCCAGATTTGACTGGAAGTAGCATTTCCGAAGTTTCCTTGAAAATTGTGCGTTTTCTATAGGTTGTGGATACAAGTCTGAACACGATCTGAAATTAGCGATAATCTGTTAAGCACGTGTAGGTTTCGCGACTATAATTATTTTTATTTGCGCTAAATTAATTGAAGTGGCACAAAAGAACTCTAAAAAATATTTCTATCTGACTCAGCATAATACTGAAATTTCTAGTTGAATTATATTGAGTTTGTTGCGATCTGTCACAACCCCAGTTGCAAATTAATACCAATGTTGTATTTTCTTCTTCATTTTAAGTCCGTACTACTTAAATCCTACAATTGTTATAAAGTAATTGCAGTAAAAGTGTCAGTAACACGATGTGATTCTTCATCCGGATAGCAATCCGTGTCTCCCTTCTTAGCAAGGATTCATGTTTTTGTCGATGTTCCATGTTATTTAAGATTGTGTTTTAGAAAACCAGCTTCAGCAAACGTGATCAATGTTTTTAAAACTGATGATTCTGCTCTGTGTAGACTATGAGAGTTTGTTCTCTTATAGTTTTCCTGCCCACTTTGGAGAATTGGTTATTTCCATGTACTTTACAACCATCTCTTCTTCCTGCAGTTCCTAACTTCGCTTATGCAGCTTAAGTCAATACACTGGTATCTCTATTGGCATGTAAACCCTCTGCTTTCCTCTTTTTGTTTTTTCTCGTTCAAATCTTGAAATATTTTCGTTGGCCGTCCTGTTAGACTCACTACCTTAGGGATTGTGAATATCCCTTCAAGCCAATTGCTACCTTTCTTAAGAAATGTTTTCTCTTTCTTGTGTGCTGCTATCCATGTTTTTTAGATTCGAACTTAAAATGTGAATTTGTGTGCTGTATTTCTTTCATTTGTTCGTCTGAGTAAAGTCTAAAAGGCAATTTTCCCAAAAAATCTCGTTTTTTTAATATCGGAAAATGTTGCTGTTTTATAATGTTAAACAGGCTTCTCGAGTCATTATACTGATGCACGATGCCTCTAAAACAACATTCGAGAAATTCAAAATCGAAATAATCACGTAGTTTAAAATATCACTTTTTTGCTAATACCTAAACGAACATGAATATCACGGAAAACCGCGAATTTCTACGACCGATTTTCAAGAAATCGTGAGGCCAATACTTTAACCTTTCTACCATAGAAAAGGAAAGTGTGCGGGCAATGCCCGGAAATATAACAAAATACTCAAGTTTGTTAAAATTTACTTGACAAAATAACGAGAAAAGTGCCCTATTTGAAAGAAGTTTTATCTGAGTCAAAATAGTTATCAATAGGATAAAAAAAATTAAAATGTGTTAATATTTACTGGTTTATCACAATCCATATCTATCCACTTAAAATGTAATCCCTAACACGCAGTGAAACATAAGCTTGTACAAAGAGCGCCGAGGAAAGACACTTGCAGTATGAGAGACGGTCATACAGACACAAGGTAACACTCTGCCTGATGACAATTGAGTGCCGTGTTATCGCCTGATTATTCAGCTCTGACATGTGCTATTTTTTTCCTGTGTAGAATAAATTTCAGAAAATGGACTTTTGGCCGCCTAAATTGTTCAAATACTCCACTGTGAGACGGAAGAAAATAATCTTCCCGGAAAGTGTAATATAATTAGTAATGTATATAATTAAGAACGGATCGGGATGAAGCATCATGCCTTGGCGCGGAGCTACGGAACGTGAGTTAGTTTCACTCGCTACGAGGAACAGTTTTCTTTTGCCCAGTTTGGGGCCGATACCCAGTCAGCAACATGAGGAATTATGATAACTATAACATATAGCGGCTCCAGGTTGAGGCTGACCACATGTTATCCATATACTATCTAGATTATCGACTTCCTCTCAAAAAATATAATAGTCCTAAGTGGTTAGACAGTTGCAGGCGTCTCGCGCCGACAAGTATACTTTGTTTTGTTAAAGAACGGAGAAGTTTAATAAAACAGTATAACAACATAACATGTTGTGAAATGATATAAAATGGAAATTTCTAATTTGAGAATAAAATGTGTAATAATTTTCAATTAACATACCTTATATGCATGCGATATATCATAATAACGGGCATTTAAACGTGGGTAAATGAGATATTTGAAAATGTATTTAATATTTACCTGATAGAGGAAGCGTTGTGCTGTAAATCTCAGCTACACAGATTATACAGTTTTTGAATCCAATCTGTAAAATATTAATATTTTATTAAAATCAATTAAAACCGTAATTTTCTATTTGATATTCAATGGACGTTGCTTCGTAACGTTACGGTTATTGTTGTCGCTATGCAGCAAGGCGCACATTGTCCTAATTTTTATGAAAAAAATTATTCTTTTCATAAATGTGTTAATTGTGCTTAGGGCAAAAATCGCATTATAAATGTAAATAGTTATTAGATATAGTTTTCATGAACTGGACTAGTGGTTATGCTCCTTACCTCTGGTTCCAAGGGTCGCGGGTTGAAATCCGCCCGGGATCCATAAATTTTTTAGGACGGAAAATTCCAAGGAGCAAGTCCTCCGGGAGAGACTTTAAGCTGGTGGGTCCCGAGGTTCTGAAGATCTTTCAGGCACGTAAAAGATCCTTAATCCTGAATAAAGAGGCCGTCTAAGCAAAATTTACCGACCTGTCAACATCCTAGTAACACCTTAGTAGTCCTCATTGTGTCGTGTGTTGACGGTATACCATTCATGACACCTATGAGGCAAATAAGGTAACTAAAACTTAACTTGGACTAGTAACTTCTTGCAGAGGTGAGGACATGGCTCAAAAATTGGCTACGCCCATTGTAGATATATTATATAGTTTTTCTTTCTCCGTTTAAATATCCATAGGCCTAATGGCAAATTTATTTTTAAAAAAGTGGCATTATTTAATCCATCCATCCATTCATCCATCCATAGTAGTTCTGCCCGGTGGCAGGTCTTTTATTGCAATCATAGCATTTCCATGCTATGCTTTTCAGCTTTACTAGAGAATTATATGTGTGATAGCTTCCCGTTGCTTTCTACACCGGTGAAGGATGATGGTGATGGCCGGATGATTTTCGGGGACAGTTGTGCCCTATGATTAGTGACATTTGTCTTACAGGTAAGGAAGAACTTCGAAACACACCTCACCCAGGAGCCTGTCCCGACCATTAATCGAACCCGGGCCAGCTACGTCACAAGGCTGCACGCTACCTCGAGACCACAGCTGTGGACATTGATGCATTATTAGATAATAATTTGACAAAAGACATGTAATACGCACACACATAGAGCACATATTTTTCTTCTCTCTTTCCTCCCTTCATTATAGGTGCTGTAATCGTTACTGGTGGAATAGTGTTAACATACTTGCTCCTGGATTTAAAAATGCGAGAGTTCAAACACGGCCAGCTATTGTGAATATTCAGGGCATAAAATCCTTAGCCTAGGTTCCTTCGGAAGCAAACTAAATAGTTTGTTCTCTGTTTAGTTTTACGGCTCGTAAATGAATCTCAAGTCTTTGGTTAAGTTTCTTGGAGTAGTAGGAAGTCCCCTGGGTTGGTTACCAGCCTTCCCAACAGAGCCCAAGACTTAGTGGTCGGGCTGCTCACCCATTATAGCCTCTAGTCAGGCGTTCAAAATATGGAATTTCCTCTATATTTGATGGAACGGTTATACCGCCGTGACTCGGTCCCCATTACCTCGTTAGTTAAAAGCAGGGTGTACCACGTGCAGGTGAGGTTGAGAATTAGGTAGGAGAGGTTATAGAATGTATATCACTACCTCTTACTACCTCAATAATGGAAAAATCATCTGAGGAGAATGGCAAGAAATATACTTCCAAAATTGGCATTCCAATATACCCCAACTGGACATAGGGACCAGGAAAGACCAAAACATCGGTGGAAAGATCAAGACAATCTTCGCTAGGTTTACCGTACAGGCCACATAGCCTAAAACGAATTTGTTCATGATGATGATGATGAAATGAATCTCAAGTTTGAAAAACGAGGTTTTTGAGCATTTTTTCGCCCTTTATAGCTCGGGTTTGAATTGCGACGCTAATGATCTTGGTTTTTATAAAGTTTATCTTAAAATAGAAATAATATCATAACACTGATATAATGACTTGGCCTTCTCATATATGTTTTTCCCGACTATACATAATAATATTTGTCTTTCTTTTGTAGGAACTTTTACGGAGGCTGGCGTAAGAACCAACCCCGAAATTGGAGGATCACTAAGTACTTGTTTAAGATTTTGTCCTATAGAAATGGCACCTTCTCTATTGGCTAACATGTTTCTCCTAAGAGTTGATCTATTTTCCTCCATTTCTGATATTGTAAAGACAAAATAACTCCGCCATGAATAATTATTGCTTCATTATATGGTTCTCGTCCTAAGTTTGTTTGTCCAGTAAGGGGAGGAAACTGTTAAGAGCTATGTTACTTATAGTTTTGAAAAAAAACACAAATCACCCACCACTATCAAGGTCATTCAAATGTTTGGTAATTATGCAGAAACGTTTAATGGACGACGTAGGAATCCGTTCATTTGAACTACCTATTGGACCATGTTTAACATTCATTGCCGGTGATTTTGTTGTTTCAGTCATTTTAAACACGGCGCGTTGAGGTTTAGTATTGAGTTGAAGGCCTTCTTCGTCTTCTAAAAATGTTATGGCATGCTCTAGTACAAAACTGAATATTAGAGGAAATAGCGCATCTCCTTGCTTCAACCCATTGTGGGTTTCAAAAGTATCCGAAAACGGTTTGCCTATACGCACCCTACTCTTTGTGCCATTTAGACACATTCGTATAAGACTAACTTTTTTCTAGTGTGCTGACTGGAATATCAGGCACTCGACCCAGAATACCGAGTACACTGTTAAGTTGTCCTCCCCCTTTAAATAATGCTATATCAATATGTTTTTTCCACTTCCCGTTCATTTTCAACGTCGTACCAAGATATTCAAAATGTTTCACGTTTTGAAGTACTTGATCTCTGTATTTCCATTCCTCTGCTCTACCATAAACCGTCCCATTTTTAAAGGTCATTGTTTTTGTCTTACTAACATTTACAGTCAATCCCCAATTCTTACAGTATATTTCCAGTAGGTCAAGACCTCGTTGCAATCCCTTGATTGTCTTGGAACAGATAATTAAATCATCTGCATACAACAGAACTGGGACTTTAACATTTTTTATCTCCGAAGCCTCAATTTCTCCTTCTAGCATTACGTCTACAATATCATCAACGAATAGATTAAATAACATTGGTGATAAAATGCAACCTTGTCTCAATCCCCGATTGTCTTCACTGCTCTCTGTAATGTGCCCTTGGTCTACTTTTATACACATTTTAACATGTTTATAAGTTGGCATTAAAGCATGTATCATTTTATGAGACAATCCTTTCCGATTTAATTTTTCCCAAAGTGCGCTTCGGTCCACAGTATCAAATGCTATCTTAAAATCAATGAATGCACAAAATAATTTCCCCCCTTCATTTTCAGATTGTCATCAATTAATGTTCTCAGAACAAATACGTTGTCCACCGTGGAGTAGCCTTCTCTAAAACCTGCCTGATATTTTGAGAGCCTATAGTTCTCTTTAGCCCATTGTCTAATTCGTTCGTAAAGTACTTTACAATATATTTTTCCGAACACTGACAAGAGACAAATTCCCCTGTAACTTTCTGGTATCTGTGCCCCACCTTTCCCTTTGTATAGCGGTTGGATGACACCTGTCGCCCAGGCTTCCGGATAATCTCCTCCATTAAAAAGTTTATAAATTTCGAACTCCAGCACGATACTATAAAACTTCTCCCTCTTAATTGAATCTTATGCCTTCTATTTCTTTCCTTGTAACATCCAAGACTCACTACCGGCAGAGCCGTTATCTTATAAATCTTTAATTTTGTGTCTTTTGGAGAGTTTTATTGTGGAGAGTTCTATTCATTGTCCCACAAACTGACTGAAATTTGTTTAATTTTGTTTCTAAGTCCCTGACTCTGCCATTGCTTATATTGCATCCACGATAATAGAAATTAAATGCTTGTTCCAATATTTCGTTTTCTATTATTATTTTGGAGCGTACGGGGTATTTCCCTCGATGGACCATTACGTTTATCTTTTTTGTGGATATTTTCAAATAATATTCGCTACCAATTTGACCCAACTTATGTACTGAACAATGTAAGTTCTCTTCATTATTACGATATCATCTGCATATCGTGTTTTTATTTAATGAATTTATTAACAAGCGCGCAAACAACAAACTCCATGGGTTTGTGTGGAAAACACTTACGAAGAGTTGAAACAGAATTAGATGGAAAAATCATAGAACAAGTGTCTGAAGTTAATTACCTCGGTCACGTAATATCTGATAAAAGAAATGACAGAGATAAAGTTACAGAAATACGATGCAATAAATGGAGTCATAAAAACAAATGTCAACCGCGAACAAATTCAGATCACACAATGTAACTACAAAAACAGGACTGAAATATTGTATACTAAATTTTAAAATCAAATTAAAATTTCAAGCGGCACCGATTCGAATTTTACGTCCATTCCTAGGTTTGTCATACATGGACAACACAGATGTACACGAAAATTTAAAACTTCAAAATATAGTTGAAGAAATTCAGAATTATCGTAAGTAACGCCACGAGTGATTTCCAATTTATCTACAGAATTTTGGAAATCAAGAGTGGTGTTAGGACTATTTAACAAATAAAATCAAGCAGTTTACTCACAAATAATTATTTAAATATAGCTATTTTAAAATATTTATATATTTATTGTAAACGGCGATGTTTGGAAACATATGAGATATGTTCGTTATGTTTCATTTATTCATCACTGCAACTAGATCGTATTATTTATTGCCAAATATGATCGCAATATCGTAAGAATGCACCCTAGTGGAGAAAAGATGAAACACACAAAACTGTTTATTATAACCAATATTATAGGCTATTAAATAATTTCTGATGTCCTATGATGTAAATATGTCAATTATATTTTTCTTGAACGTGAATACCCGGGATATAATACATTTAAGAATGTGCAAACAGTGGTTAATTTGTATTGTGGTACAGCCAATTGCTACAATTTTCTTGTTATATTCCGCAAGCGGTACATAGTTATATTCGTGCACTGTATATACAGTCTGGGAGCCACGTGCATTCTAGGATTCTACGTGAATATAATACATATGTATATATATATATATATATATATATATATATATATATATTCAACGTATTTGTTAGAGAGTCAGTCACTGCAAAATAATGCTCTGACCTGTTCAGAATATTAAAAGGGACGAGCAATCTTTAATATGATAAACATAAGTTGATAAATATCGAGGAGAAGCACGATTGTGATTGGTTGTAAAACAAAATTCATTGAAACATGATTGGTCATTGATTCCCATTTGGGGCATGACTTAAAGTGTCAAATCAATTGTTACAACACGTACAAAGAATGGACCTTACTCGCTTTTCTAATTATCATTGCAGTATAAACCTAAAGGAGGTCGAGATAGAGGAATACCAACATTAAGATGGACTGACCAACCACATCTTGAGATTTCATAGAAACTGGCTGAAACGACCTAAAATTCATGATGATTATTATTAACAATCATGCGTCATTAAGAAATTGCAAAACTAAAAGCTAAACATTCATACGTATTTACAATTTAACGAATGGATTATGAAAGGTTGCCAAGAAAAGATTTGGACTGGGTTCCAAAGGGAAGGTGAGGCAGAAGAAGACTAAAAACATCTACCTGCTGGACACAGAAACAGCGATGATTGAAAAAAGGATCGCAAGATAGGGATTATGCAAATAAAGACATTTGGAGTCCACTACATTGGTTACAGGAGGATGTGAAGACTTGTTCACGATGACGATCCACATTAGATATGAATTTCCCTCTTGTACTAAATATAATCCATATACAATGACGTAACAGCCCAGTGTTGGACCTTAGCCTCTCCTTTGTTAGCAGTTACTAGATCAAGTTACAGTTATTTGACTACAGATGTTATCGATCAACATACAGACATCTAGCAGGCAACTAAGGTACTACTAAGATGATGAGACAGGTAAATTTTGCTTAGAGACCTCTTTATTGAGGCTTAAGGTTATTTTACGTGCGTGGATACTTTCCGACTGTCCCTCCCGGTGAACTAACTCTTTGGATTGTTGAATCCTAAAAAATCCGTTGACACAGAGCGCGTTTGAACCCGCGACCCTCTTGACCAGAGTCAAGGAATATTAGCACTAGTCCACGCGTCCGACACTAAAATATAATATTATCTTTTTCACAAAGTCTACCATGTTAGTTTGTATATTCTTCATGCTAATACCGGGGTGCGCTGGTGCGTCTAAATACATTAAATGTGTTTTTATGTTTAGTTGAATAAGTAAAAGAAAAAATAATTATAAATTTATATCGTAATTATTTTAGATTACGTAGGAACAATAATCACAAATAGGAATGAGATGCACAAGGAAATTAAACATAGGCTCAATTCTGGGAATGCGTGTTATTATGCACTACAGAGACTCTTGACTTCACAACTACTTTCAAAAAACGTTAAACTGAAAATACGTATAAAACTATTATTCTACCAGTTATATTATATGGATGCGAAACATGGGCTCTTACTTTAAGGGAGGAAAGGGGATTACGAGTATTTGAGAATAAATTTCTTGGGAATATTTTTAGACCAAAGATAGATGAACAGACAGGTGAATGGAGAAGACTGCATAACAGTGAATTACATGGTCTTTATAGGAAGCCAGATATAACGAGAACAGTTAAGTCTCGTAGACTGCTATGGGCAGGACATGCGGCACGAATAGGGAAGGAAAGACGTGCATGGAAGCTTCTTCTAGGAAAACCAGAAGGAAAACGCGCAGTTGGTAGACCAAGAATGAGGTGGGAGAATAACATTAACTATGATTTGAGGGAAGTAGATTATACAGGGGATGATTGGTAAACATTGGCTCAGGATAGGGATGTATGTTAATAATAATAATAATAATAATAATAATAATAATAATAATAATAGCTTTATTTTACCTGGCAGAGTTAAGGCCTTAAGGCCTTGTCTACCACTCAACCAGGTTTAAAAAAAATACAAACAAAAAATAGTCTTAAATCTAAATTACAATATATATCTATAAATATAAACGATTACAAGTTATGAATACAATACAATTAATATTTATAATGTATTTTGATTTACTCTAAATTTAACGAATTAAATATATATGTACAATATATATAAAAAAAACAGGAAAAGATTAATGACATAGTATAAAATTAAATAAATAGAGAAAAATTAATTATTAGACAACAGGTAACTGTATAAGCGTGACTTAAAGGTACCAAGTGTGCGGCAACCCCTGATATCTTGAGGAAGGAGATTCCAGGAGCGGGCAGAGGCTACTGTGAAGGAAGTAGAATAGGAGGAAGTGCTATGAAGAGGAATTGTTAGCAGACTGCTATCTTGTGATCTAGTGTCAATATTGTGGTAAGAGGATAACTTCTCAAATCTAGACGCCAGGTAAGTAGGGATGTAGGAATTCAGAAGCTTGAAAAGTAGTGAAAGAGAGTGCAATTTACGTCTGTCAGTAAGACGGAGCCAAGAGAGGTTATTAAAGTGTTCGGAAATATGGTCATAACGGCGGATATTGAAAATGAATCGAACGCAAGCATTATGAACACGCTGCAGTCTCTGCGACAAGTCATAGTTTAGATCATTATATATAATGTCACAATAATCGAAGTGTGGTAACACAAGATTCTGCACAAGGATTTGTTTTAACGAAACTGGGAGAAAATTCTTTAAACGTCTAAGATAATGTAAGATGGAGAAAGTCTTTTTACATATGTGTTTCACTTGTGTTTGCCAGGTTAGATTTGCGTCTAGATGTAGTCCAAGATCTATTACTGAAGAAGAATAAGGGATAATTATATTATTTATAGTAATGTTTGGTAGTGTAGATATGTCAAAGGTTGTAAGCAGTCTTTGTTGTCCCATTAGAATTACTTGTGACTTGTTAGGATTTAGATTTAGACCGATACTTGAAGACCAGTTAAAGATGGATATGAGATCGTCATTCATTTTTGTCAAGCTGTTATAGAGAGAATGAGGAGGTGAATGTAGGTAAATTTGGAGATCATCAGCGTAGAGGTGATAACGGCAGTGCTTTAGTACAGTTGGCAAGTCATTTATGTAGATTGAGAAAAGAAGAGGTCCGAGAACACTGCCCTGGGGGACTCCAGCCGGCACGTTGCGCCAAGACGAAGATCTAGAGTTTAATGAAACGTATTGTTGACGACCGTGCAGGTATGAGTCGAACCAGGATACAGCGCTGTCAGACAAGTGTAGGTGCTTGAGCTTTATCATAAGTAAGTCGTGGTCTACTGTGTCAAAAGCTTTGCTGAAGTCAAGTAAGGTTAAAGGAGTCAATTGACGTCTGTCCACGGCTTCACGAATATCTTCAGTAATTTTTAGCAAAGCTGTGATTGTGCTATGACCATATCTAAAGCCGGATTGATAAGGATCAAGGAGGTGATTTTCTTGGAGATATTCAGTCATTTGCTTATGTACAATATGTTCCAGGGCTTTAGATAATGTCGGAAGGATGCTAATCGGTCGGTAGTCATTACAGTTAGTAGGTGTACTTATTTTTGGTATAGGCCGAACTCTAGACTGTTTCCATACAGTAGGGAAGATAGAAGTTATAAGGGAAGCATTAAAAATATGAGTCACTGTGGGTAGTATAATGTCAATGATTTTATTTAGCATTAAAATGCTGATGTTATCTGTTCCTTGTGCATTGGATTTAATCCGCTTGAGTGCTTTTTTAACGTCTATAGGCGAAATGTCGTTAAAGTAAAATTTATCTCTTCCTATATGGGGGGATGGGGATAAGTCTTTAAGAATGTCTATTTTAGTCTTGTTGTCTGGAGGTGTCATGGGTATTGAGGTAAAATGTTCATTTAAGTCATCTACAGAAATGTCTATAGAGTCAGTTGAGGGATTCAACTGTCTAAGTCCCATTGCACGGAGATTTCGCCAAGTGTCCCGTGCACTTATTTCAGGTCCGATTATACTGTGGGCGTGTCGTAGTTTGGCATTGCGTATAGTTTGTGTAGTTGTGTTTCTAAGTTGTTTGTATAGTTGCCAGTTCTCGTCATTTTTATGTCGTCTGTATGTTCGGTATGCTTTGTCTCGTTTTGACATAAGTTCACGTATTGAGTCATTCATCCAGGGTGCAGGGGAGCGGGAAAATCGTCGGGTTTTTACTGGTGCATGTCTATCATATAGTTGTAATATCAGTGTATTAAATGTGTCTACTTTTTCATCAACTGATCTAAGATTCCATATTGTGTACCAAGGTAGTTCTAAAGCGTCTGATTTTAGTTTAGTATCGTCTATGTTTTGTAAATTTCTGTACGTAATCAATTTAGAGCGTCTCTTAGGACATTGGAGTGAGTATTCTACGAATACAATGTCATGAGCAGATATGCCGGGAGCAGGAATTTGTCCATATGACAGTACTTTCTGTGGATGTGTAGTCACTATTAAGTCCAGTAGAGTGTCGGTATTAGCAGTATGATGTGTGGCAGAGAAAGGAACAATTGTCATATTTAAGCTTTGGAACATATTTTTAAGTTGTATGGCTGGTGAGTCAGTCTGAAGAAGATTTGTATTAAAATCGCCTGCGACAATAACGTGTTCATAATGAGGTAATGAATCGTTCAGAGCGTTTTCTAGATCCGAAAGGTGCCTTATTTTTGGAGGTTTGTATACAATGCATAAGAGACATTTTTTTAGACTGGCTTGAATTTCTACGAATAAGAACTCGGGGCGAGCGGAATATACAGAAGGGGACTTGTGGACAATTCTTGGATTAAGCTCATTTGATATAAAGGCACAAACTCCTCCACCTCTTTTATCTATTCTGTCATTTCTGAGCAATGTATATCCGTCTAGGTGAACAAGGGACGAAGGTATGGAAGGGGTCAGCCAGGTTTCCGAAATTAAAATGGCGCTCAGTCCAAGAGATGAAAATATGGTTTCAAACTCATCAAAGTGGGACAGAATGCTTTGTGAATTTACGTGAGCGATTTTAAGTGATGATTTATCAATAGAAAATGCATTCTTAAGTAGACTAGTAGTAGTTGTTGTTGGAGGGGATGGTTGGGATTGAGGAATGTTGCTACCTGCGTTAAAAGTTGTCTGCACAATAAGAGGGTGATTGGAGAAGGTGAGTGAGTCAGAGGTTACAAACAAGTCTTCATTTGTCAGCTCAATGTTGCCAATAGCAGAAAGTAAAAATAAACTATGTACTGTAATAACTCTAATAAAATTAAAATAATTTAGCTAAACAAAGAACTTAAGAAATTAAAATAAAACAAGTAAGTTGTCCTAAATAAAAAATAATAAACTTAAAACTTACCTAAATTAGAAATAAATTAACAATATAATTGTTAGCAAAGAAAAGACAAAGTAAACATATTTTACACTCAGGTCCTATCTAGTTGATATCCGTAGAAAATCTAATTTTGCGTTTTTTCGCCATTTACTTTAGCTATGACGGCACCGTCCATTGTCCATACATTTTGAATACCGTATTTCTGTATACTGTCTTGTAGCAGGCGATAGCGACACTTCGTTAGGTCCTCGCGAACAGTGACCCCACTTCCTTTCAACTTTTTCTTGCTTAGAAAGACTTCACTGCGCTTGCGGTAACTAACAAATTTCACTATTATAGCCCGCGGTCTTTCAGCATTACTAACACCAACACGGTGACTTCTGTCAATGTCAGTCACTGATAAATCGACACCGATTTTTTTGGCCACCTCGATGGCTTTCTGGTCAGTGTCCTCTCCGGCCTCTTCTTTCACACCAAAAATCCTGAGGCATTGACGTCTCTGATATTGTTCTAAATCGTCTATTTTATTTTCCAACACCTCAATCTTTCTGTCTTTTTCATCGAGGGTCTTTTTCAGATCCTCAATTACCTTAGTGTTGTCCTGGATGGTCTTCTGCAGTTCCGCCACTACCTGGTCCCGCAACATGGACACAAACACCTGCAGAGTGCCGGGATCCTGTAGCGCCTCTTTCACCACACGTTTCACTGCTTCCTCCGTAGAACTTGTCGAATCGTTGTTGGAATTACGTGTGTTTTTTCCCATGTTGTTAAATGTACACACTTTTGGCAATAACTAATATAAATTTATACTTAAACTGACTACGAATATTCAACTTTAGCTATGAAATAACGAAGGCACCTGCTGAAAAATAACTTAAAACCTGGAGCGTAACTTGTGCGTGTTAGTAGCTAGCCGCCATGACACATAGGTTGGAGAGCTTATGTCCGCGCGCCCATTATAGTGCCAGTGAGTTAGTTAATTATTATAGATACCCCGTGCTGATTACCCGGCGATGCCCTCGGAATCTACTTATCCCGATCTTCTTGGCATCAGTGAGCCTGAAGATAGAAATGGTAATTATGAGTTATCCGTAAAATATACACATAATGCTGTCGGGGATGTTTTTATAGATTTTTTAGATATTTAATTTTGTGTACATTAATTTGGTGTATTTGTATGGTTTAGGCAGCGTAACCAGTTAAGCGTCCAAAAAGCGACTTGTTTAGTGTGTACCGATGCCCTTTTATTTATTTGCAGCTCTATAGTACGTGGGATGATATGTTATATACGTTAATTGTCTCAGAAGAATTCTCTAAATGATGGAAAAAACCACATTCAATGGAATCAAGTAGTTTTGAATCCATAAAGTGAGACATACAGACCCTCGCTCATTTTTATATTAAGATTTATAACGTTTCAGAAATGTATACTTTAAAATAAGGTAATAATACGAGGTTGGGAAGTGGTTTTTAATTTCTGAGATTCTGTAAAACACTTCACAAACGTGCATTGTACATTAGGTTTTGCGCGATGGTGTTTTTAAAATAATAAATAATAGTAAAATAATAACATCTTTGCTGGAAATATTTCCGTTCATTATAAACAACCGACTAACGTTAACAGCGCGGGCAAAATTTATTAGTTGCAACTACAGGAGGCCGTGGTACCATCAGTGATACAATGGCGGCAAGTACGTATTTATTGTTTGAAATAAAGTTCAGTTCATTTAAAATGCAGTGATTTGTTTCGTATAATGTATATTAACACTATCTTTTGGATATATTTTTGTATATACATTGTACGTAGTATACATAGAGGGCAGTGGTTTTACTTCCCAGACGTAGTTTGTAATATGTAATATTACAGTATAGTTATTTACGTAGGCAACCCCGAAATGTAGGCAGTTGAACTTTGAATCTTGGTCGCCATTGCTATAATTACGACAAAACGCACAATCGCGCAAAAATGTCTGGTATATCTGTGCATTACTTGTGAGCATTGTTCTTCCGTCAGTCAAACTAGTTTTAGTTACGTTAAAAAAAGTATTAACCTTGACCGAGTTGTTAGAGGTCAGCGCCGTAGCAGATGGTTGACCTTGTTTTTTCAAGGACACGTTGGATGTTCCATTAACTTCAACCTGTGAAAATATGACTTCAGTTTTCCGTCTCTTGTACTGATGGTCGAAATATTTAAACATTTCTGTAATTTATTCTAAAATACCTTTTAGAGATTCTTGGCCGTGTCTTGCAGTGTTGTTTTCTCGGTGTTTCACCACCTTCTGTGGGTGACATCTTCAGGAGATATTGCTTGTGTAAATTTTCGTAATAAACTGCTAATTATATTTAACTTGTGTGATGTTACCGTAACTATGATATTTAGTAAATAATTTCTAATTCGTTGAGTTAAACATAGAACAGCTCGCAACTTGTTGTTGTCATGGTGTATGTCATGAATCATTACACCCGTGAATAAGGTTTTATTTGTCCCTTTTATAGGGCAGGATACCATGTTTTATTAGTTCTTAAACCTCCCTCTTTTCTGTTAAAATGTTGTTTATGTTTATAGCTATTGGAAGCTATTGAGATATATAAACGTAAACAAAACTTGGCTATATAATAGCTAGACCTAGGATTTTTAGGTCCTTAAAAATAAAGTTTTAGGCGCCTAAAATAGGTTTTAAAAATTATGAAATAGGCACTAAAAATATAGTTTTAGGCATAATTAGGCAGCTAAAAATATCATTTCTATTCGAACATAAATTTAATACTAAATATTGTTCATATTACATGATATCAATTCGCCTATTAATCAAAGTACACTTTATTATAATTGGCATTGCAATACATAACAACAATTTTCTCCAGATTTTCTGTGGACAGACTTTGCCTTTTGTCCGACAGAACCATTTTATAAGCAGAGAAAGACCTTTCCACTGATACTGAGGTAACTGGTGCATATTTATATTTAGCAACATTTGCCAAGCTAATTTCTTTAGGGAGAAGTACATCCTCTCCATTGATGGAATCACATACAGTACTCAGAATGTGAAATCCAGGATTTCGCTTTAACACAGTTATCCACTTTTCCCTAACTTTTCCCCAAATTTTCCTGTAGCACTTATAATTTTATGTTCTGCTTCTCTAACTATTGACAATTGATCACAAAGGGATTTCCCTTTTGCTTCTAATTTAGTTATGCTAAAAGACAAAAACAAAAAAATTGATCGAATGTAAACAATGTCCCGTTTTACACTACTATCTCCCAACAATTCTTTCACAGCTGCCACACATGCTGCACTATCTGCTGGTATTTCATTAAAAACAGGAGCTATCTCTTCTAAATGTTCCGCATAATATAAAACAGCCTCAATCCACGTTCCCCATCTTGTAATCACTGGTTCTGGTGGAAGAGGGACTCCAGGAAGTGTTTGTCGGAATAGTGCTATCCGCAATGGGGCTTTGGAGAATACCTTTTTCATGTTCGAAATAAGGCTGTTGACTTTCGAGAATTCATTTCTTACTGGTTCAGCAATCCTGTGTAAAGCGTGGGCTAAACAGGTAACATGAATTAAGTTTGGATAAAATGTTTGCAGTAGAGGAGAAGCAGCAATCATATATGAAGCGGCATCGCTACACAAAAGAAGAACTTTTGAATCATCTACTCCTCCAGGATATAGCAATTGTAGACCTTTATTGACGAAATATGCAATTTCTTTATGGTTTACTTTATCAATCGATTTGGAGCACAAGAGATGAGATAAACTAGGCACATCGGGATCCATTTTACCAACTACCAGATTTGCTATGTATCTTCCCATTGCATCAGTGGTTTCATCCACACACAACCATATGGAGGATTCACCAATGTCGTCTTGAATTGATCTCAAAGTTTGGTTGTAAACGGAATCTAGACAGTTCTTTCTTAAAGTAGATTCTCAAGGTACGGTCTGGTTACAGTATTTTTGTAAAAAGATTTAAATACGGTATTCTGCACAGCATTCCACGGGATATTTGCCGCTACTAGGGCTCTGCACAGCTCCACGTTAAAATCTCTCCTACCATTTGAAGACGAGGGTTCCGTCAATAATGCCTGCTTTAAGGTGTTATTCTGGGCGGCCTTCGCTTTATGAGCAACTCCACTAACATGCTGATTTATATGAGATTTTTTCTCTTGTGAAACCTGAACAACGGAAACAATATTTAAATATTATAATCTGTAATCTACGTTGTTACAAATATCGCAGTTCATAGGTTCCTCTTATTTTAATATTTACTTACCTCTTTGCAGCAATAACGGCAGAATATAATTGTCCCATCATATGTCAATCCTGGAACATCCTTTATCCATTGTTCAATTAGCACACTTTTGTTGCCTTTGTATTTCGGCATTACACTGAATTAATATGTAAATATGACACTAGAAAACTGCACCTCAGGGATATCCTCACACGGCTGTCTTGGTGTATTAATTGCAACACTTGGGATAATTTTATATAGAAACTCCAATTTTATTCTGTTAACATAGGAGCAACATGCTCCTGCACCCACACTGCTCCAGAGACTCCTCCTAACTAACATACAAAATCAGTTGAACAGTTTCCTTGTTGACAACAATGAGCAGCTATACATTTCAAATCTGTCTACTTCCTGTTTTACTAACGGATGCTGCAGCCTACTCTATTACCCATTGTTGTTTTTATCAAAATATTATTATTTAAATCTACAAACATAAATTTTAACTAAATTAAATATAATATAATATAATAAGAAATTTAGCATTTAAAATTATATATATATATATATATATATATAAATTTTGAAATATACAATAAATGTTTTGCTACAAGCCGAAATGTTGAAAGGTCTTTGAACTAAATTCATCCCAATACAGAATTTTTCTATTTCATTGATGTACGGAAATATTTAAAAAAAAATGACTAAATACGTAGAAATAGGCATTTTAGGCTCTAAAACTTTAAAATAGGTCACAGTGGGCAAAATAGGCATTTTAGGCACAATAAAATGCCGATCAAATGCTCTAATTTGATATAACATATAAAGATATTTAATTAGTTACAAATTTACCCCTATAGAAAAAAATAGGCTTTTAGCCTAAAATCCGAGGTCTAATAATAGCCTATACCATATCTTAAGACAGTGATGCCTAGATCCAAGAGGCCTCAAGCGTTGGCAGAAAAAAAAACTGTTTACAGCTTACTGCACTGTAGACAAATACATTCCCGTCATCTAGCTAGAAAAAAATTGATATTTTGAATTGATTCCGGTGGCTCAATCGTCATTTTCGATGTGTACAATACCACGTTTCAAACATTTGAAGGATTAATAACACGTTGGTATCGTGAATATCATTTTATCGTTCATAAGTGAAATGCATATGTAGAAATGAATTAAGTCAAAACTTGATTAATATACTTTTTAAGTTACGAAGAGAAGTTGTGTGTTAAAGAATTAGGAAATCCTGTGCGAGATTTGAACATAAAAATTTCGGTAAAATGTGGAGATAAGACGTAAGCTAGACATTATCTTCGGAACATTTATAACAGAAACAATTGGATTTGCGAGTGCGTTAGTGAAAATTCACTTTTATGTTTTCCGTGTAATTGTTTCCAAGAAGAATTCACGTGGACAAAAACTGGAGTGAAAGTCTAATGTATGTAACTAGAAAAAGAAGTCCTAATCTCAACGAATTGAAAACTTCGTGCACCAAAAGGAAAGATGAATGAAATCCATATCCAAAAGTTAAGGTAAAAATTGCATGAGTTTCTTTAACACTTAACTAACAGAATTACATATTAAAACCAGTGTCATTATCAACTAATTCCTATAAGTACACTACAAAAAGGAAATAATCTCCAATATGCGACAAGAAAAATGTTTCCAACCATACATCTTGCGCATGCGCCATCAAACGAGAAGCGGTTTACATTATAGAATCATTGGATGCAGCGAACATATACACGATATTTGAACTCGCGTTACCGACCTATCTGAAAGCTAACCTAACGACATTTAAGTGAAAGAATGCAACGCCCAAAAATAGTGAAAATAGTAAGTTCTCAAGTAGGCCTATATGTGTACATTTAATTAGTGCTTACTCTATGTTTGCTGCACCGGAACACGCTTATAGACTTTGTTAGTTACGTAGAACATTCGTTAAAATCAATATGGCTGCCACGTCTTTACGGTTCGTATGTGCATATCGTAATATTCAACATATCCAAATAATCGTGAGAAAACACGAAAAAATCATTGTAAAAGATAGGAATTAACTATAAAAATGAAACCCTAAGAGTAAAAATTAGAGAGGAGTTTATAACAATTATAGGCTCTATATATACACACGGGCAGCTACTGGGATGAGCTATCTGTATCAAATTCTAATCTGGAGCCGATTTCAGATGGTAAACTCAATTATCCGATTATTTTCGTCATCAGTGTACATTATCTGTCGAAACTACAACATATGGAATAATTAGATAGCTAAATAAAACAATGGATGCATTATGTACAGAAAAGCTGCATCTAATTTAAAAAAGGCCCAGGTTTAGAATATCTTGACGTATGATTTTCCATACTACATTAATGTAATAATGTTGGTCTACGTACTTTTTCCGTCTTTACTAACATTTCGTAACTTTTTAAACATTTTGCAACGATACTTACAACCATTTTTACAATTATTGTCTGGTCATATTTGACAGTGGCGGGAATTTTAAATCAAACGACATTTTTATATTAATTTCGAGTATAAGACGCACCTGAATTTTGGAGAGAAAAAAGTGCATAGGCTATTACAGTCCGTACAATACGGTATATAGATTTTTATGAAATTGCACATTATTAAATTAACAGCTGATATTATAATTAATGCAAATGAAATGTTTGGTTCATGTGTGTTATATTGAAATTCTTTACATAAGTACTATGGGACCCGCGAGATATTGTCCTGCTCGATAAAAATTTGTTACTTTTTTACCATAAAATTCACTAATTAGTAGTTCGCAAGAAAACTCCTCACTGCCATATTTTGTGGCACAAGACGTACGCGTTATGACGTCACACAATGCAGATGTTTGCACTTCTGACACAAAAAAATCCTATAATCCGATCGCAGCGCCACATACCGGGTCAAATTGTGAATCTAAACCATCCAGGACTCACTCAAACACAAAAAATATCATCAAATTCGGTGCAGTCGTAAAGACAGTTTTTAATTTCGGATTGCAAGTAAACCTTCACTTCTAATCATCATATTAGTACAATACCTAACTCGTCTATTTTAGTAGGATATGCAGAGTTTCGTTGTAAAACATCGAAAAATGTGATCGCTAGAGTGATTTTTAAATTTTCGCTTCAGCTAAACTCCTACACCTAATGGTTTTAGTGTGTCCTATTGTGAATCTAAACTAACGAGGGACCCAATTAGACACACATAACAAATTTGATCAAAATCGGTCCACTCGTTTAGGAGGAGTTAAGTGAGAAACACACGCACAGAAGAATATATATATATATATATATATATATATATATATATAAATGAAAACTGCGATATTATTGTCATATTATATGACAAAAAATAATTATGTGCAAAAATTAGCACAAAGTCCATAACATAAAAGCGAATGTGTGTGTGTTTGTGATTTATAAAGTTCTAAACCACGCAACAGATCTTAATGAAACTTTGTACATGTTTTCAGGTATGGGGAGTGTTTAATCGTTATAATTCTCTAATACCATTATATGTAGGAGTTCACCTGAAAAAATAAAAAATCACTGAAGCGGACGCTAATTTCGATGTTTAACAACGAAGCACTGTATAGACCCATTCTATTAAAATTAACCAATTTAGTTACTGTGCAAAAATCAGGGAAGTTCGACCACCAGAAATGAGGGTTTAGCTGAAATTCGAAATTAAAAATGGACTCTAGCAACCGCCGGAGTCATATTTGTTCATCCAAATGTATACCATACAATGTAATTAACCCCTAATTTATTTAAGACTTGTACAAACAAAAATGGAAACACATTTAATGTTATTAGGCGCAGCAGCGCACGCCGGGTATTCGATTGCAGTTTATATAATATATAAAGCTTCTTTAATAGAAGCAATGACATTGTAATTCAACTCGGTGAAGTAATTTCACAAAACCATACGTAAATAAGTGCTGTATTTTAATTTATATGAACATGTATTTTATTCATAAATGCGCGATCTGTCAGCTGGGAGATGATTTGCATCTAGGTGACGTAATGGACACAAGCCACCAAAATTTGCACGGCCAGTCGTTCACATATTATACTTAAACCATGCCAAAGAGGGATGAACAGAAAGGTGAATGGAGAAGACAACATAGCATTGAACTACTTGATCTTTATAGGAAGCCAGATATGATAAGAACAGTCAAGTCTCGAAGATTGTGATGGGCAGGACATGTGTCAAGAATGAGGAATGACAGACGTGCGTGAAAGCTTCTTTATAGGAAAACCAGAGGAAATACGCCCAGTTGGTAGACTAAGAATGAGGTGGGAGAAAGACATTAACCATGATTTGAAGGAAGTGGATTATACAGCGGTTGATTGGAAAACATTAGCTCTGGTTAGGGATGTATGGAGAGCTTTTTTCAGTGCGGATATGAAGCTACTGGTTGGATAAAGGCAATTAGTTTCTCATTCGTATTATGATTGTATTTTATTATTTTCGCATTTTCTTCTGCTAATTCCATTCTCTTCATACTGTCGTTATACCATCCATCCAATGTGTTTGCGGGCTTCCTCTTCTTCTTCTGGTTTCAGCATTCCATTCCAAATTAATTTTCTCAATTACATTAATTTTGTCAGAAATCCCGTGATTGTCCCAACACACAGTATTGCTGTATTGTATCCGAGCTAAGTTCAAGTTGTACCTAAACATATTACTCCGTCTATTGGCGGAACCGTGGTGTTACTTTTACCCTCCAAATGACTGAATTGTGTACGGAAGTGTCAATGATAGAAGCATTTTTGATACGTTATGTCGCATAACTAGAGGAAATAATCCTAAATACAGGACAAGATGGTAACAACAATTAGTAACTTGCATTTCCTATTTATTTATGACAAAAATTATATATGGGCCCTCCTAACCAGACGTTTACATGTTTTCTATGATGTCCGTAGATATCCTATATTTACGATTTCATTAGGTCTACAAGCAGATATATGCTCAATCGTTTAGTAGTTAGACAAGGGTATAGTCTATCGCCCACACATTTTAATATACATATTGATGACATTATGAAACAATGGAAAATTATATCAGACGGAGGCCTTAGACTGAACAATAATACAAGTGTTAAATAACTTAATTTTCGCCCATGATTTAGTCTTACTACACCAAGATGAAGATATGTTACAATTGGCTGCTTACAAACTAAATGCAGTAAGTAAAAACAAATAATGGCATTTTGTGGAAGAAACACTCTGCGAGCAAAAATAATAATTGGAGACGAAATTATTGAAAAAGTATCCCACATTAATTGTTTAGAATGTGATATCAGCTATGGATATGATAAAGATATTGAACATAAAACTCATCTGTTTCAAGCTATTTGTGGCACAATAAACATAACATTGAATAACAAAGCCCATAAACAAACATAATTAAAATTTTATACAAAAATGGCACTCCCTGTCTTTTTGTATTGGAATGAATCTTGGATTATCACTACCAAACAAAAAAGTAAAATCCATGCAGCCGAGATGAATTTTTAAGAAACATAAAAGGCTGCACTGGAATGGACCAGATAAGAAACGAGGATATCCGTGAAGAACTGCGTATCTACTCCATAAAAGAAAATATATTTAACAAGATTCAGTAGAAAGAACATGTAGAAAGAATGGAACAAAGTAGATTATCAAATAAAATCTTAAATTTTTCCGAGAGGAAGAAGAGATCTTGGACGCCCTCGGAAGAGATGCTCTTAGATCTATTAGTGAAGATGGAACAGGAAACTCTCGCCTACACCAGGAAATGAAGAAGAAGGCTTTCGTACCTGTAAATTTTCCCTCTGCAGGGGAGAAATTCAACCATACTAATTTAGTTGGATTTGTTTTCGGATAGATGTCAGATTGGCCCATTGTCTATGTTGACTTCACAGTGACGTCTAGAAAGCCAAGATAGTACTAGGAAGGGAAAATTCGGTAAATGTTGCTTAGAAGTAAATTATTCAGGCTTAACCCTCAACTGGTAGGGTGGGGTCAGAATGACCCAGGCTATTATTTGGAAACGCTCCTTCTCATATACCTAAAATATTTTCTACCTGAAACTCTGTATACTCTATCCTCAGTCTGTTCTCGAACCTTGGGCGAAGTGGAAGCTTCATTGTGTTTTTGCATTTTTGTGTTATTTCAGTTTTTTTTAACGTCTTGCGCTTCTCGGGTCACTTTGACCCCAGCCTACCTTAAACGTAACTATTTTTTCATTTAGCAGAAGAATGATTTTTTTCATTATTATTTCAGGGTACACTTGTATTCATTTCTGAATTTATTTTTGTAGTGAACGATGAATAAAAACCTAACTAGTGAAGAGTTAACTAGCATTTTGAATGAATCAGATGATGAATATGAGAATGAAGTTGATGAAAATTTTGTTATTGAGAGTGAACACGACACTGATAGTGAACAAAGTGGCAATTCTGATGACGATGATGTGGATGGTAATCCTGATGTTGACGATACAGCTTTCATGTAAGGTGAAGATACATACAAGTGGAGTCATGATCTCGTTTTACGAGGACGCACCGCTCAACCCAATATCATTACACATCTTCCTGGAATTCGCGGAAATGCTAAGGAATCCCCCACTTTAGAACCAGAACTTTCTTGGAGTTTTCTTCTTACAGATGACATTCTAGATATTATTGTAACACACACAAGTGATGAAATAGAGAGGAAAAGAAGCAATTATTCCAACCTCGGAAAAGAGGTAGATACATTACGGGGGACAGTTGGTTTTCGTCTATAGACGTGGCTGATGAATTGAAGAATAGAGTATTGACCTATGTGGGAACGGTTAGGAAAAATAAAAGACAAATTCCTCCAGAATTTCTTCCACAGAAGAAGAGAACTGTAGGTTCATCTGTATGTTCCAAAAAAGAACAAAGCTGTCATTCTGAATTCCACTATACATCACACCAAATGTATCGATAGCGATACACAAAAGCCGAAAATAATACAATTCCATAACATGACCAAAGGTAGAGTTGATTCCTTGGATCAGAAAGTTTCAACCTATTCTACTGCTCGAAGGACGAGACGATGGCCAATGGTGATATTTTTTTGCCATAATGGTTATCGCTACAATAAATGGTCATACATATACTTATGACAAGCAGAAAAGAGGCAAAATCCATTACCAGGCGTCAATTCATTATTGCTCTCGGAAAATCACTTGTCATCCTGAACGTGTTCGCAGAAGTAACATCAAGGAATTGCCTCGTGAACTCCGGCAGATGATTGAGAAAGTTGGTGGTATATCGGGCCCAAGCACAGAAAAGGAAGCAGGGCCTACCGTGACTCCAGGAAAAATGAAAATATGTTCTACCTATCCTCGTGGTCGGAATGGGAAAGCTGGAACAAATTGTGAAATGTGTATGAAACTGCTATGTGCAGGATGTAGTAAAAAAATCTGTCCTGTCTGTTTTTGAATAATATTGCCAATTTAGGTATATGATGAATGGAGTTACTACTCAGTTGGAATTATGATCTGTCTCCTGATTAGAGTGATAGGATAATTTATTACAATTATTTTTTATAGTCCTAGAGTGATTATTGAGATTTACCAAGTTTCAAATTCCAGTTCTTTGTTCTTCTGTTTTGTTACTAAATGATGCAAATTAATTAGATTTAATATTGTTATTCTTGTGTAATTGATCTTGGTTTATTATATTAGTGTAATTCCTACATGCTGTTTATTATATAGTCAATGCATATGTCTGAATGTACAATCTGTATCTAAAATATATTTTTTAATGCACTCCAAGAAAAGTAAATTAAATGCTGTTATTTAGACGTGATGTACTTAGTTAAAATTAGGTGTGAAGAGGTTGTAATTTATTAGGTTAATATATTATGTCAGATACAATCAAATAATAAAGTCCAAATGTATGCATTTCGTTTATTATATTATCAGGGTCATAATGACCCCACCCTACCAGTTATGTAACAGAAATTTCACCCTACTAGTTGGGGTTAAGTATCTTTTATGAGCCTGAAAACCTTCAGACTCTGATCCCACGGCTTAATGTCCCCCGGAGGAATTGCTCCTTGGATTTTTTCTTCCTAAACAGTTCATCGACCCCGTCCTGCTTTGAACCCGCTGTTGGAAAAGTTGGAGATGAAATTAGGAGAACATTTGTTCTAGCCATGTTAATCTTACAACCTAAATGTTAAATTATCTATAATCTTTACTCAATGTCTCCTTTTTTTACGAGGACAAAACACTACATACATAAGAATGTGATTCCACGAGGAAACGGTAGTATTAAATACTATCTGAGAACTCTCCACTTCGAAGGGTTTCTTTTTGGTAGGCTATACATTCGGCTTTTGTTCTATATATAGGCCTAATGTAAACAAATATATTAAAATACTCATTTTTTCTTCCTTTATTTTCTTTCGTTTTTTGATGTACGCATGAAGGTATATTTCATAGCAAGTAATTTCATATAAATATATTCTTGTTTGGTATTATGTTGTCTGGAATATGCATAAAACGATACGTGAAAAGCAAAGTAGGCCTATAGCTGATCAAGTGAGAAACGAATTAACAGCTCTGTCTTGTTGATAATAAACTAATCTCACTGATAATTGTGACACAAAGTGGCAAAACAATGCAATTCCTGATATGAAAACCGACTTTCATTTTTTCTTTGCCGATTACGAGGCCGGCCTCAGCGATATTTTGAAACAGCTGTTTCACGAGTGATCTTGTGCCATTTCACAATTTCGCTGAGTCAGGATTTCATAATACTGTAATTGGTGATGCAGTTTCTTTAGCTTCAATACATGTGAGAGCTTATACCGGGCTGATTTAATGAGTTTAATAATCCACACTTTGATGTTGTGTTTGATAACACATTCTGTATCCGCTGCTCGTTTATAAAGTTATTTGTAGCTCGTTCATACTTCCTTCAGGTGGTTCCTTTCTATAAGCGGATACAGTTCTTCTTCCCTTCCTACCGCGTTGCAAAATTCTTCTCTTAAAATAAGTTTACCAGAGTGTGGATCCAGTGTATAAATACAATTTCCAATTTCGAAAATAATTTCGGCAAAGCTTGTGTTCTCATATCTCATGTTTCATTATTGCACGCATATTTTCTGTTAAAGAAAACTTTTGAACGCGATACCATATATTAATCACTTCAAACATGTTTTTTTTTATTTTATCTAGGTTACAAGTGTCGAAAACCTCCTGACAGGAGCAATAAAATCCCTACTATTATGTTCGTGGTCTTCCGAATATCGTAGAATATTTCATCTAGCGGTTCTATGGGTTACTATACTTTCAACCCATGTATTACGTAGCAGATTGGAAACTCTTGTTCAGTTAAAGTAAACGTAATTTGAGAGCGGAATACTCCCTACAGTGGCTGCAATTTCTGATAATGCCAGAGCCAATGTGATTTGTTTTTACGCTCCAATATTTTAGCTCAAGCCTAATTAATTTGTGAGAAATGATTTACCAGTGCCCCCTGATGAATGAAAATGAAATAATCCCCTTTTCATCTGTTTACGATCCTGTGGAATAGAGTCTCACTAGCGGAGCAAATGGGAGACTCGCGGTTACTACAACACCACGGTTAGTTATACGGTGAAATATACAAATACATAACTTTTTTCCGCTACGTAAAATTAGAAATTTTATCGCATAGAAAAATAAAAATGATGACATACTAACCTACATTACGGAGCAACGCCACTGAATGTGCAATTAAAAATTAACTATGTAATTTGGTATTAACAGAATATTAATATTTCAGAGATTAAATTGAAAACTGATTCTTCCATCAATTTACACTCTGAAATTTGTAGAACGAACAATGATAAAGATCTCCTTTATGAGGTAAATATTAAATACATTTAAGAACAGCACATTTATCATATATTAAATCCTGTCACTTATTATACTTACTTACTTACTCACTGGCACTATCGAACCCGTAGGTTCATGGCCGCGCGGACATAATGCCAGGTATTAATCTTTTAGCTGGAGATTTAAAAGGTAAGTTTTTGGCTGAAATTTAAATTTTAATTTATTTCTAATTATTTTTGATGAGGCTATGAGTTCTCCATACATCCCTATCCTGGGCTAATGTTTTCCAATCATTCCCTGTATAATCTACTTCCCTTAAATCATAGCTAATGTTATTCTCCCACCTCACTCTAAGCCTACCAACTGGGCGATTTCCCTCCGGCTTTCCTACAAGAACCCTCCATGCAAGTCTTTCATTCCCCATATCTGCAACATGTACTGCCCATCGCAGTCTACGAGACTTAACTGTTCTTATTATATCTGGCTTCCTATAAAGACCATGTAGTTCATTGTTATGTAGTCTTCTCCATTCACCAGTCTATTCATCTTTCTTTGGTCCAAAAAATTTCCTAAGTACTTTATTCTCAAATACTTGTAATCTGCTTTCCTCCCTTAAAGTAAGAGTCCATGTTTCACACCCATATAATATAACTGGTAGAATAATAGTTGTATATATTTTCAGTTTAACGTTTTTTTGAAACGAGTTGGGACATCAAGAGTCTCTGCAATGCATAATAGCACGCATTTCCAGAATTGTGCCTATGTTTAATTTCCTTGTGCATCTCATTCCTATTTGTGATTATTGTTCCTAGGTATTTGAATTTAGACACTTCCTCAAAATTTCCCTCATTTGTTATTACCTGTCCATTTCCATTATATAATGTATTTCTACGTGTGACCATATATTTAGTTTTATTGATATTTACTTCCAGTCCTAATTTCTTAGTGTTACTCAATAGTGTGTGCGTGTTGTCCTTTAGTATCTCCTCGCTGTCGGCCAATAATAGTACATCATGAGCATAAACTAACAGCTTATTAACACCATTGAGTTGTAAGCCTTCCTCATTCTCTAAAGATGTAATGGCATGCTCTAGTACAAAATTAAATAGTAGAGGAGATAGTGCATCTCCTTGCTTCAACCCATTCTGGATTTCAAAAAAGTCCGAAAACTGTTTGCCTACACGCACCCTACTCTTTGTGCCATTTAGACACATTCGTATAAGTCTAACTAACTTTTTAGGAATTCCGAACTCCAGCAGGATGCTGTATAACATATCCCTCTTGTTTGAATCATATGCTTTTTTGAAGTCCACGTACAGTAGCATTATGTCACTTATTATACTGTACATATTTGAAAGCTAATTGATAAGTCATTATAGCAAATTGAAATATATTTTTTGAAATGTTCTCTTTAATATATTTTAGATATTTTGTTATTGTAAGTGCATTCAGCCTTGTTATTTCCAACCAATACTTAGTAAAAATAAATATAACGTTTTCTATCTGAACTGAGATTTCAACCTTTACGCGCTGAAGCACTAAGAGTTTTTGTTATTTAAGAAATCCAGGAGCAGACAAAAATCGTCCTGCATTCGAAATCACCGTGAGACTATACAGAGTACAGTAGGGTTTCTTACATTAAAAACAAATTATTATATGTTTTATTGCGTGTCATATTAGCTAATTTTAAAATTAATGTACTCAGTCTTGGTTTTCGCATGCAATTGTTAATATACGTTGAAATATTATTCTCTTTAATGGAGATTTGAACCTTATATCTCCAGCTATATGCTCTGCCGTTCCTACCAATTTTGCTGCTAAAGGAAATTTAGGAGCAGACACACAATGGAATGTGTGTAACACTACTGTACATCTGGTTGCCTTCTGTTAACAATATAATTATTACAATGGTGCTGATGATATTAAATTCATGTATCGATGAGTTTTGTTTTAATGTAATAGTTAATACAATTTAAAAGAAAAATCTGCCTAAAAAAGATTAGAAACCACGCTATCTTGCTTTGCGAGTGGCGCACTGACCGATTATTGCTACAAAGAGAATTCAGGAGTTGACACAAACCTTGTTCTGTTAGAAATTCATGTGTAACCGGATTACTAAACTTTTGTACACATTACAACAGGGTTGCTTCTCTTGTGATGGATTTCATTCCATGCCTTATTGTACAGGGTGTTTCAGAATAACTATTACAGATTTATAGGCGTTGTAGAGGGAACGAAGTAGATAAAGTTTTGATAAGGAGCCCATGTCCACAAATGAACCATTTCGATGTAAAACAAGGTTGAAAATCGAAACACAAAAGGCTGATAACGTGAGTCTTGTGTTTCAGAATAAGTATTACAGTCTTCCTGGGGTTGTAATATACGTGTCGAGTCGGAGGAAGATCCACGAATTCTGGCGGCAGCATAAATTATTGAAGAGACACCAGATCTTGTGCGGCGCGTGTATGAAAACATGCGTCGCAGGTACACTTTGTACAAGGTACATTATGGTCACCACGTGGAACCACACTAGTAGTACAACCCCTTTTATTCTGATATACATGGCACATGATATCAGCCCATTGTGTTTTGATATGCAAACCTATTTTACATCGAAATGGTACATTTCACTTCCGGATATGAGGTTTTTATCAAAACGTTATGTATTAAGTCCCCTCAACAACCCCATGAAGCCTGTAATATTATTCTCTAGATGTTGCAACTAACGTAATCAGACTTTTTCCTCGCATGCAATAACTAATACAACTCAATATCATTTATTCTGCTCTAAAAATAAATGTACGTCCCTTATCTCTAGCATTACACGCTGGAGCACTAACCTGTTGTGCTACTTAGGCAGACACGAATGGTTTTTTTGTTCGACATCCCCGTGTAACCGTATTAACCTACTTCTATTCACGTTATAATAAGTCGTTTCTATTGAGAAGATAATGTAACGGGATTTAATGCATGCAGTATCAGATAATTATAAATATTGAAATTAATGTATTCGGGCTTCTTGTTCACATGCAATAGTTAACACAATTTATTAGAAACATAATAAAATCTGCCTAAACCATTATCGTAACTCCAGATTTGCGTCTACTTCTATAATGCATTAGTAGCACAATTGGTTAATACGAGAACCCGTAAAGCTGGAGATTTTCTGTTCAAATCCCGGTGTAGAAAAATAATTTTACTATCTACTTGTGTTAACTATTATATGCGAATACAATATCCGATTCCGATTGAGGGTCTTTGCTATTTTCAGCGGTTGCCCTTTTACCAGCCGGCTGCTGGCCCTTCACATCCACATGTGTCAATCACAGAGGTAGATGATCAACAGCCAGTGTAGGGGTGACATGTGGTTAGCATGTCGAGTCCCCCAGCCGTTATAGCTGGTTCCTCAACCTGGAGCCGCTACTTATTGTAGCTACCCAATTGCCTCACGATGCTGGGTGGACACCGGTCCCATACTGGCCGAAATACCATGAGAAAATTTATTTCCCCATGGAGACTCGAACCAGCGCAAGTCCCGTAGCTCTGCGCCAAGGCTTCCTACCTTAACCGCTCGGCTACGGCGCGGGACGAATACAATATCAAGTTTGTAATTAGCTGACATGACATGGCATAACGTGCTGCTAGTAGTAGCGACCCTGTTGTAATGTGAACACAAGTTCACTAATATGGTCACACGGGGATTTCAAATAGAGAGATATTTGTCTTGCGTGATTGCCTAACTAACACAAATTGTTAGTATGCAGTGTAAAGCAGGAGGTCAAGTGCTGAAGTCCAATTCAGGCAGATATGTTTCTTTTTTGTTGAATTAACTACTGCAGCGAACAGAGAGCCTAAATACATTAACTTCAATATCGGCTGTCAGTAGCCGAGTGGTTTAAGTAAGATGCCTTGGCGCAGACCACACGACTTCCGCTGATTTGAGTCTCGATGGGGGAATAAATTTTCTCAAGGGACCTCTTCTCCCCCACCATCGTGAGCAATTTCTACATCCAAAATTAAAAAGATGACTGCAATAAGTAGCAGCTATAACGACCGGTGAGCCCAATATGCTGAATACATGTCACCCATACCCTACCTCTATAATTAGCACATATGGATGTGAGGACAGAAGCCGGCAGGTAGTCCAAGAGCCTTCTAGGTCTGTCGCGCCTTGCAGTTTTTTATAATTAGCTGATACAGCATGAACAGAATTCGATTATAATGTAGTGTTAATTGAAGCGATATTTTAGTAATATGAATACAAGTTCATTAATACAGTCACACGGGGATTTCCATCTCATGAACTCAGTTTAACCTCTCACCTTACAAGTACTTTACGTGACACATATCACCCGGGCACCACCTGTCGGGAGAGGGATCTTAACTATGAATCACACTCATACTTACCGACTCCCCGCATACAACACAACATTATGTCGCCCTTCAACACATAAAACACGCGCGCCCCACGTCACACACATACACACGCACACACACACACACACACACACTAAACATAAGGATTATAATCCTTAGTTAATTGTAATATTATTGTGTTTTCTTTTTTGTTTTACGTTATAATTACCAAACATTCTCTATTGTAACGGAGTGTCAACAGCACGTGCGGCTTATTACCCGTGCGACCCATATTTGTAAATAACATTGTATCTTACGTTTAGTCTAATAAAGTGCTACTAAACATGACGTGTATGGTAATATTGATTATAATGGCCGGATGATGTTCGGGAAACGTTTGGTCCCTAGCGTCTCCCGACATTTGTCTTACGGGGATTTCAAATTGAGGAACATAGGTGTCTGGTCCTTGTTTGTTTATCTAGAAAGATTGGTTAGTGCGATAGAGCGTAAAATATTGAGATCTGTGGTTCAAATCCAAGTATATGGAGATTCCCTTCTACTTATCTTTATCTTGTTATTCTGTTTCCAATTTAATCTTCACCGTTCTTTAAACATTGAACCCCTGCAGGGCTCTTGGTCTGCCAGACGATAATCGTGACACACTCAGCCTGACGAGTCCCTACTACAGAGTGTAGATACTGGTCATCAGTCACACTGGGGGAAATTACTCGAGAAAATTACTTTTCCCAAGGGACTCAAATCAGCGCATGTCCCGTTCCTCTGAACGTATTGTTGATTGTCTTAGAAAATGTAAGGTTATGTGTTATTGGAATTATTTATATTCGTAAGCTAATTTACTTTTAATAATTCTGAATCTTTTTCGGCCTCATTTATCTTCAGTCTTTAACATTATGTTTATTATGTAACATGTTTTAGCAGATCAAGTTAGGTCCAGTTAGTTACAGAGTTAATAAAACAGTTACATTTTATAAAATATCATGGAAATCTCTAGAACAAATGACAATTTAAGGTACAATCGTGTTTCTAGAATTACCTTGAAAAAGATACATATATAACTCAAACTTTTAAACTGTAAACAATTGACAGTCCCCAGCCGTTTGATGACGTGATTCCTAGAACCACAGGCGATCATGATAACCTGTCCTTAGAAAATACCGATTATAGAACTTAAGAAAATTAGAAGGAGAATATAAAACATATTACGTAGAACAACATTTTCTTCTAATTCTAGGCGCACTAAATAGAAGTTAAAAAATGTTCTCGAATTATATTCTAACGTAACTTTTCCAAACACAGAAATGCGATTATGAAACAGTCGACAACTATACTATATATGATATTTATCCTGATACCGTGCTTTCTTCGATCAGTTAAGTTCATTTGATTTTCTAATTAAAAACAAATGTCATTACAATATGTACAAAATTCATCCTGTTGCAAAGCGATAACGAACATGATGACGTAACAATTATTATAACGTTACGAAGCAGCGCCACGGAATGTACAGTAACATTGTAATTCAATTCAATTAAAAATTAATATTTCACAGATTAAATACAAAACTGGTTTGTGTTTCATTATATGGACCAGTTATTTTTACACATACAAATGGACAAACGCTTCCATCTTCATGTAAATATTGAATGCGTTTTCAAATACATTTATCGTAAGTAACGCCACGAGTGATTTCCAAATTATCGATACATTCACGACTCACGAAGTGGAAATCAAGAGTGGCATTTGTTAGGACAATTTAACGAAAAAATTAACCTGTTTATTCACAAATCATTATTTAACTATAGTTATTTTAAAATATTTATATATTTAATGTAAACGGTGATGTTTGAAAACAAATGAGAAATGATTGGTATGCTTCATTTTCTTCCCTTGTTCATCACTGCAGCCAGATCATAATGTTATTTATTGCCAAAGGATCGCAATATTTGAAGAATGCACCCTAGTGGAGAAATTTATAAACAACGTTACAGGTATCAATTAATTTGATGTCCTATGATGTAATTATGTCAATTATATTTTTCTGCAACGTCATTTCTTGGAAAATAATTCGTTTAAGAAAGTGCAAACAGTGTTTTCTTTTTTTGCGGTATAATCAATTGTTACAAATGTTTTATATTATATATCGCATGCGCTTTCTGCTGACATTCATGCACTATATATACAATCTGGTAGCCGTATTTCTTATGGAGTCAGTCACTGCAAAATAATGCTATGACCTATTCAGAATGTTAAAAAGGTGGTGCTTTCTTTATTATGATAAACTTTAGTTGATAAATTTTAGGCGAAACGTGACTGTGATTGGTTGTAAATAAGAAATCATTGAAATGTGATTGGTCATTGACTCCCAATTGGGGCATGAGTCAAATAGTCATCGTTAATTTGCTTGTTAATACGTACTGAATATATATTTGTTAAGGATAACTAACTGAAATTAGAACAAGTGCAACTCGCAAAATATCAATCTTTTATTTTCCATTCTGATGTTCACTTTTAAAATTAAACCTCTTCATTGTTTTACACTAAACTACACTCCAGGGCGCGTAGCCTCCGAGTAACCAACTTGTAACATATTTTATCAGCTGACTATAATTGAGATAGAATAAGATTGTCAAAGTTAGTTTTCTCAACCTGAAGTTACTGTTTACTGAAGTTAACAAAATTCCTCATGATGCTGCTTGGGCACCGGTTATATACAGGCCGAACTTTCATGCGAAAAATCTCTTTAAGGTCTCAAACCAGAGCATCTTCTGGACCTATGATGCATTGAACTGCTGCATTCTTCAGAATTTGTATTATTTATTATTATATGCAAATGTTCGGAATAATTGTTTTCTTGTCTATTGTGTGTTTTGTTGAAAACCTCCAGTTTATCCAGTTGTTTATAAGAACCGTGTTATTAATATAACTGTTTCCCCTTATTTTTCCCCATCTTTTTCAAGATATAGCAAGAGATTTTGCTCTCACACTTCAAGATTATACATTTTTGAATTTCGATAAAACATTGATACATTTTGGGTCTAATTTAAGATAAAACTAACACATATTTATGAAACCTTCTGAAACCTCTGTAAGAACATGATCGTCTTTCTCGAGATATCTGAGGGAAATAACTACAAGTTTTCTCACGGCAGATGATAAAAGCTGATCTTACTATCGGAGTTAAGACTCTTGGTATATTCGAGGTTTAAGCCTTTGGCATGGGTTCCCTGAAGTAGTCCCCGCCCGGAGATCCGAATGGGGGACTATTTGACCTCCGGAAAATTTTACCCCAGTTGAACCCATGTCCGCATTTCTTGACGGTTGTATTTTTACGGTGGAGGATCGTCACTCCTTCGACCAAGGTACTTTTTTCGTCTGGCTTATCACCTTCGACCAGTCCGGCATGGGTAACCCTATCGGCAGCAATGCTACCGCCGGCATAGCTCTCAGGATCATTTAAGCACGCAAGCCACTCCACCACGACAAGGTAAAGATACCATGGAGGGATATATACTCTCTTTAATTTGCTTACTTGATATAGTCAGTTACTAGATGGCAGTGAAGACAGTGTTCTCGCGACATCTAGTAATAATGGAGATACATATATAAGAAAAATAAGCGTTTGAATTGGATTCGCCTGGTGGTGTGTAATGGATATCACGCTGAGGTACAGACTCAGAGATCCGGGTTCGAATCCCGTCCAGGCATTTATTTTTCTTATCATACCATATTAAGCTTCCATTGCTCAATATTAAAGATTTAATTATAACATCGATAAAGCGTCACTGCTATAAAGTAAAATAAATATTCTCTTTAATTTGCGTACTTGATATAGTCAGCTACTAGATGGCAGTGAAGACAGTGTTCTCGCGACATCTAGTAATAATGGAGAGTATAATACATATATAAGAAAAATAAGTGTTTGAATTGGATTCGCCTGGTAGTGTAATGGATATCACGCTGAGGTACAGACTCAGAGATCCGGGTACGAATCCCGTCCAGGCATTTATTTTTCTTATCATACCATATTAAGCATGCATTGCTCAATGTTAAACATTTAATTATAACACACACACACACACATATATATATATATATATATAATATATATATATATACTATTATAATTAAATTTTTGACATTGAGCAATGCAATCTTAAATGACATGGTAAGAAAAATAAACGCTCCGACGGGGATTGAACCCGGACCCCTGGATTTATATCCCACTACATCTGGTAATATATTATTATAAGAGAAATGAATGTGTGTACTACACCTGCTCCATGGCGGAATCGGTAGCACACTGGGATATATATATATATATATATATATATATATATATATATATATATATATATATATATATATATATATACTATTATAACAAAATGTTTGACATTGAACAATGCAATCTTAAATTACATGATAAAAAATATAAATGCATCTTCGGGACTTAAACGCGGACCTCTGGATTTATATCCAACTACTTCTAATAATAATGAGACTATGTTACTATAAGAGAAGAGAATATTTGTACTAGACTTGCTTGATGGCGTAATAGGTAGCGCAATGGAATATATATATATATATATATATATATATATATATATTATTGTAATTATATTTTTGACATTGGGCAAAACAAGCTTAAACTGACATGATAAGGAAAATAAATGCTCGGATGGACTTGAACCCGGTGTTCTGGATTTATATCCCACTACATCTAGTAGGCCTGGTAATGAGAATATATTAATATAAGAGAAATGAATGTTTGTACTTGACTTGATTGGTGGCGTAATGGGAAGGACACTGGGATATATATATATATATATATATATATATATATATATATATATATATATAATTAAATGTTTCACATTGAGCAATTCAATCTTGAATTGACATGATATGAAAAGTAATTGCTCGTACGGGACTTGATCCCGAACCACTTGATTTATATCCCACTACATCTAGTAGGCCTGGTAATGAGAATATATTAATATAAGAGAAATGAATGTTTGTACTTGACTTGATTGGTGGCGTAATGGGAAGGACACTGGGATATATATATATATATATATATATATATATATATATATATATATATATATATATAGGCCTATATATATATATAATTAAATGTTTCACATTGAGCAATTCAATCTTGAATTGACATGATATGAAAAGTAATTGCTCGTACGGGACTTGAACCCAGACCACTGTATTTATATCCCACTATATCCAGTAATAATGAGAATATATTATTATAATGGAAATGAATTTTTGTACTAGACTTGTTCGGTGGCGTAATTGATAGAGCACTGGGATATATCCACAGGTTCGGGTTCAAGTCCCGTTGGAGCATTTTATTACTTTTTCTTATGTCAAAAACACACACATACACACACACACATACATACACACATATATATATATATAATTCAAGGATGATTTATATTCATTTTTATTTTAAAATTGCGGTTGTAATTTAGAATAACATAAAATCATATCTCAAAAATATACAAAGACAGAAACATTTGAAATTTTATATTTAAATTTCTTATATCCCTCAGGGGTCCTCATCTAGGGGATATGTGGATGGCGACCACAAGGTGCCCAAGCTGAGCAAAACATTTCTTCCACTTACTTGTGTTTTGCACTCTTTTAACTTTACTATCTAACCTCTCTTGGTTAACTCTTGTTTTTTTGGACTCCGACGCTATTAGGGCATCCGAGGGCTAGGGAGTCTTTCCTTTCTTCCATTTCTTCTTTCCTTTATTTTATTTTCTTCTCCAGAAAAGCCTGACCAGAGGCTATAAGACGGCAGCCCCATCACTGGTCTTGCCTTCCTTTGGCCAGCAACCAATCGAAGGGACTATTATTATGCTTTCAAGTCTTATACGAGAATTTCCCTCAAACGCTGGAGGGAAAATTTTCTATACGATCGTAACAGGCCTTGGCCTAATACTTGGAAGGAAGAAGAAGAAGAAGAAATTTCTTATATTATGTTAGATTTCAAATGTGAACAGTACAAAACGTAATATATTTTCAAACATTTTAATCCATGAAAAATATGATACTCGTATTTATAATTGTATTTCCTACAATATAGGTCATGTAGTTCACCGTTATGTAGTGTTCTGCATTCGCCCGTCTGTTCATCTCTCTTTTGTTCTAAAATTTTCCTAAGAACTTTGTGTTGAAACAGTACAGATTTTCATTTTATTATTGTTATTATTATTATTATTATTATTATTATTATTATTATTGTTATTGTTAGTGTTATTATTATTATTATTATTATTATTATTATTATTATTTAAATAAGAATAACTGATGGAAGAAGAATCGTTGGTATGTTGAACTCAGTACTTTGGAATAGAAATGTAATATACAGAACGAAGAAAACTACATTCACGTTCCGTTACAAAGCATTTTATTATATGGGTCCGAAACCTGGACAGTAAGTAGAAAATAAGCCAACCAGCTGTTAGCAGTAGAAATGGATTTTGGGAAGCGATGTACAACAATTTCAAGAATGGATAAGGTCAGAAACATCACAATAAGGGAAATTATGCAAGTTGAGAAAACATATTAGGAAAAAGAAGAAAAACGTTTGAAATGGTGTGGACACCCCATAAGAATGGAAGAAGATAGAATACCATAGAAGATCATTAATTGGAAAACTAATGGAAGAAGTGGAAGAGGCGGGTCTAGAGAACGATGGATGGATGGAGTGAAGAGAAGTATCGAAGCTAGAGATCTGAGAGAAGAAGATGCTTTAGACAAGAAACCTCTACTTACAAATCATTTTCGGTTGAAGGAGAAACACTGTATTGTGGAATATTCCTAAATAAAAAATTATTGCATTATTATTATTATATTATTTTAATTTACAATTTATTTATTAATAATATTATATATTAATAATATTATTATATTGTATTATTTTAATTTACAATTTATTTATTAATATTATTATAATAAAATAAATATTGAAATTATAGATTTTATAAATTTTGCAGTAAATAGTATGTTAGGTTATCGTTTATATTTGTAATGTTTGATAAAATGGCTAATTAACGTGCGAACCCTGTTTACAAAACATGGTCTGATAAATAAAGTAGATGTGGCAACAATGTACTTCTCATTCTGCGTCTCCGGAAAAATCAATAAGTAGCTCAATGGCCAGTGTAATATATCAATCGAATTTACATATTATATTATTTTTAATATTTACACGAAAACTGTCAAAGCTGCATAAAAAATAAACATTTTCATACAATTTTGAAAAATTAAGCTATTCAAAAATAATATTAAAACATCTCCGAGCAATTACATAGAGTATATATTTTATTATAAACTTCAAAGTTTTTAAAATATTTCGTTTCCATGTTAATTGACGATCCACTAGTAATGTCAGAACTCGCGTCAAGGTGACACAAACATCGCCACTTAGCGATCGTGTTTTGTTAATTTGCAACACTGTAGGCGTACCTTGGATGAGCCAGACTCCTGTCGAGAATAAATGTTATAATTTGGAAAATATGAAGAAGTGTATGACGTAATAATAGCAGTTATAACTATTAAATAATAACAGTTATGAAAGCAGTTAAACAGTTAAAATTATTTATATGATGGCTCAAACTTTAAAACTACCAAAAATAGGTAATCGAAATTTTAATTTTTACTTTATTTTTGTCTAGAATATGTTGTTGATTACATGAGATTTTGGTTACTTTTTAAAATATTTCTTCGTTTTAAACTTAATAGCTGTGCTGATAACTGTGATCAATCATAAATATAAATTAGCAATACGTGATTTCTCCATTCTCACACATTATATTTATAATTTTATTTTCAATCTCATGATAGCGGATTCTCTGCCAGAAGTCCACCCACATTAATCGAATTTAAAACTTGAAAAAACGCATAAATTAGTATAGCGATATGTGAATAATAATCTGAGGAAAGTATATAAATTGATTTATTTCCCCCAAAAAAAAAATGCCTGAAAATTAAATGTGGAGTTGAGGTGACTTTAACGCAAGAACGGCATATGTACGACGTTAAACATTTTTCAAAGTTCAAACGAAAGAGAAAACTCATGGAGCGCCAGATCATCCAATAATTTTGTGTACATTAACTGTCAAATTTCTCACCTAACTTATTGTCTTTATCGAACCGTGATACCTAGACTCGCGGACATCACTATCCTGAGATTTTTCCAATCATTCCCTGTATATTCTACTTCCCTAGTATCATGTTAACATTAACCTCCTACATCATTCTTGGCCTTCCCTTTGGTTTAGTTTCCATGCCCCTCTTCCATTCCTCATTTGTGTCACATGACCTGCTCACCGAAGTCTACGAGACTTGACTGTAAAAAACGATACATTAACCTCCTACATCATTCTTGGCCTTCCCTTTGGTTTAGAGTTTCCATGCACCTCTTCCATTCCTCATTTGTGTCTCATGACCTGCTCACCGAAGTCTACGAGACTTGACTGTAAAAAACGATGTCGTTTAAACCAACTAATTTACTTACTAGCACTATCGTCCCCGTAGTTTCATGGCCGCGTGTAGATAAGCTCTCCATACATCCCTATCCTGGGATAATGTTTTCCAATCATCCCCTGTATAATCTACTTCACTCAAATCATGATAAATATTATTCTCACGCTTCATTCTTGGTCTACCGAATGGCCGTTTTCACTCTGGTTTCTATACCAGCTTCAATGCCTCACTTTCTTTCCGCATTCGTACCACGTGTCCTGCGCATCGCAGTCTATAAAACTTAACTGCATTATATTCGATTTCCTACTATATAGATCATGTAGTTCACTGTTATGTAGTCTTCTGCATTCGCCCGTCTGTTCATCTCTCTTCTGTCCTAAAATTTTCCTAAGAACTTTATTCTGAAATAGTACAGTATTTTCATTATTCATTTCCACTATTATTTCATATAATTGCTTTTTATAATTTTTTTTTCAAATGCCCCAGGATTTTCTTTCGACATTCCTGGTTTCTCTGCTGGCGTGGCGTACTTGTAACCCACTTCTGAGGTTGGGGCGCCAGGAAGGTGGGGTTACGTTGCCCCGATGATATGATGGGTGATGTTGATGATAATGTTGCGCCAGGAGAGTCCCTAATCCTAAGCTTAACTTAAGACGAATATGAATGATGATGATTGCGATGGCCATATGATTTCGGGGACCCTTTGGGCCTTAAAGTTTTCCTGACATTTGTCTTAGAGTTGAGGAAAACCCCCGATAAAAACCTCACCCAGAAAAACTGTCCCGACTGGGGATCGAACCCGGGCCCGCTGCGTGGCCACAGCGGTGGACTTATTATTATTGTTATGATTACTGTTATTATCATTATTATTATTATTATTATTATTATTATTATTATTATTATTATTATACATAGTATGCCTAAAATATGATTATATATATATATATATATATGTTGATTTACTCTAATTTTAATGAATAAAATACTGTACGATTATAGAACAATATAAATTAAAATAGAATTACCGGTACTAATAAACTAGAATATATCTCATAATTTCTACTCGTTGTGCAGAAAATTATCCTCATAGTTTTTTTAAAGTAATTACCTAAATACATTTCTCTCATTTCGAATAATCGAATTTCTGTGCTATGTAAGTTTATTTTAAGAGCGCGACGAAATAAATGTAAGATATTTCACTTAACATAAAATGCAAATATAGTTTTAAATATGTTGGGTTGTTATTACGTATATAAAACATAGTAAAGTATAGCCTGAAATATTTAATACCGTATAAACACGCTACATTGACGATAAAGGTGCTCAGCATTTTCCACATAAATTATATAATTTAATATTTAATGCATCAAATACTCCCAATTATATGGAATTCAAACATAACGTTTTTCATTAAATTCATTTTCCTATTTATTAAATTTAAAATATAAAATACAATGAAATTATGCACATATACTTTATTTAAAATATTCTTCAATGAAATCATTCTCCTTGTTTTTAGATAAAACACAATGGTTTTTGTTTAACAAAACGAGTGTAATATGGATGTGAGATAGCTTGAAATAGTAAAGTGAACCCACAACAGGCCCGGAGGCCCTTGTGGTCGTAGGAGGTTAAGGCTCCCACTTTTCCTAGACAATCAGCACATTATGTCAGCCGGGTTGTCAGCCCTGCGTGACGGCCGCCTTTACCCCCTAGAACAAGCGTTTGGTACTCATTTCCGTTAGAGGCTGAGTCGACCCCAGGGCCATAGTGCAGCTTGAAATAGTCCATCAAATATTAATTTTTGTCATTTTTTTTGTTTAATGAATTATTATTGAAATTGGTTCATGAAAAACGGAAAATACTCTTATTTCATGTTTCACCGTATTTTAATGTTAATAATAAATAAAATGCTATATAATTACTTTACAAAATGCTAAGGAAAAAATAGTATTATAAAAAATTAATTATGAGGATTGTATGTGTAATATTATAATACTGGTACTTGCTGCTTTCTCACTCAAAAACATTTTTTTTTGTTTATGTAGTAATTAAATTTTTAATTACGTTTCTACTCTGGGAAATTAAATTGTTTGTTATAATATTTTTGAAATATTAAAATGAAATGCATTAACAAATACACTTAATGTTGTTAAATTATAAAATAAGTCTGTAAAGCTACATTACTTTAAGCTGTATGTTTGTAGAGAGTCTACATAAATTAATACGGAATTAAAAAAATTAAATAAGCTTAATTAAATTATAAGTTATTATTATTATTATTATTATTATTATTATTATTATTATTATTGTTATTATTATTGAAACAATTAAATTGGTACGGACACATTAGAAGGATGGAAGAAGGAAGACTACCTAAGATAATCATGGATTGGGAACCACAGGGAAGGAAAAAGAAGGGTAGACCAAGTATTACGTGGATTCAGGGAATCAATGAAACTAAGAGGGAATGGGAAATAGAAGAAGATATGTGGATGAACAGACAAGAATGGAAAAATGTGTTGAAACAAATGTGTAGTTACCTGTGAACATGGGTACCGGAAAAATGTATATTCATTGTAAAAATCAAGATTTCTAAATCTTTGTAATATTTTGTTCATGGGTCAATAGTTTCATTGCTTCGTAATAAAGACAGCTCATAAACTATAGTTTAACACTTTAGGCCACGTACCACAATATTCACATATACGTACATATGCAAGATTACAGAGGAATTTTACAAAGTTTAACTGAAAACACGTGTGTGACACGTGCTCTATGATCTCATTGTTTGAACATCAGAGATGTGAAGCCGTTTACAAAGTAAAACTAAATCCACTCTTTCACTGCAAATATCGTGCAAGAAAATCCGCTCTTTTTCAAGGTTATTTTAAATAACGTTAGTTTACTTATTTCATCATTAGTTTATTCATCGAATTTGTCTTAATTTAAACAATCAGTGGATTAATAGTTAAGTATCATCGCCTCACTATGATGGTTGTCCGTTTATATAAGAACAGGTATCGAGCGACATGCGGAATTATTATAGTGGCGGTAGTCGGCATCTTTGTATTTAATTATATATAACAGCTGCGGGGAAACAAAGTGAGCCTCTGGGCAACCGCCATAGTCAGGGGATAATGATATACTTTCCTCTAGTTCAAAGGTTCGATTATTCAGAGCAAGTCGGGCCGATGGATTTTTCCAGGGCTAGAATTTCTTAGCTATGGGTCTCGTGTCTTAGAACTACGATACGTAAAAGAACTTCAGGTTTGAAAAAGGAGGCCTCAGAGCAAAATCTGTCCGTCCTTTCATGCACAGATTTGAATTCGATCTGAATGGTTTTACCAGTTAAAGAGTGTCGTAATAGTGTATTAGATGCGAGATTGGGAAGTGGTTTTACAGAAGCCAGGAAAATGTTTAACACCCGAGCGATAGCGAGGTTTTTAATTTCCAAGATTCTGTAAAACACTTCACAAACGTGCGTTATACATTATTTTTTGCACGATGGTGTTTTCAAAATAATAAATAATGTAAAATAATAACATATTTGTTGAAAATGTTTGCGTCCATTATAAACAACTGACTAACGTTAACAGTGTGGGCAATGTTTATTAGTATAAAATATAGCAGGCTGTGAGACCATTAGTAATAAAATGGCGGCAAGTAGGTATTTACTGTTTTATATTGTTTCAAATAAAGTTCAATTAATTTAAAATGCAGTGATTTGTTTCGTATATTAACACTACCTTTGTACGTAGTATACGTAGAATGCCGTGGTTTTACTTCCCGCACGTGGGTGAAAATGTAACATTACAGTATAATTATTTAGGTTGGCGAACCCGAAATATAGGAAGTTGAACTTTCAATCATGGTCGCCATTGCTGTAAGTACGACAAAACGCAGTATCGCGCAAAAAAAATAATAACACTGAAACAATCAACAATAATATTTTTTTTGCAAATGCCCCAGGTCGTCTTTCGACATTCATGGTGTTCTATCCTGGCATGGCGTACTTGTAACCCACTTCTGAGGTTGGGGCGCCTGGAAGGCGGGGTTAAGTTGCCCCCATGATATGATGGGTGATGATAGTGGTGCGCCAGGAGAGTCCCTAATCCTAAGCTTAATCTAAGATGAATATGAATGATGATGATTGCGATGGCTACATGATTTCGGGGACCGTTAGGGCCTTAACGTTTTCCTGACATTTGTCTTACAGCTGAGGAAAAACCCCGATGAAACCTCACCCAGAAAAACTGTCCCGACCGGGGATCGAACCCGGGCCTGCTGCGTGACAAGGCAGCACGCTACCTCGAGATCACAGCGGTGGATTCAACAAAAATATTGTTGAAATTTGTTGTTATCCACTATCACTGTATTAGAATGTTTATTGTTTCCATGACAACTACATTAATTGAAAATACACAATAATAAATGAGTAGCGTCTCGGGACACGAAGGCGGGAAATAGTATGCTGCGACATTATAGAACTAGCCTGGTTGGTGATTAAAACAGCAACATCCGCCTACCACTCTGCTGTGGTACTGTTGCCTATTCAAGCAACTTAGCCCTGGTGAGGAAGATAAAACACTTATTTTAAATTTAATTTATTTGGAACAACATTAACCCTTTCACACAAACTTTTCATTTATTTAAAAAATACACGTAATATAAAATATTTCATATAAATAATAAGGGTGTATGAACGTAAATTCTACAGTGTATTATTTATTTTTTTGTCTTCTTCTTCTTCTTCTTCACTTCACGGGCTAGGCAAAAATTGCCTGTTCCGCTTCACAGTTCTTCTGCCCATCTTTTCACTGGCCTTCCTACATTCCTTGAACCTCTTGGCTTGTAGTTGAATGCTGCTCTTGTTACTTTCATTCTTTCCACACGTATAAACCATTTCTCTCTATATTCTCTGATTTTCTCATTCAATGGATATATGTTTAACTCTGTTCTTATATATTAATTCTTTATCCGATCCAATCTTGTGCAGCCTTTTGTTCTTCAATGGAAGTTCATTTCTGCGCTTTGTATCTTACTTTGCAATATTTTTTTTTTATAAATTGAGTAGATTATTTCTCTCATGCCCCAAATGGGAGTCAATGACCAATCACATTTCAATGAACGTTTTACAACCAATTACAGTCGTGTTTCACCTCGATAGTTATCGAATTTTGGTTACCAAAATAAAGAAAGCTCCTCCTTTTTTAATATTCTGAACAGGTAAGAGCATTATTTTGTAGTGACTGACTCTCTAACAAATACTGAACAGATTCCTTCGACCTAGACATTGGATAATTATGTTCTCAATGATTGTGTTTTTAAATACTGAATGTGTTATTATTTAATTGTAATATTACTGTGTTTTCTTACGTAATTGCAATGTTACGGTTTTTTTAGTGTATAGTGCTATTGTGTTATTATTTAATTGTAATATTACTGTGTTTTCTTTATGTAATTGTAATGTTATTGCTTTTTTAGTGTATAATGCTATTTTGTTATTATTTAATTGTAATATTATTGCGTTTTCTTTATGTAATTGTAATGTTATTGTTTTTTTGTTTTGTTTATTTTTCTTCACACTAGTAGCAATTATTACGTTATTGTAACGGACTGTCAACAGTACGTACGGCTTACTGCCCGTGCGACCCATATTTGTAAATAATATTGTAAATATCTTACTTTTTGTCTAATAAAGTCCTACTACTACTACTGATTTTACTGAGTTCTTTCCGAAAGAAAAATTAATGACCTATAATGTGTGTTATAATATACAAGTTGATGTTTCAATTTTTCTCCACTAGGGCGCATTCTTACAACATTGCGATCTTATTTGGCAATAAATAGTATGATCAAGTTGCAGTGATGAACAAATGAAACATTTCTCATTTGATTTCAAACATCGCCGTTTACATTAAATATATAAATATTTTAAAATAATTGTATTTAAGTAATGATTTGTCAGTAAAGAGCTTAATTTTATTCATTAGGTAGTCCTAACAAATGCCCCTCTTGATTTCCAAATTCTCCAGATGAATTGAAAATCACTCGTGGCATTACTTATAATGCGCACAATGTGCAAAATATTGATGATTAACTATTCTAGTCCTAATTTTATTATCGACACTTTTGTTCTTTTGCAGTTTTGTGCATGGTATCTTTCACAGTTTGCACACGCAATCATCATTCGGTTGGTGGAATGTCTTGTCTTGGCAGAATTTGTAATGAAAGCCGTGGCACTACTTATAAGTAATAAGTTAATTTAACCCCCTACAGGATAACGAACTCCTATCATCAGGATCAATGATTATCACAGGGTGAATTGGTCTCCATGATTGGATTTGCTTACTTATGCTTGTCCTAATTTATATACTCTTTTTCCTCCAAGTCTTTATCTAATTCAAGCTTGAGAATTCTGTTCTAATTTCCCTATCCACTTATGCCCCCATCTCTTACTTCGGCTCAACTGCGCTTCTATTAGCGCTTGATTTTTCAGTTATGTTGTTCTAAACTATAGCTCTTCTTCTGTATTTACTAACATTATTTAATATTTTACATTTTTCAAACAATTTTTATAACATTATTAGACAATTTTGAAGTATTTATTTAAATATGCAAATCAGAATATTATGGCACAGTTAGACAATATTGTGATGCTAACTGCTATTTTCTCCACACAGTATATTACTTAGTCTATGATTTTTCTATCGCTGTTTTGGGTTATCGCTGGTTGGATCAGCGTTAGGGAGTGATAAGTAAGTGTACACCCATTTTTAATAAACGTTTGGTAATTTTAATATTATTGATATATTATTTTTAACATTTGGCGATTTATTGCAAATATTGGTCATTTAAATTTCATAGCGACCGATAGTAATCGAGGATGATAATCGATATGTGGTCGATTGTGAGTTATTGCTGGCTATATAAACACTGGTGCATGCGCACTGTTGTTCTATAGGACTTTGAAACTATTTCACGCTAGTTTAAGTGCAGTTTTTACCTTACTTCTTGTTTATTTTATTACTTTATCAGTTTATTGGTCTGTTATTCTAGACCTACACTCGCTCTATTTGTCTCTTGTTATTCCAGTTCACTGCACACCTGTTACTGCACTGAATACTGGGAATGATCTCTGTCGTGGATGTCCTCTTCTGCTTCTTTTTCCTTTTCTAGGTGGCGTAGTCCCACCTTCCCCGGTTCACCCTGACACTGTGCATGTAATATGTGCCTTGTAAAATAGAGTTGGTTAAGTGGAAGAGAAGACGTTATGACTTTGAATATATTTGTTAAATACTCGTATATTATTATTATTATTATTATTATTATTATTATTATTATTATTATTATTATTATTATTATTATTAATGTATTTATTAAGCTATTCATTATTTCCTTAACCTTATTTCAAATCCCATGTATATTCCATGTTCCTGAAAGAATAGTCCGTTTTGTAGCTTTTTATTAAATCAATGTAGCATTTGATTTTTGGGCGTTGTATTTTTTAACGAAGTCGGTCGCGGTGGACTAGTGGTTATGCTCCTTGCCTCTTGTCACGAGGGTCGCGGGTTCAAACCCGGCCGGGGTCGATGGGGTTTTTTTAGGACGGAAAAATCCAAGGAGCAAGTCCTCCGGGAGGGACTTTAAGCCGTGGGTCCCGAGTCTGAAGATTTTCAGGCTCGTAAAAAATCCTTAAGCCTGAATGAAAAGGCCTCTAAGCAAAATGTACCGAATTTTTCCGTCCTAGTACTACCTTGGTTTCCTAGATGTCAGTATGAGGCGGAACACTGACACCGGACCACTCAAAAAGACATCTATATGAAAACAAGTGTAACTAAATTAGTATGGTTCAAATTCTTCCCTGTAGGGGGAGAGCGTCTAAATCTCTGTAAAGGGAAAACATAGGCTCACAATTCAATGCAATACAATTTTTTAACGAATAGCAAGCTAGCCTGATGCGTCAACCCCAAATCCTGCGGACCAGGCGTTTAATTCGGATATAATTCTCAGGATAGGGATGTATGGAGAGCTTACGTCCGCGCGGCCATGAACCTACGTTTTCGATAGTACCAGTGAGTAAGTAAGTATTGTCAAAATAGAGTGTAAGTTTCCTTTAGATTCTCAATGGAAAGTTCTATGTTTTAGGAGTACGAAAGATTGTATAATCATAGGTTTATTTGCTTCCAAATGTGACACGTATTGTAAAAAGTAGGTACTTTGTATAATTGAGGAGTTTGGAAGCAAAAGTACAAGCTTTGCAGTAGTGCGAAAACATTTTTATGTTGAAGTTGTATAAAAAAACGACAGGTAATTCAAAATGATAACTGCGGGTGATGAGTGTTTTCTCCCAGGTAACTCGAAAAAGACATTAATGCCTTTACAAACTCACTTTTTTCAAGAGAAAAAAGACACTTACGCCCCTTTGCTTCTTTAAAGACATTTCTTTTGTGGTGGATAATTAGCTTTCTTGGATTTTTTGCTTGTAGCCTTCATTTAAAAATGATAACTTGTGGTATTGAATATTTACCTGATACAGGAAGGTCTGTATATACATTTCCACGGTATATATTGATGGATGAAACACTTCTGAATTCAATCTGTCAAATAATATATTTTAAAATTTAATTTGTAAAAATATCTTGCATTTAGTGACGTTGCTACGTTACGACACGGTTATTACGTCAACATTAGCAACGAAGGACATTTCTACAATCATTATTTTCAAGATAGTGCGTCCTGTCGTACTTACAGAATGACGACCATGATTGGATGTGCAGTTTCCTAAATTTCTGGGTTGCCAACCTATACATAACTAAATAACTGTACTGTAATATTACGAATTAAACACGAGGGCGGGAAGTAAAACCACTGCCGTTTTTGTATACTACGTACAATGTAGATATATAGAAAAATATATCCAAAAGGTGGTGTGAATATACATGTCTACCAAACAAATCACTGCATTTCATATGAATTGAGATGTGTTTGAAACAATAATAATCAATAAATTCATTCTTGCCACCATTTTATCCCTGATTATTTTTCGGCCTGCTGTAGTCTCAACTAAATTATTTTAGGCATTTACTGCATATACATTGGTCAGACTTCTAACGACAGTCAGTTGTTTATAATGAACGATAATATTTCCAACAAATATGTTATTATTTTACTATTATTTATTATGATAACACCATCGTGCAAACAATATGTACAAAACACGTTTGTGAGGTGGTTTACAGAATCTCGGAAATTAAAAACCTTGGTAACGCTCGGTTTTTAATCATTTCCTCGCTTCTGTAAGAAGCCAAATCCCATCCACGCGTTTTAATTTACTATCGTGAAATGTATCTGTTTGTAATAACATCATTTTTGGGGTACAGGGGTAGAGGTCCCATATAAATTTAGAAATCAAATTACAAGTTTCCTCATGTTTAAACGTTCCTAAGAACAGTTTTATTTTTTAAAAAGTGTCGTTACATTTTCAGATAATATGACACTGAGAATGTAACATGCATACATGGAGGAGGGTTATTGTTGGGTGAAGGGGTAAAGATTGGATTTAGTGACACTAGGAATACTGAAGGAGTTCTCCATGTGTGAGAACTTAGGTTGCTCAGGTTGGTAATCGGTAGAGTTGAGGTTCTTATCTCGGGATTCCACGAGGACTTCGTCGGGCAGAATTATTGTGCAAAGAAGATCTGGTAAAAGTAGTTTATTCTTAACTTTTATACACTGCGAGTAATCGTCTATACGAAGTGAATTTATTTACCTCCAGAACGAAGTGTTTTAGAGAAGTGACTTGATGTGATGTTTATACGAGCAGTAAGTTGATGAAATTATCTACGAGAAGTAAGTGACGAGGAGAAGCCTCTCTCGCCTATAGGTAAATTAGTTACTCCCACTACCTCGATCACGTGGACCTAAGGTCTGTGCTTAGGCACATATAACGAAACATATAATTGGTTAATGCGCCCTCCTATTTTGATCCCGGGGGTGTTACAAATTTATTATTGGCGATTTACGCCTTCAGAGGTTGGACCTTTTTTCCCCGTGCTGGCTTCACGTACAGTCTGGTCACAAACATTAGCTAGGCTTGGGTTTTCTTCTTAGGCTTGGGTTTTTTCCTAGGCTTCCGACGCTAGAAACTTGCCATGTTCCCACACTTTTTTGCTAACGTATTTTGTGTCAGGGTAAAACCCCCGCTTGTACATTAGCTAATGGGTTATGGTTATCACGCTAAATCAGTTAACTGGAGGCTTAGAAGATATCTCTACTCAATCTGTCGAGCAAAGGATTATTGTCATTAGTAAGTTCATGTGTCAGCCACTTCCGTCTTCACAAAAGAAAGGGTTACATTACCTGAGTTGTCAGTCTTCTTTAATAACTAATAATTTGATTACATTGATGCTGACTTCTTTGGATCATTTTATACGGCCTTTGCTCCTACATAATCAGGTTCCACTCTCTTCCCTGATCAATTTGAATATAAATATGACCTAAGTCCAGTAACTGCTTCATTTAATGATGTTATAATTTCATCTGATTATTATTGCCGATAGGGATTTATTTAGATTTACACAGGAGGCTGTATGAATGAATTGCCACAAATGCCCTATACTCAAATGGAAAAATCAAGGGATTTTTTCATTGTTTATAATCCTCTCGCATAATATAATGCTAGCATCATAGCTATGTGGCCTTAAAGAAAATGGCTATAATATTTTGGTTAGAGCACGTTACCCTAAGAGTGTTGCCAGCACGTCAATTATGTTCAGATTGTAAACACTGATATGTATCCCTTTTACCTGGGATCGTTCTTTGAGGTTAAATAGACTCACTTTCTGCAATATAGACATACATAAATATTCATAAAGAAAAAAAAAGATACACCTTAATATATATTTGGTGGTCTACTCAAACCATTCATGCTTATACAATTACCATTCAAAACTATTTAGTTGTATACCAGTATAGCATAACTTGCTCCTTCATGTGTAACTGTTTATTTTCAATTTAATTTACACCTTAATGTCTACCTACATTATAATGTGCGTCTACAGCTTGGGAATTCATTTGCGATGAACCAGTTTGTCTACTTCAAACCATATGTCGAATAAATACTTCAGTCTTGCTAAATTTAATTTAAATTGAGTCAATAAGACTTATTTACATGGATCTATATCTTTGCGAACAAAATACTAAAATATCGCGTTTAAGCAGCTGTGCTATCGTTATAAACATTTATTATTGATAGTATTACACCCTGATATCATTTTTTTCCCCATAGGTGTTACATACTTACGAATTCATCATGATTATTATCCATGAAATATTCATGATTCTTAATATTTTATTCTCAACATATTTCGGCCCATTTACTTTGCCAAAGCATAGCTGGCTATATCATTGCTCAGCCAAACGACGTTATTTTCTTAAGCGTGCAAAATATTTCATTCGAATACAAAATCGCATAGTATGTCACGTTCGCTTCCACCAGCGACCATGACTTCATCTCATCTCATTATTAACATCGAATACAAATTCGCACAAATTGTCACATTCGCTTTCACCAGCGACCATGACCTCATCTCATCTCATTATTAACATCGAATACAAATTCGCACAAATTGTCACATTCGCTTTCACCAGCGACCATGACCTCATCTCATCTCATTATTAACATCGAATACAAATTCGCACAAATTGTCACATTCGCTTCCACCAGCGACCATGACTTCATCTCATCTCATTATTAGATAATACGGGATCCCTTGCCCTCAAATATTTTCACAAAATAGCACGTGTTATACAAACACAGTGACGTGCCGCTTCGGCCCACGTCTACAAATTAAATTCTGTAAATATAATCAACAAATAAATTCCTCACGCTTTATAGGTTCACACCGCCACTCGGCCTTTCAATTAAGGGCATTAAGCTTCACCCTGTCTCATTAGCTCCTATGTTTACGCTGTCTGATTGTTATTTTAGACAAAAGAATCATAATCATCACGATATTATTCGTATTCAGATTGTTGTACAAGTTTCTTCAATTACCTATATGTATTAAACAATGACAATGGCCTACCTGGGCTCATTTTAACATTTACTGGATTAAGTAGATACTGCAGCTTTCTGCTCGAGCGATTGGGTTAAAACATTTAAAAATATAGATCCATTCTCCATCGTTAAGTTCAAATCAACAATTTATTAATCACCCTCAATCTTAGCTGAAAGTGGACATGCATGTGTTATGTATTCACCCTAATTCAATTAATTATATCATATTCATCAATATGGGGGTATTATCACGATTAATATCTAAATCGACATTTCACTTTATTTTTTTTTCGCAGTCATTGTGCCCTTTCCTCTCGCGATTAGCGTTTTAATCTAGGCCTATTTAATCACTTTATTGGTGTTATTTATTTTAATTACTGATTATATTTGGTATTTTACCATACAAACATTTATTTATTTTCTTTTCACTAATACTTTTCATTTATGTCCTAATCTCAGCTAGTATTGAGTTCGAATCCCGTGAAAACTGGTTCATGCATTTAAGTATAATTTATCAGGTCTTGTTTTTAATTTTGTTTGGGGATTATGTAGAGCTTATATGTTTGTACCTTTTGTATGTTATATCAAAATTCTGTCGGTATATAACCACTTCCTTACCTGGGTACTGCATAATTTCAGCGTTTACATGGACATTTATCTCGTGCCCAAAATCACGGTAGTGCCTACCTGTGCACACAATACAATATAGTACAATGCAAGACATACATACATACGTAATATATCCATTCCGTTGTCATTCTTACGTGTAAAAATCTCTCCCTTTTTTTCGAGTGTCATTTTCACTGTCCGTCTATCTACCCTTAATACTATTAGTGTCTAATTTCACAGTCTGTTGACTCGCAAAGGCCTCCTGTACTATTATTATATACATGTTTTGCGATACTACGCCCACACGCAAATAAACTTTGAACACTCGCATGGTAATTTATTCACATCTATCCAGGTCCTCGCTTACATATACCTGATTAGTACGTTGTTCATTTCCTGGCCTTGTGCATGTACGGTCATAATCGTATCCCCTCTGCGCTGGGATGTATCTATGGTCCCTTACATTTCCATAAATCTGGTTCCGTGGGCCCTCTGCACTCCTCTCTATGTTTATCATGTTGACCCTAGGTTCTTTACCCCTCTGGTCCCAACTGAGATCCTTGTACCCTCTACCATAACCATTGTTGTCCCTATTCTCGTTCCTGTATTGTCTATTGTTACCCTGCATATTACTAAATCTCCTGTGCTCTGCTCTAAGTTCTCTCTGCCATCTTCGTTATCCTCTCCCATCCTTACGATTTCGTTCTCTCCTTCAATCAGTTGCCCACAAGCCTTCTCCCTAATCTCTTCGTGTTTCCTATCCATTTTTTTTTATTTGCCTGCCTCTTTCTATTCTTACTTCTTAACAACATAAATACACACAGATATATGTAAAAAGTAAAGAAAATGCTTATTCTGCTGTTGTGTCACTTACTGCATCCTTCCTTCAGTCGCTGTCTTCTCGTTCCGCATCCCAGGGTTGCCTGCTTGATGCCGTCATCTTCTCTGTACTGGTTGCCTCGTGGTCGTGGGACTTAGTCGTTCTGCCGTTGATTTCTATTCGTGTATTACTTTACGACCTATTCTGCCCCACGTTGGGCGCCAATATGGAGGAGGGTTATTGTTGGGTGAAGGGGTAAAGATTAGATTTAGTGACACTAGGAATACTGAAGGAGTTCTCCATGTGTGAGAACTTAGGTTGCTCAGGTTGGTAATCGGTAGAGTTGAGGTTCTTATCTCGGGATTCCACGAGGACTTCGTCGGGCAGAATTATTGTGCAAAGAAGATCTGGTAAAAGTAGTTTATTCTTAACTTTTATACACTGCGAGTAATCGTCTATACGAAGTGAATTTATTTACATCCAGAACGAAGTGTTTTAGAGAAGTGACTTGATGTGATGTTTATACGAGCAGTAAGTTGATGAAATTATCTACGAGAAGTAAGTGACGAGGAGAAGCCTCTCTCGCCTATAGGTAAATTAGTTACTCCCACTACCTCGATCACGTGGACCTAAGGTCTGTGCTTATGCACATATAACGAAACATATAATTGGTTAATGCGCCCTCCTATTTTGATCCCGGGGGTGTTACAAATTTATTATTGGCGATTTACGCCTTCAGAGGTTGGACCTTTTTTCCCCGTGCTGGCTTCACGTACAGTCGGGTCACAAACATTAGCTAGGCTTGGGTTTTTCTTCTTAGGCTTGGGTTTTTTCCTAGGCTTCCGACGCTAGAAACTTGCCATGTTCCCACACTTTTTTGCTAACGTATTTTGTGTCAGGGTAAAACCCCCGCTTGTACATTAGCTAATGGGTTATGGTTATCACGCTAAATCAGTTAACTGGAGGCTTAGAAGATATCTCTACTCAATCTGTCGAGCAAAGGATTATTGTCATTAGTAAGTTCATGTGTCAGCCACTTCCGTCTTCACAAAAGAAAGGGTTACATTACCTGAGTTGTCAGTCTTCTTTAATAACTAATAATTTGATTACATTGATGCTGACTTCTTTGGATCATTTTATACGGCCTTTGCTCCTACATAATCAGGTTCCACTCTCTTCCCTGATCAATTTGAATATAAATATGACCTAAGTCCAGTAACTGCTTCATTTAATGATGTTATAATTTCATCTGATTATTATTGCCGATAGGGTTTTATTTAGATTTACACAGGAGGCTGTATGAATGAATTGCCACAAATGCCCTATACTCAAATGGAAAAATCAAGGGATTTTTTCATTTGTTTATAATCCTCTCGCATAATATAATGCTAGCATCATAGCTATGTGGCCTTAAAGAAAAATGGCTATAATATTTTGGTTAGAGCACGGTAACCCTAAGAGTGTTGCCAGCACGTCAATTATGTTCAGATTGTAAACACTGATATGTATCCCTTTTACCTGGGATCGTTCTTTGAGGTTAAATAGACTCACTTTCTGCAATATAGACATACATAAATATTCATAAAGAAAAAAAAAGATACACCCTTAATATATATTTGGTGGTCTACTCAAACCATTCATGCTTATACAATTACCATTCAAAACTATTTAGTTGTATACCAGTATAGCATAACTTGCTCCTTCATGTGTAACTGTTTATTTTCAATTTAATTTACACCTTAATGTCTACCTACATTATAATGTGCGTCTACAGCTTGGGAATTCATTTGCGATGAACCAGTTTTGTCTACTTCAAACCATATGTCGAATAATACTTCAGTCTTGCTAAATTTAATTTAAATTGAGTCAATAAGACTTATTTACATGGATCTATATCTTTGCGAACAAAATACTAAAATATCGCGTTTAAGCAGCTGTGCTATCGTTATAAACATTTATTATTGATAGTATTACACCCTGATATCATTTTTTCCCCCATAGGTATTACATACTTACGAATTCATCATGATTATTAATCCATGAAATATTCATGATTCTTAATATTTTATTCTCAACATATTTCGGCCCATTTACTTTGCCAAAGCATAGCTGGCTATATCATTGCTCAGCCAAACGACGTTATTTTCTTAAGCGTGCAAAATATTTTCATTCGAATACAAAATCGCATAGTATGTCACGTTCGCTTCCACCAGCGACCATGACTTCATCTCATCTCATTATTAACATCGAATACAAATTCGCATAAATTGTCACATTCGCTTTCACCAGCGACCATGACCTCATCTCATCTCATTATTAACATCGAATACAAATTCGCACAAATTGTCACATTCGCTTTCACCAGCGACCATGACCTCATCTCATCTCATTATTAACATCGAATACAAATTCGCACAAATTGTCACATTCGCTTCCACCAGCGACCATGACTTCATCTCATCTGATTATTAGATAATACGGGATCCCTTGCCCTCAAATATTTTCAACAAAATAGCACGTGTTATACAAACACAGTGACGTGCCGCCTTCGGCCCACGTCTACAAATTAAATTCTGTAAATATAATCAACAAATAAATTCCTCACGCTTTATAGGTTCACACCGCCACTCGGCCTTTCAATTAAGGTGCATTGAGCTTCACCCTGTCTCATTAGCTCCTATGTTTACGCTGTCTGATTGTTATTTTAGACAAAAGAATCATAATCATCACGATATTATTCGTATTCAGATTGTTGTACAAGTTTCTTCAATTACCTATATGTATTAAACAATGACAATGGCCTACCTGGGCTCATTTTAACATTTACTGGATTAAGTAGATACTGCAGCTTTCTGCTCGAGCGATTGGGTTAAAACATTTAAAAATATAGATCCATTCTCCATCGTTAAGTTCAAATCAACAATTTATTAATCACCCTCAATCTTAGCTGAAAGTGGACATGCATGTGTTATGTATTCACCCTAATTCAATTAATTATATCATATTCATCAATATGGGGGTATTATCACGATTAATATCTAAATCGACATTTCACTTTATTTTTTTTCGCAGTCATTGTGCCCTTCCTCTCGCGATTAGCGTTTTAATCTAGGCCTATTTAATCACTTTATTGGTGTTATTTATTTTAATTACTGATTATATTTGTATTTTACCATACAACATTTATTTATTTTCTTTTCACTAATACTTTTCATTTATGTCCTAATCTCAGCTAGTATTGAGTTCGAATCCCGTGAAAACTGGTTCATGCATTTAAGTATAATTTATCAGGTCTTGTTTTTAATTTTGTTTGGGGATTATGTAGAGCTTATATGTTTGTACCTTTTGTATGTTATATCAAAATTCTGTCGGTATATAACCACTTCCTTACCTGGGTACTGCATAATTTCAGCGTTTACATGGACATTTATCTCGTGCCCAAAATCACGGTAGTGCCTACCTGTGCACACAATACAATATAGTACAATGCAAGACATACATACATACGTAATATATCCATTCCGTTGTCATTCTTACGTGTAAAAATCTCTCCTTTTTTTCGAGTGTCATTTTCACTGTCCGTCTATCTACCCTTAATACTATTAGTGTCTAATTTCACAGTCTGTTGACTCGCAAAGGCCTCCTGTACTATTATTATATACATGTTTTGCGATACTACGCCCACACGCAAATAAACTTTGAACACTCGCATGGTAATTTATTCACATCTATCCAGGTCCTCGCTTACATATACCTGATTAGTACGTTGTTCATTTCCTGGCCTTGTGCATGTACGGTCATAATCGTATCCCCTCTGCGCTGGGATGTATCTATGGTCCCTTACATTTCCATAAATCTGGTTCCGTGGGCCCTCTGCACTCCTCTCTATGTTTATCATGTTGACCCTAGGTTCTTTACCCCTCTGGTCCCTCCTGAGATCCTTGTACCCTCTACCATAACCATTGTTATCCCTATTCTCGTTCCTGTATTGTCTATTGTTACCCTGCATATTACTAAATCTCCTGTGCTCTGCTCTAAGTTCTCTCTGCCATCTTCGTTATCCTCTCCCATCCTTACGATTTCGTTCTCTCCTTCAATCAGTTGCCCACAAGCCTTCTCCCTAATCTCTTCGTGTTTCCTATCCATTTTTTTTTATTTGCCTGCCTCTTTCTATTCTTACTTCTTAACAACATAAATACACACAGATATATGTAAAAAGTAAAGAAAATGCTTATTCTGCTGTTGTGTCACTTACTGCATCCTTCCTTCAGTCGCTGTCTTCTCGTTCCGCATCCCAGGGTTGCCTGCTTGTTGCCGTCATCTTCTCTGTACTGGTTGCCTCGTGGTCGTGGGACTTAGTCGTTCTGCCGTTGATTTCTATTCGTGTATTACTTTACGACCTATTCTGCCCCACGTTGGGCGCCAATATGGAGGAGGGTTATTGTTGGGTGAAGGGGTAAAGATTGGATTTAGTGACACTAGGAATACTGAAGGAGTTCTCCATGTGTGAGAACTTAGGTTGCTCAGGTTGGTAATCGGTAGAGTTGAGGTTCTTATCTCGGGATTCCACGAGGACTTCGTCGGGCAGAATTATTGTGCAAAGAAGATCTGGTAAAAGTAGTTTATTCTTAACTTTTATACACTGCGAGTAATCGTCTATACGAAGTGAATTTATTTACCTCCAGAACGAAGTGTTTTAGAGAAGTGACTTGATGTGATGTTTATACGAGCAGTAAGTTGATGAAATTATCTACGAGAAGTAAGTGACGAGGAGAAGCCTCTCTCGCCTATAGGTAAATTAGTTACTCCCACTACCTCGATCACGTGGACCTAAGGTCTGTGCTTATGCACATATAACGAAACATATAATTGGTTAATGCGCCCTCCTATTTTGATCCCGGGGGTGTTACAAATTTATTATTGGCGATTTACGCCTTCAGAGGTTGGACCTTTTTTCCCCGTGCTGGCTTCACGTACAGTCGGGTCACAAACATTAGCTAGGCTTGGGTTTTTCTTCTTAGGCTTGGGTTTTTTCCTAGGCTTCCGACGCTAGAAACTTGCCATGTTCCCACACTTTTTTGCTAACGTATTTTGTGTCAGGGTAAAACCCCCGCTTGTACATTAGCTAATGGGTTATGGTTATCACGCTAAATCAGTTAACTGGAGGCTTAGAAGATATCTCTACTCAATCTGTCGAGCAAACGATTATTGTCATTAGTAAGTTCATGTGTCAGCCACTTCCGTCTTCACAAAAGAAAGGGTTACATTACCTGAGTTGTCAGTCTTCTTTAATAACTAATAATTTGATTACATTGATGCTGACTTCTTTGGATCATTTTATACGGCCTTTGCTCCTACATAATCAGGTTCCACTCTCTTCCCTGATCAATTTGAATATAAATATGACCTAAGTCCAGTAACTGCTTCATTTAATGATGTTATAATTTCATCTGATTATTATTGCCGATAGGGATTTATTTAGATTTACACAGGAGGCTGTATGAATGAATTGCCACAACTTCTTAAGCGCTGAAATCGATTTTGCTAGACTAGAGCTTATCGTGCTCGCCTCTGGTTCTAAAGTTCACGGGAACAAACCTGACGGCGTTTGTGGATCTTTAGGACGTAAAAATCGTAAGTACATTTTCCTTCGTAAAGGACTAGAAAGCAGTAGTCCTACCACATATCACGATTTAGGGCACATAAGATAATATCAAGCTTGTAAGAAGAGGTCCGTGGGCAAAATTGTTGGCACTTTCTCCTCTAGATTATAATTGCAAAACGAATTAGTTTAGCTTTTAAAGAGTGTCGTTGATATACACCGTTCTGCATTTTAAGTTATTTTTGTTTTTCAAAATATGATAGGTGATTCTAAACGGATTTTGTGTCCTGAATTCGAAAATGATCTACGTTTTCTCCCATCACGTCAATGTTTTCAAAATATTCATGAATAACTAGACATGAAATTATAGCTCTGTAAAATGTAACACAAATTACTTTCAAAATTCTAAATCCGAAAAGAGCCGTTTCTGATTGGAATGACGACTTGTCCTCCCTCTCTTGCCCCTTTAGGGGTTGGCGGCTTCTGCGGCGGTGGCGGTCTTCGTGTTGGCGGCTTCTGCGGCGGTGGCGGTCTTCGTGTTGGCGGCTTCTGCGGCGGTGGCGGTCTTCGTGTTGGCGGCTTCTGCGGCGGTGGCGGTCTTCGTGTTGGCGGCTTCTGCGGCGGTGGCGGTCTTCGTGTTGGCGGCTTGGAGAACATCAGCTTCGACCAGCGTCACCAAGGCTTGTTAATGTCCGCGGCTGGTTGTGGTCGGAACTAGGATATACGCTCGCTATCTACACCAAAGGGCTAAAGAGGGTACATAAATCCCTAAAATAGCCGAAAGTATGGTTTACGGTTCCTTTCTCGGCCGCCGAGGATGCATCCAGGCCGGCTCAGTGGAGGGATACGTTTTGGAAAAGTGATCCGCTTCCACCACATAGTCTAGTCTAGTCTAGTTTTGCCAATTTAAGGCTTAATGTTATAACGTCATCCAGAGCTGAGAAAAATGTATATATGGTTTATAAGAGCTGCAGATACGTATTTATTATGTGAATCATATCAAGTCCATATACTCACATTTTATAAACATAAACATTTAAAAAATCAGGCGCTTGTCATTTCATTGTAATAGACGACGGAGTTAGGAGGTCATCACCTGGTCATCACCTAGTAAAATTCGTTCTCCTATTTTTTTAAAATAAAAAGTGTATCTCTTTCTAATTTTCTTCAATGACAATTTTAATATATATATATATATATATATATATATATATATATATATATATGGTATGATAAGAAAAATAAATGCCTGGACGGGATTCGAACCCGCATCTTTGAGTCTGTACCTCAGCGTGATATACATTACACTACCAGGCGAATCCAATTCAAACACTTATTTTTCTTATATATGTATTATATTCTCCATTATTACTAGATGTCGCGAGAACTCGGTCTTCACTGCCATCTAGTAGCTGACTATATCAAGTAAGCAAATTAAAGAGAATATTTTATATATATATATATATATATATATACATTCAATGATAATAATTCATATTAAAATATGAGATAAATTATTTGTATTATTTACTTACAGTTACGTGTGCATAACGTATTGTAGTTCAAAATGAACATTTAGTGAGAAAGTTTACGGACGTCTATCGATGTTTTACTCCAAGCTATACAAAATTGATTTTACAGAATTGTTACAACATTTTTTTTTTGTTTTTATCTGTTGTTTGTATATATTATAATTGTATGAATAAATTGGACTTATATAGAAACATTATTAATTTAACGCGCACATTTCACACTGTAATACGTATGAATGTTACAAAACAAGATACCAATTGTGCAAACAAACACTACTAACATCAGCAGTGCATACGTATTCCCTTGGCGCTTGGCTGATTGATACATAATAAAATATACCATACTAATACGCATCGAGAGTGTAAACGCCCCCTTGTGGCGCTTAACTGCTTGATGCAGAACGATTATCACATCATTCTCATTATATCTAAGTGCAGTACTGAAATATTGACCGTTAAAATAAATATAAATTGTTTTTACTGATACAGTATGTACAATATTATCACATAAGTGAGATAATTCTACCTTATTTATAGCTCAATAAATCAACATGTTCCTTGTATTTCCATTTTAATTAGCTCCTTCATTAATTCTGATCCATTAAAAATAGTATATCCATTATTTGAAGCAATTTTAATGGCACTTGCCATAGCGTTGTTGTTAGAACAATCATGCTACAAGCCGGAAGGTCGTGGTTTCGAGCCTCGATTGGGTTAGGATTTTTAGTTGGACCAAATCTTCTAGCGGCATCGCGGCACTGGTGTTTACTAAACTCCTAACGGAAATGAGTACCGGATGCATGTTCTGGTGACAGAGACGGCCATATGTGGAAGCGAAACTTAGTAGCTTTGTTGCATTGTTGTTCTTTAGCGAAAGTTATCAAAATCATTTCAAAAATAACAAAAATCAATTAAGCAAAAAACTTGTTAATGCAAATTTTCGAAAATTGTTTTCAAGATAAGTTTGTTGTATTACCACACAGTGTTACCTACTTGTATTACTTAAATATAAATTGCACCTTGACCTGAAATCCTATCTATAAAATTTCTAGAAAATTAACTCTAAAAAGATTTTCATATACGGCGGTATACAAACCATAAACTTAAGTAAGGTTTAACGTGGATTATCGATTACGGGACAGATTCCTCTAAATGGACTAAGATACCGCCAAATTCTTTAAGTTTCAAGTCACACTACTCATTATATGCAGTTACACTCCTAGAGTTAAGCAAAATTCCAGACCATGGGCAACTACAGGAATAATTCCCTTTAAGGAAAAAAATTCCATTGTTTGACCTGGAATCGAACCCGGGACCTTATAAACTGTAGTCAGAAACGCTACGACTACTAGCCCATAAGGCAGGTCAAAGATGATCATTATAATATGTAAGGGAGGAGGAAATACCATCAGTATTGAGCATACAGTTTTTTTTACATTAGACAGATGAATGGAGAAGACTACATGACAGTGAGCTACAGGATCTTTATAAAGACATCAGATGTAATTAAGTCTCGTAGACTGCGATAAACATGTGGTGCGAATGACGAGTGAAAGAGGAGCACGGAAACGTCTTGTTGGAAAACCAGAGGGAAAACTCCCAGTTGGTAGACCAAGAATGAGGTGGGAGGTTAAGAATCATTTGAGGGAGGTGGATTGCATGGGGATGATTGGAAAATATTAGTTCAGGAAAGGGATGTACGGAGAAATTATGTACATGCAGCCATGAACCTACGGGTTCGATACTGCAAAATAGGTTAGTTACTTAGTGCTATTTGGGATCTGCTGATAGGAAAATCAGAGATAAAGCGTCCAGTATTGAGATTAAGAATGAGGTGGAAGAATAACCTTAACTATGATTTGAGGGAAGTACATTATACAGCGGATGATTGGAAAGCATTAGCTCTGGATAGGTATTATCCGAAAAGTGAGTGAGTTAGCGACGTCTAGAGTCCTGTAATACAATTCCAGAATCGGGTCTGTGTTAAATGTCACAAGACCTAGATGCATTTTATGTAATTATTCGAAATTCAAATTGAAAGTCAAAATATGACATGTCATAGGAACTTTCTCCTATTAACAACACAAAATTTAATTGACACAAATATAGAAAAAAGTAACAATGCACAAGCGAAGAATATTTCTTTGTATAAATATAATCAACATTCGTTTGATGTTCGCTAACATGACGCTAGCAGTCACTTGTTTTGTTACATCATTCACAGGTGGAAACCTGACACAGAATAGCCTAATACTTTTAGCATATACAAATCCTAGAAGAATAAGCTATATAATATTTACTATACCATTATGATTGAACCGCTAAATAGATTCATATTTCAATAAAAATTTAGCGATTTCGCTCGCGCGGGACAAATCATGTTGGTAATAATGTTTTGATAGGTGGCGCATCGAGTTACATCTTCCCAGCGTGCCTCAGTTCAGAACGTGTGCGGTTACTGACATGTAATTAGACGTTTTGATAAATTTAATAACATCGATTACTGCATTAATATATTATTCTAAAAGTTATAGAAATGTATATATTTAACAGATGAACATTAATAACGACAGTGATCTCAGTGCGTCCTACGTGAACCTTGTAACTTGTACCGTCTCGTTGTAAAATAATGCAAGTGTGATCCATAACAAATACACCGCTTTTATATGAACATGTTTAGACTCGAGCCTGAATGGAGAAGGTAAGTGAATTTACTGTTTGTATTCTCAATAACAGTACCTGAACATTCCTGTCACACAATCATCTTTTACTGTTAAACTGATAATACAGTGTCATTATAGAACCCGAAGCTTCATGGACATACATTTGTTTTCTCAGATAATGCTTTGCAATCATCCCCTGTATAATTTACCTCTGTCAATGCTATTGTGTTTTCGACCTACTGGCGCTTTCCCTCTTGTTTTCCACAAGGAGTTTCCATGTTCCTCTTTGACCCCCTTCATGCCACATGTCCTGCCCATGATTACGAGATTTGACTGTAATATTAGATTTAATTTCTCGTATACTTCATGTAGCTTATGCAGTCTTCTCCATTCACCTGTTGATGAAACATTTTTCGTAAGAACTTTCTTTTCACATACTCGTAATATTTTTTCTCCCTTAATGCGAGAATCCAGGTACCGCATACATATAACGGGAAGCATAACCGTTTTCTATATTTTTAAGTTTTTTAGACAAGATGGAATGACAAGAGTTCCTTTAATGCGTAATAACACGCCTTCCCAGAATTGAGCTTATGTTTAATTTTTTTGTGCACCTCATTCCTGTTTGTAGTTATTTGTGTATTTGTAATTATTATTATTGTTCCGGAACTTGAATTCAGTCACTTCTTCAGAATCTCCATAATGTGTTATTATTGTCCATTTGCATTATAGAGGCCTAAAGTGTGGTGCTACTCAGTACAACGTGCCTCGCTATCGCCTATAGGATCGACATATACTAAAAGCTTATTGAGTTATATGCCTTCCTTACTGTAGCCTTACAATTCAGGCCCTTAGCCTACCAGCCGGCTGCTGGCGTCACATCAACATGTGTTAATCACAATAATCGAGCCTGTGTAGAGGTAAAAAGTGTTCGGCATGTAGGGTCGCACAGCCGTTATATTTATTTATTTTTCAACACGGAGTTGCTGCTTATTGTAGCTATCCAAATTCCTCACGATGTTGGGTGGTCACCGGTCCCATACTGATGGAAATTTCATGAGAAAATTTCTCCTCCCATGGAGACCCGAACCAGCGCTAGCCCCGTAACTCTGTATCAGGGCATCTTGCCTTAAAGGCGCGGGGCTTCCCTAGAATATATCCTGATGAAAGTTTTAACTAAATATTGTTTATTGGGCTCAACTGCACTTCTACGTACGCTTGATTTTTCACTTTATTATTGTAAACTATAGCTCTTCTTCTGTATATACTAACTTTTTAAATATTTTAAACTTTTTAAACAATTTTTATAACGTTATTAAACAATTTTCAAGTATTTATTTAATTTCGGAAATCACAATATTATGACACTGTTAGACAATATTGTGATTGCTAACTGCTATTTTCTGCACAGAGTATATTACTTACTCTATGATTATTCTATCGCTGTTTTTGGTTATCGCTGCTTGGAACAGCGTTAGGTAGTGATAAGTGTACACCCATTTTTAATAAACATTTGATAATTTTAATATTATTAATGGGTTGTAAGGGGTAGTGACGTGTGTATAACCTCTCGTACCCAATTCTCATCCTCACCTTCTCGTGGTACAACCCGTTTTCACAAACGAGGCTCTGAGGACCGAGTCACGGCCGTATAACCGTTCCATCAGGTACTGAGTAAATGCGGTATCCTAATATCTGTCCAGAGACTAAAAGGTAGCAGCCCAACTACTGGACTACTTAGCGTCGGGCCAGTAACCTGTCCTAAGGACTTCAAAATATTTCCAAGTCTCAACACGAAAAAATCCAGAAGGGATTTATATCAACCTGCAGGAAGAAGACCAGGACGTCCACTCAAAATACTTTTGAATGGTGTTTCTCTTGAGGCCGAAACAGGTCAACAAATGGCCTAAATTCGTGAATGTACTATGATGATGATGAATATTATAAAACTTTTTTAACATAGATTTCGGGATTTATTGCAAAGATTGGTGATATAAATTTCATAGCGATATGCTCCCACCTAGCTTAATTTATCAATAATAATCGAGGATGATAATCGATATGTGGTTCGATGGTTGGTTATCACTGCCTCTATGAACTCCGGCGCATGCGCACTGTAGTTCTCTAGGAGTTTGAAAATATTCCACGTTAGTTTAAGTGCAGTTTTTCCCAGAATTGCTTAACTAACATTACTTCCCAGTTTGTTTTTGACTTCCGAGTCTTTCTGTAAGAAGTAACTCACCCTAACCTCAATTTTATTCTTTTTGTAAAATTGTAGACTTTCACGGCAGGTATTTTGATTCATGTATTTTATGTCTTCCGGGCTAAATGGCCGTGGTCTGGTTTTATTAACACTCAACGTTTCGTCTACTACTGCGGTAGACATCCTCAGGAGATTCTGCGTGCTCTTCGAACTCTTAACTCACCAAATGTCGGCTGCAGACTGGCTTTTTGTCGAGTGCTTCTTATCAGTTAAGTGAATTATTAAGTTAGGAAAATGCAAGTATCGTTATTGTTAATGTCCCGTCTTCATTATCAAAACCAAAACGTAACTCCTGTAATTAGTTTCATGAAAATGCCCCGTTTTGAGAATCATTAGGCGATTCTTTGACAGGAGTCCAACTGCATGAATTGAAATAATAGTAACAAAAAGAAAAGAAACCGCCAATTTAATATGGTAGCATGTGAATGATTACCTGAAGAAAATGCACGTTGTTTATTTTAAAAAATGCGATAAATCCCTTAAGTTGAAGGAAAACATGTTCAATTGATTTAAAAAATCTCTGTATGTATCTTGAAAACTTGCATTACTCATTTTTCAAACAGAATTGCACAAACTTATTCTTATGGGGCCACCAGATCCTACAACAATACGACTGTTTACAACTGTAGTGTACATTAATGTTACTCTTTTCATCATTATTCCTTTATATTTTAAAGTTTCTTTTCCAAAGCCATTTACTTAATCCAATTACAGGTTATTATATTTGTTGTTGTTACTATTATTATTATTATTATTATTATTATTATTATTATTATTATTATTATTATTATTATTATTATTATTATTATTATTATTATTATTATTATTATTATTGCTATTTTTCTTTCTTACCCTTTTCAACTTTATATTGTACATAACATGATAAGAAAAATAAATGCCTGGACGGGATTTGAACCTCGACCTCTCTATTTCTACTCGAGGATGCTATTCATTACACCACCGGCCAAATCCAATACAAACACTTATTTTTCTTATATATATATGTTCTCCATTATTATAAGATGTAGCGAGAACTCGGTCTTCACTTAAGCTTGCATTGCTCAATGTCAAAAATGTAATTATAACATATATATAGTGTATCAATCATAATTCTTATTGTACGTATAATTTAATCCGGTCTTAACTCCATCAGGTAAACTAAATAAATGAACTTAATTTAATTAAATACATCGTACAATGTGGTAGGACTTTTGCATTCTGAATTATGTAACATTAGGCTGTACCAATTCCGAGCTAAATTCCAGATGTACTGTAAACAAACTTGCATAAGGTATGGCTGTGTCTATTGGGGGAAACGTGGTGCTACTTTTACCCGCCATATGACTGAATCGTGTAAGAAAATGTCACCGATATAAACATTGTTCTTAGTATTTGAAGACTGAATAATACAAGTAATATGGTACGAATAATTATGAACATTCATTTCCTATTTATTTATGAAGAAACATGACATATATGTCTACATAATCAGACTTTTTTCCCTGATGTCGATAGATATCCTTTATTTGTGATTTCATTATGAGCAGAATATATGCTCTATGCTAACTCACCTGTAAGTTCTGATATTTTCACCGCATTCTCAATGGCTAATATTGGATTTTTTACTAAACTATTTGACAACATTGAAAATAATTTGTTTCTTTTGCTATGTTTTAAGAAATCCTACTGAAACGGGTCATTTTAAAACAACTGAAATCCGAACGTATTGTGCATTTCGCATGCGTAAGAATGTAACAGTGCTCATTTATTCTATCAAAATGTAAGATTCCTCCATTTAACTTATATAGACATGTGCTGGATGTATATTTGTTGTGTTTGAGCGCTTAGAGTTAAAAACCATTATTCGACGAATGGAAATTCAGTCAAACATCTGGATTGTTTACGTTACAACTGGAAGAGGTACAGCAGGCTCTGGACTCAACCAGATAAGCAAATAATTAGGAATATGTAGATTATAGCTTTACATCCGATAAATCTCATTTTAAAGGACAAATTGTTAAATTAGATTTGATACTTGAATTGTAGGTCACAGTCTGAATGTTCCCATAACATATCAATTGGCATAATGACTACCTTATGTTTGGAGCAACTGCGCTTGGAAATTGTATTTGTTTAGTTTACTTTAGCTTATATTTGTATTTAAATAGGCCCACATTGTGCGTAATTATTTTAGCTTCACGCTTGTTATGTATTATAGATAAATATTTTATTAGAATTTTTATTGTGAATATTCTTGACTCTCGCTCCTTATAGACCCCACTAGTGTCCTTCATCAGATGCTTCATCACAAGTAAACAGTCGCGCCGAGTGGTTTAAGGTAAGACGCCTCGGTGAACAGCTGGTTTGAGTCCCCATGGGGTAAGATATTTTCTCATGGAATTTCGTACAGTATGGAACCGGTACACATCCAGCATCGTGAGGCTTTTGGGCAGCTACAATAAGTTGCAGTTGTAGGTTGAGAAAACCAGTTATAACGGCTGTCGGACGCGACGTGTTGCCCACATGTCATCCATACACTAGCTGGATGTTCGCCTGCCTCTGTGATTTACACATGTGGATGTGAGGCTAGCAGCCAACTAGTAGGCCTGTCGCGCCCTGGAAAACGATGATGAAAACAATTACTGAATGCGTATAATTAATTCCAAGAAGAAAGGTAATGTTTCTATTGAGGATAGTAATACTTCGTTGTAACATAAATTGATGCATTACTTTTCTTCACTCGTATAACTAGCACAACAACTAGTAACATGATGCGAGTAGCATAACGTGTTATATGTACTTGGATATAAGTACTTTTGTGTGTTGATACGATATTGTAACATTATTTTATATCGTCCAAGCTTTTCTTTACTTCCAACGATAATTACTTTCGTAAATATCGTTCCTTCTCTATTTCATTAATGTAGCATATTTCACCTTCCAAAATTATTTATATATCATATTTTTTTATGTGACTTAAGTCGCTACTTTTTTTCTATTCTTTTACTTACAACTGTCCACAAATTAAGTTCATTGCTAAATTGTTAACGTGTGAAAGATCTTCCATTAAAAACATCAGAAGTGGATTAAATACATCAGAAGTGGATTAAATAATTAGTCTGTAGACGTACTCAGTAAATTAGAGTCTGTGAAATTAAAAAGTTGAAACAATATGCCTACATAAAAATGGATAATTACAGTCTATTGGAAAAATAAAATATGCTTCATTTTGTATTGGTATTTAGGTTCTTAGAAGAATAAGTGGAGCCACTCTCACCTTCTTGTGAATTATGTTATAGAGTTATGCTTCACTTATGAAGGCCTGTAACCTGTAAATTTCAGTTTTAAACCTTAATTATAGAAGTAATTCATCCTATTATATTTTTTTATAATTTTATAATTTTGTCTTTGGTATATTATTAGTTGCATTACACACGACCTGTCGGGAGGCGGATCACACATAATTGTTTTATCACACGAGGACGTGGAACAAGGAGAAACACAACGTTATGGAGAAACACACACATTCAGATGTTCAATACCTGCTTGTACCTTAAAGGTTCGTGACATTTGAGGAAAACCCTAAAAAAAAATGCATGTACCCTGGAATCGAACCGTGATCCGCTGCGACCACACCGGTGGCCTATTTTTCATAAGTAATGCCACGAATGATTTCCAAATTACTCGTGGCATTTGTTAGGACTATTTAACGAATAAAATTAAGCTGTTTACTCACAAATCATTGTTTAACTATAGTTATTTTCAAATATTTATACTTTAATGTAAACGGCGATGTTTGAAAACAAATCAGAAATGTGAGGTTATGTTCATTCACTGCTGCTTGATCATATTATTTATTGCCAAATAAGATCGCAATATTGTAAGAGTGCACCCAAGTGGAGAAATAATTAAACACATCAAACTATATATCATAATCAATATTTCGGGTTATTCATTTATTTTTTAGTAAACAACTTAGTAAAATTAAGGAATATTTTCATTATTTGCTATATTCAATGTATTTGTTGGAGAAAAATAATGCTTTGACCTGTTCAGAACATTAAAAAGGAGGAGCTTTCTTTATAACAAAAGCAGGAGCTGATAAAGAGAAATTGATAAAGAACGAGATGAAACATGACTGTCATTGGTTGTAAAACAACATTCATTGAAACGTGATTGGTCACTGACTAGCATTTGGGGCATGAGTTAAGTAGTCATTATAAATATACTGTTATGCATATTTTAATATAAATGACCATATAGACGTTAAAACATCTAAATAATATAAAACATACACAGGATATTAAAATAAGCAGCTGATACATCAGTCTCCCTCAACTAAATTAAATTTCTGTTGACCAAGTGTTTTCAAACAGAAATTTAATTTAGTTGATTTTAGAAATATTCCACAATACAGTGTTTCTTCTTCAACCCAAAGTGATTTGTCACCAGACGTTCCTATCCAAAGCATCTTCTTCCCTCAAATTTCTACCTTCCATACTTCTCCTCACTCCATCTATCCAACGTTCTTAGGTCTCCTCTTCCATTAGTTTTCCAATTGACGATCTTCTTTCAGATACTTTATCACATAACCTCAACTGAGCTTTACAATTGGAGATTTTATGTAACAGACTTGCAGTTAATACACAATGAGCATGTATTCCCTTCAGGGGAGTCCAAAATGAAGGAGAGGAAAGAACTTAGTGAAGATTAAGAAAAAAGAAAGTGATTATAAATTTAGCTGTGAGATGATTTTATTGACGTGAAATAAGTTTTGACGTCATTAAGCCGTGTTAACTAAGTAGTTGATACAAAACACGTTGGTAGCGAGTGTCGTAACTTTGTTAATTATTCCCGTAGTTTTGGAGTATTTTACAGTTTTCCGTTATCACAGGCGCATGGAGAACAGTGAGCTTCATGATCTTTACAGGAAACCAGAGAGTTAAATCTCGTACACTACGAAAACCAGAGGGAAGCGGTTCAGTAGGCAGGCCAAGAGTGACGTGCGAGAATTATATTGACCATTATTTGAGAGAAGTAGAATATATACGGGATGATTGGAAAACATTCGCTCGAGATAGGGATGTATGGAAAGCTTATGTGCGCGCAGACATAAGCCTGGGGGTTCAATAATCCCAATGAGTTAGTTACTTATTCCTGGTCCCGCACTGTAGCTGAGTGTTGAGTGGAGAAAAAGTTCTCTCATGGAGTGTGGGACTGAGGCCTGGGGGACCCGACACAATAGATCTGCTGTCTAGAGTCCAATCTGTGATATACCTGGATGTGAGCCTAGCAGCTGACTGAAAGGGCAAAGGCCTTCTTGACCTTTTGCGGATGGAGTTTATTTAACCTCTTTCTAATTGATTTGAGGTCATTCGAAAGAAATTTTGAGATCTATTAATTTATATAAGACATTTTTTAAAACATTTTTATATTTGTTCTTTTTGGATTTTTCAGAAGTTAGATTGGATTCAGGATTTTCACTTTTAAGTCTATTTATTAGAGTAATACATAAAAGGGCAGGTCTATAAAGTAGCCACGCGGTCAATAAATACCGTAGGTTAACTGTGGCGCCTCTCTTTCTCCTAACAAGTTTAATGTCAAATATTCGCAATCTTTTCTCGTTCCTTAAAGTAAAAGTCCACGTTTCGCATCTCTATAATATGACCGGAAGAATAACAGTTTTATTATATCTGCACTTTAATTTTTTTTCGAGAGAGTTGCGACGACAAGAGTTCAAATAATACATAATAGCACGCGTTTCCAGAATTGAGCATATGTTTAATTTATTTATGCACCTATCGTTTATTCCTTCTTGTAATTGGACTTATTCAAAAATTTCCTCATTTGTTATCAACTGTCCATTTACACTATATAAAATTCTATTCATATTTTTTATTGATAACGATATACACTTTTTGTAGTTTCAAGATGAGATTAATGGAACGTGTGTTCTATAAAGTGCATAAAACACTAAATGACGACAAAGGACGTACGAATATAGAAAATAATTTGAAACAAACGAAAGAAAAGAGACCTAAACTTCCTTGTTAGCCTACTGTTGTTGTTGTGTCAATTTCACGTTTCAAACAAAATATTGGACATCCTTAAACAACTCAGGTAAATAGTAACTCTATGCTAGCGCGTGGGAAGAGGCAATGCGAGTCGATCAAAGATAACAAAAATATAAACTCTATGATGCTAAATGACAGTTTCGTTGTGTTTTGTTTGCATTTATAACCTTATAGACGAGTTTAATTTTTGTTTCTTCATCACATCTCCTTCCATTGACCAGCCGAGCAGAGACACATCTGAAATGAAAGTAAGTTTTCACAACTGGGATTCTTAATTTCGGGCCATTCAATGTGTCACTGACTGACTTTACAATACACTTTTGCTGGAAGATGCTTGCATAAATATTACAATTGGTTGAAATTAGAGGTGTTTTATACGTGATATGAAAGAGGAAAAGTGTCTGATTAAGATTGTACATAAATATACAACTTCTGAAGAAAAACAATGTTATTTATTATCTAACAAAGTATGTGTGACTGACTGACATAAATGTCAACTCATCATCTACTCCATTCTCTGAAATGTGATTCTTAATTCAATTTTACAAAATACCGTTTGGAGGGCACATTTCAAGTTACATTTTAAATGAAAAAATAAACCTAAATCACAATTAATACCGAAGTTATGACCTAATTTGTGATGTGTGACTGACTGACATTATTTTGTGACTGACATCTGAATTTTATTTAGAATTTCAAAATGCAAATATTACACAAATGTAATAAAATACTATGTAACTAGATAAACAGCTTCAGTAACAGCAATTAATGAAGAGCTGCAAATACTTTATCAATTCTACGAAAATTGTTAAATTTAATTTTGCTGTAAAATAAATATTACTTTAAATCAATAATGTAATTAAATTAACTCGTTTAACATGTGCCATTTTAAATTATAAAAAGTAACGAAACTATTAAATACTTAATAACAAAGTGCCTTCTCTATTTTGAAATATACCTACTAAAATTATATATATATATATATATATATATATATATATATATATATATATAGTAACTGATTACAATTTAGTCCGGCTCCATAGCCGAGGGGTTAAGGCAAAGAAGCCTTGGCGCAGAGCTATGGGACTAGCGCAGGTTCGGGTTTCCATGGAGAAGACATTTTCTCATGGAATTTCGGCCAGTATGGGACAGGTGACTACCCAGCAACGTGATGCATTTGGGTAGCTACAATAAGTGACGACTCCAGGTTCGTAAAACCAACTTTAACGGCTGGGTGACCCGACATGCTGACTACATGTCACCCCTACACGGGCTTATGATCGTCTACTTCTGTGATTAACACATGTGGACGTGAGGCCAGCAGCCGGTTTGTAAACCAAGATCCTTCTAGGCCTGTCGCGCTTGGAGTGGAGTTTATTACAGTTTACCTGATGTAAGATTTAATATTTTTGATATATAGATTGAACCACTGAAATAAAAATGTTAAGCCCCCCAGAATGTATGACATTCTTAATAAGTTAGTTATTTATCCGAGTGCATGTACTTTCAAAACAAAATTATCGTAAATCTCATTAGTAAGCTGAAGTTAGTAAACAATTGCTGACGTAGGAAATTCTACTTTTAAACAACCATAAAAACATAACTCTGATGACTAACATCATAACATCGATGTATCAGATCACTTATATAAACATTTCACTGCTAACTTGAGAGAATAAATTTTCTCATGGAATTTCGGCCACAATGGTATTGGTGCCCGCTCAGAATCATGAAGAATTTGGGCAGCTACATTATTTAGCGGTTGCGGTCGATAAAACCAGCCATAACGGTCGGAGTATCCGACATGCTGACCACATGTCACCCTATATGTTGGTTAGACGATTGTCCACCTCTGTGATTGATATACTTGATGTGAGATTAGCAGCCAGGGCTTTCTAGGCCTGTCACGCCATTCAGTTTTTTTCACACACGAAGTTATGAATTTGATGCACTGATTGTTTGACAGGTGCATACTCTGTAATATACAGTCCAACGCTTTCACGCTGTGTGCGCAATGAGTCTGTGATAGATGCAAGTCAATTTTTTTTTCTAAAAAATTATTTCCTTCTTCTATATCATTTTGTGACTCCAGTTATTTGGAAGGTTTTAAAGCTCACATTACATAATTCTGCACCATTTTATATATTCTTTCCTGATTTTTCATATATTCGTGTCATCCTTTTTACTTGGCCAACAATCGCATCTATAGCCACCTTTTCATGGTACAATTCAAAGATATTCAATTTATGTCGAAATCCAAATATGCAAGTAAGCAGTGTCACATTGCTAAATGTATAGGCCTATTTCTATTACCTAGTTCTCCAACTGAAAATTTTTATCACCTCAAGTTTTGGAAGAAATCACTATAGTTAAAGAAAAACACTTTTCTCTCGGAAACATCTATAGCACACTTGCTGTGTGTCACATAACCTGACACTAGAACAAAGTATTTCTTCTGAACTTCTTGTCACCTTCCATCTAAACTCGGCAACAGCAGTTAATATTGAGATATGCTAACTTTTCCAATCAACTGCCTGGATCTCATGTTGTTCTTTGTAGGTATAATTTTCTGAGATATCAACAAGTATGGCTGCTTCGTTTACTGCAACATTTTTCCTGAATATATTTAAATGCTTCCCCTAACTGTCTTTTAGTTCAAATTGACACATAACTCTGTGCAGTAATGAACCTCGCTCTGATAAACCATTTTTGTGCAGTCCTATTATTATATAACCACGTTCTGCTACCATTTTGCACCCACGCAGAGTTATATTGTCGATCACTATTTTGATTGGAAAACATAGATTGTTCAAATTTTGACATCTTTGCCCGGGCCCATAGAGGCAAAGAGGAATTCAACTTTCTTTACTAAATTCTCCCAATATGTAATGTTTACTGACTTATAAAATACAATCGTGGAGGCTATGGAATAAAGGAACTAACACACGCTTGAGCAAGCTTTTGGAATTTGACTTTGATATCTGACTTACGCTAACTACTGAATGAATAGGCATAGAGTAAGTAAAAAAACAAAACTAAAGCTTTTAATGCGAGTCAAAATATAGTCAGATATAATATAAAGATAAATAAATAAATGTTAAATTTACAAAGAAAAGAAATCATAGTAGATTATCTATACAAAAAGAAAATATGATATAAATCAACATACATACATACATACATTATCACTCACTCCAGTCCAGCCTCGGGTTGGGGGAAATACTGTCCTAGCGTCCCCACCCTGGCTTACTGGACTAAACAAACTAAACCAGCTCTCCTGAGCTTCTCTGACCAGACTCCAATGGTGACTAGGTAGATGCTTATTCGATGTTACAAAACACAACTATTTATGAGATTTCACCGGGAGAGGGGGGAATGCGCGATAGCACAGGGTGCGCACTAGGAAGGGAAGGGATAGATAGGAAAGCATTTGGCACTGTTCATAAAGATGACACTCGAGATGGAGACGCGATGACGTATAGTTTTGCGCAGTAAGACGTAATTCCTGTATCGAAATGTCCATTTCGGTACAATATCGCCCCCTCGGGCCCCTCCAAAAGAAAAGAGCCACCACAACACCAAAATGAAACCATAATCGTTCACAAAACTTTCACTCTTTCAGTGAACATCACTTGGTGCAATTCCTCGTCGGGAGGGTAAGGCGACAGTTCACAACAGGATCAGGCTGAGAATATCCACAATCTTCCTTTTTTAACGTTTCCAAAATTTGTCCACCACACCAACCTACTCCATCAGCTATCCAGGCGCTGTATTATGACTCCTGTAAAATACTACAGCGGCCATAGCTGAACTCGGTGGTGTTCCAGGTGACGTCAGGAAAACGATACATCACAGTTGGATTCCCGGATCGCAATCCCGCTCAGCCATCCAGTTACTGCAACTCCAGTTGTGGACCCAATCTCCATCAGCGAATACTCGGGGTCGGCCGAACCCGCCGGATAAACAGCTGGCAGAAGTCCACTGCTCCATCAGTGCCAAATAGGGAAAGTTTAACTGAAATTACAAAGGACAGGAAACAGAAAACAAAACCTCATAAAAGCTTAACATCAGAAATATTTGAAAACTTTAAGTACCTATCACTCTGTGTCCTTTACAAACTATAAACATCAACAGTGGTAATTAATCAACCATAGGACACGCCTATAATTAGCTAGCATGTTATTCAATTAAATGGCCATTTACATAACAAAACATGGACCACGTTACAAGACTTACTCAAGGATTCCTCACAATAAATTTAAATACCCGAATGAAAACATGGCTCGAATAGCCAACTATATTATTACTATAAGTCTTGTTAAGTCTTCCACGATAAATATTTACATCTTTAGAAAAATATATGCCTATTAATTTTAATTCAATAAACAAGCTGATTACCTTTATCTATCTCGGTACTGATTTGAAAAATGCCCAAAACGCTGACATTTCCAACATTGGATCTTATTTTTCTGTCGCCAGGAATTATTATACGAAGAGCGATTTACAGGAACATTTGCATTATTAGAAGCTTTTGCAACATGTTCTTTTGCTTGACTTCTTTGCTTTTCAGCAATCTCCGAATCGGCTACCTCTCTAGCTAAAATACACATTTCAGCTACATTGTTAGGTCTAGTAGAGGAAACCATATGTTGCTTAACAACTGAAGGCATATTCTGAAGAATAATTCTGATCAAATTTTCTTCCGAAAGTTGAGGATTTAATATGACCGAAGCTGCTTGAATTTGAGAAATAAATTCCACTAAAGATTCTCCAGGATGTTGGAATCAGCGAGAAATAAATTTTATATAATAGTCTTCCAATAATCTGGAAGGCAACAATGAGGCTTTGACATGGTCTAAACATTCGACCCAAGTTAAACGCAATCTCGCCACTTGACTCCATATTTTCATCAATATTCCTTCCACACAGATTAGGATAGAGTTGATAAAATATTCCTCCTTCGTCAGATTTAATTAAAAAATAGAATTGAGCTTTATAAGGAAGAGGATCAATAATTCAATATCACTTCCATTACAAGGGTTCACTTTCTTAATCAAATCACTGAAAATTCGTTGATTATTCTCTTTCATATCATGAGAAATAATAGTAGGAACAACTCCGGTAGAAAAATTATCAATATGATCTATCTTACTATTAACACTGTAAGCATTCCGTTCTTTAGTAATATCTTCACTAACAAAATTATCTATTATAAATCTTAGTTTAATCGATAATTGTTCAGAAGTAGTAAGATTATTCAAATGACTTTTTAATCTCTGACGTAAAGTATTTACATCACCAGAAGAATCTATGCCAAGTAGAATTCATTCTTGAATTAAGTTGTCTTTAGAGAAAATTTTCTATCCAGCTTGGCATGTTTACAATACACAATAGAAACAGATGTAAATATACGTAAACAACTGCAAGAGAACTTGTTATATACATCTACAATACAGTAAACAATAAAGCAGGAAAGATGAATTAACGTATTTATACAATTACAATGTAATACGTAAACAACTTTAACATAAATGAATTTACGTAAGTTCTATACATAAATCATAGTACACGGGACAATTCTTTTTTAACAATATCACTTTTAAACATTCTATGTTTCCACAAATCCTTCCAAATCATTCAATACACTTCTCCACTGGGAGTTGAACCCAGAATCTGTGTTCTATCTTGGGGCTTGAACCCAAAATCACTTTTCTTAGAAACAAACTTATTTACATTTGCCATCCAAAGCATAACTCAAAGCTTACAAGAACAAATTTCAAATTCAAAATTACGATACTAATCATTTTGAAACGCAAAGCACTTTTCATACAAAAAAAATAGTATGAAACAAAAATAACCCAATACTTATGCCGGACCTAACCACGCTCTGGTAAACCATTTTGTGCAATAATGAACCTCGCTCTGATAAACCATTTTTGTGCAGTCTTATTATTATATAACCACGTTCTGCTACCATTTTGCACCCACGCAGGGTTATATTGTTTATCACTATTTTGATTGGAAAGCATAGATTGTTCAAATTGTGACATCTTTGCCCGAGCCCATAGAGGCAAAGAGGAATTCAACTTTCTTTACTAAATTCTCCCAATATGTAATGTTTACTGACTTATAAAATACAATCGTGGAGGCTATGGGATAAAGGAACTCACACACGCTTGAGCAAGCTTTTGTAATTTGACTTTGATATCTGACTTATGCTAACTACTGAATGAATAGGCATAGAGTAAGTAAAAAGCACAACTAAAGCTTTTAATGCGAGTCAAAATATAGTCCGATGTAATATAAAGATAAGTAAATAAATATTCAATTTACAAAGAAAAGAAATCATAGTAGATCATCTATACAAAAAGAAAATATGATATAAATTAACATACATACATACATTATCACTCACTCTAGTCCAGCCTCGGGTTGGGGGAAATACTGTCCTAGCGTCCCCACCCTGGCTTACTGGACTAAACAAACTAAACCCGGGCCCGCTGCGTGACAAAGCAGCACGCTACCTCGAGACCACACCTATGGACTGACACAGAAAAAGCGTCAGTAATTATTTTATGTAACAGCTGTGCCGAACAGTCTACCAGATTTCCTAAACCATTTTTATGTTAATCCTCAGCGGAGTGCAGCAAGTAACCAACTGCACCATGCGTATTAAAATATATAGGCCTATATGATAGGACAATAGGTCAGTCAGTCACGGGACACTAGCGGGAAAAATAATGACTTTACAAAAAAATGCCTTCAATACTTTTTTTGTTAGATGTGTACCGATAACATAGAATCCCAGAGGAAATTTTACTCCATCAATAATAATGTTGTGTACAGTATTTTTTATACGTTTTCTGTTACTGACTGACCATAGCTTGCAGTTAACAATTATAGGACACATTTAAGGTGTATAGAACATTAGAAGGCAATTAATAGTATTACATTTACGACTAGGGAGGACCAAAGTATGGTTTAACAAAAGAGTTTGTGAAATAAAACAAATTAATACGACCAAATCATTAAAAAACAAATTGGTAAAATGTTGCCTGTTTTTACAGGTTTGGAATATGACAAGTTCTACGACTAATATTAGATTAAAATAATGCATTTTTGGAACAATATGTTATTGAATCAGAAAATGCGATCCTTACAGATACATATTACGCCAAAAATTATTCCTGCATCAATTTCAAACTATTCACCTCGGTATGACATTTTCATTGAATCGCTCTATAATTACTAATGAAAATAATTATATTAAAATATGAATATCCCAAATAATTACATAACCTCGAGTTTATAAATAAAAAGTTAATAGATGGAACAAAACAATTAACCTGGAAATTTTCATATCATTAATAATATAGAAAATTGAGAATGGATCGGGATCAAGCATCATGCCTCGGCGCGGAGCTACGGAACGTGCGTTAGTTTGATTTATTATGAGTAAATTTTTTCTTATGGAATTTTGCCGAGTCAGCGTCATGAGAAATTTTGGTAACTCTTAAATATAGCGGCTCCAGTTTGAGTGAACTAGCTATACATATTGTAGGATCGGTAGGATGACCACATGTGACCCATATGCCATCTAGATTACAGACTTCCTCTGAAAAATATATCATAGTTATAAGTGGTTAAACATTTGGTAAAACTCGCTCGTGCCAAAAAGTATTTATGGGTTATAGAACGGAACAAGCGTAATAAAAACAGTATAATACATAATTATGTGAAATGATATGAAATATAATATTTCCAATTTGAGAGTAACATTTTTTATGTCAGTTAACATGCCTTATATGCATCACGATATATCATAATAACGGGCATTAAAGCGATGATAAATGAGATATTTGAAAATGTATTTAATATTTACCTGATAGAGGAAGCGTTGTGTGTAAATCTCAGCTATACAGATAAAACAGTTTTGAATCTAATCTGTAAAATATTAATATTTTATTAATATCAATTAAAACAGTAATTTTCTGTTTCATATTCAATGACGTTGCTTCGTAACGTTACGGTTGTTGTATCATTCGTGTTGTCAACAAGGCGCATTTTGTCCAAATTATTATCAAATCGATCTTGTTTTAATAAATGTGCTAATTGTACTTAGGGGAAATATCCCATAATAAATTTAAATGCTTATAAATTATATATAGTTTTTATGCGGTGGACTAGTGGTTATGCTCGTTGCCTCTGGTTCCGAGGGGCCTGGGTTCAAACCAGGCCGGGGTAGATGGATTTTTTTAAGAAGGACAATCTAAGGAGTAAGTCGTGCAGGAGAGACTCTTAACTGCGGGTCCCGTCTGAGGCTCGTAAAAGATCCTTAAGCCTGAATAAAGAGGCCTCTAAGCAAAATTTACTGAAGTTACAACATCCTAGTAATGCCTTAGTTGCCTGTTAGATGTCTCATTGGGTCGGTGTGTTGACTGCAAGCCATCCATGATATATATGAGCAAATAAGGTAACTAAAAATTAACTTGGACCAGTAACTCCTTACAAAGGAGAGGCTGTGGCTGAACAATGCGCTACGCCATTATACATAGATTATACATAGTTTTCTCCGTTTAAATATTCATAATGGCAAATGTAACTTTAAAAAAGTGGCATTGTTGTAATATTAGATTATAAATTGAACAAAAAAGACATGTAATACGCATACAATTAGAGCACTCATTATTTTCTTCTCTCCATCTCTCTCTCTCTCTCTCTCTCTCTCTCTCTCTTTCTCTCTCTCTCTCTCTCTCTCTCTCTTTCACACACACACACACACACACACACACACACACACACATAGGTGCTGTAATCGATACTGGTTGAATAGTGGTTAACATGCTTGCTCCTGGATTTAAAAATGCATGGGTTAAACACGGCCAGTTAGTGTGGATTTTCAGGGCATAAAAATTCTTAGACTGTGTTCCTTAGGAAGCGAACTAAATAATTTGGTTCCCTGTCTAGATTTAAGGCACGTAAAAGAACGTCAGGGGCACGCCGTAGCATAGTGGTTAAGGCACTGCGCTACAAGCCGGAAGGTCGAGGGTTCGAGTCCCGGTGGGGTCAGGATTTTTAAACTGACCCAAACCTTCTGGCGGCACTATGGCCCTGGAGTCGACTCAGCCTCTAACTGAAATGAGTACCAGACGCTTGTTCTGGGGTAAAGGCGGCCGTCACGCAGGGCTGACAACCCGGGTGACATCAAGTGCCGATTGCCAAGAAAAAGTGGGAGCCTTAACCTCCTGCTGCCCCAAAGCCCTCCTGAGGCCTGTAGTGGGATCACTTTACCAAAAGAACGTCAGGTTTGAAAAACGAGACTTTTGAGCATTTTTGATCCTTTATCGCTCGGATTTGATTTGAGATGCTAATGATCTTGGCTTTTAAGAAGTAAGTTTATCGTGAAATGCGAATAATGCCATAACACTGATTTTATGATTTGGCCTTCTCAACTGTTACATAACATTTGCCAGGAGACTGGTCTAATAACCAACTTGTATAATATATTGTCCTGACACGTGCTCTATGGCTAACAAGTTTCTCCTAACAGTTGATCTCTTGGAAAGACAAACTTAACCTCCGCCATGAAAAATTATTGCTTCTTTGTATGGTTCTCGTCCAAAGTTTGTTTGTCCAGCAAGCGGGGGGGGGGGCTGTTAATAGCTATGTTACTTCTGGTCTTGAAAAACAGAAATCCCCCATCAATATCAAGGTCATTCAGTCTCAAGGTAGGCAAATACTTGGTAATTATGCAGAAATGTTGCAAGGACGACACGTTCATTTGAACTACCTAGGGTCGGTTTCACTAACAGAGGTAACTACCAGTTTAAGCTATGCATTATACACGGGGCAAACTGGGGTAATACAGTTACCTCTGTTGCTGAAATTGACCCCTAGTGAACGATGTTTAACATTCGTTGTAACGAACGATTGTCACTGTTTTTGTTGTTTTAGTCATTTTGAACATGGCGCGATGAGGTTTAGTATATTTCAGTTTTACTTAATATTTACATGGTTTCTTGCGGTTTGCTGAGGAATTTGGGAGTTAAGACGGGCGAAGACCCCTTTCATATAGGTTTTCAAAATACAAAAATTATTCTAATTTTGAACCATATACTTCATAATAGCCCTTTAACAGATATAAGTTAACACACATCGACTCACTTCCTATGAACAAATAGTAATATTTAAGTTATATATCACATTTAAACACGTCTGTCTTTAATTTAAACACAGCTGACAAAAATAAATTCACATTAACCTCAGTCCTTTTTGTCCAGCGTTCGTTTATTAGTAAGATCCAGATTTCTGTTAGGTTTATAATATTCCACAAATGATCCAAATACTATGAGGATTTCTTCACATTAACAACCATTGGTCGAAAAAACTGTAATAACTCACACTAACATCACATTAACCCTTTCTGTTTAACATTGATTATTAGGTCACATTGCAGTTAGATTTATATATTTTTTTATTTAGAAAATTAATTTTAAAAATTGTTCTTTCTCGTTTATAAATAAATGTATGAATATGGAGGACAAACAATGGGTATGCCGTAATAGTTACGCCATGTATTTATGCACATTTCTGGTCTTTATTGCTATTTTATATTTAGTTATTCTTCAATACGAGGCATAATTTATATTTCGTGAAAAAATGAAGTATATTTTTAATTTTCCGAAAACAGAACCATAACATATAAGGCTAATGAAAATATTAGTTTTCCAACGTGGCGAATTAGCCAAGACCTTTAAGGAGTGGTTCTATAGATCAGAAGGCCAAGGTTCGAATCTCGCTGAAAACCAGGGTTAGAGATGTATTTAAAATATGTAGGAATATAGTGTGAATTGTATAGAATTTTATGGATAAGTTGAATAGAGATAGAAGTGAAATACAAAATAGGTTAATGGGTGAAAAGAATAATAAATAGAGAGACAGCTAGTAGTCAAAAGTGGTTTTTTTCTAAATTAGCCTATGTTCAAGTGACCGGGAAATATGTAGTAGTTCATTTATCTTTCTTTTAATATTTAATGGTTCATATAAACTTTCTTCTTATTATATATAAATGGCTAGTAATTACTTATGATAATGTCCTCTCTCTAACTTACATCTGGATAGACCTGTGTGTTTGTTATCTTGTATTATCCTGTGCTGATGGAACTGGAATCCTCACAACTAGGAACCAGTGAGGCCGGTCACTATAATACTAATTTAATGTGTTTCACAGTTCTTGTGCTCCGCCCAAGACATTAATTTCTTTGTTGGGCACATATAAACAAATAGATTTGTGCAAGAGTCTGAAAAGAAAAGGATAAATATGTGATTAAACAAAAATACCACCATCGGCCACAATGTGAAAATGTATTAAAATATTCTGAAACAATTAGCCCGAGGACGTTGCGTAATAGGTAAGGCAATGCTACAACCCGGCAGATTGCGGATTCGATTCCCGAAGAGGTATTGTTATTCCCACAGGTTCTTCTTCTCCTGAAGATGTCATATAATCATTACAACAAATCATAAATCCTAACGTTATGAAAATTGTTCGATTGTAAAAGATAATATATATTTTTTAACTAGCCTAAACATTCTCACGGTCCATTGTTCTAAGTTTGAATATGCGTCTCAACCAATTGAGTACCATACATACGTTCTAAGTGTAAAGCCATTGGGAAGGGCTGACAATGCGGCTGATATCTTGCACCAAATGTCTAGAAAGGTGTGAGTTGTATCTACTCAATATCCCAGGGCTTCCTAAGGACTACAGTGGGATAAATTACACCACTTACAGCAACTAGCCGTGATACAAATTGGGATTGTGTGTATTTTACCTAATAAACCTCGAGAAAGACGTGTGTGCCTTTACATAGTAACCACTTTTTCATGAGATTTTATTGTTTTTTTGTATAACGTCTGTCGTTCTCTTAACGTTTACATTAAAATAATCCAATCGATGATAATGATTAAGGGAAACAACTTAAAAATGTATAATTTTGGAGCCTGATGACAACAAATAAACGCCCTGCAATAAATTAAAAAAAGTAGACAATTGTGAAAAATATATATTAAATGGACATTTCAAACAATATATAACATAGAGTTTATAAAAAAATAAGCAATAGATAGAAGAGAGTTGTTGGTGCGGAAATGTTCATATAGTGATAATGTTGAAAGTGATAAATACAGCGTGTGAGACATTACGCCTTGTCGCAGAGCTACCGAACATGCCTTGGTTCGATGTAGAAGAAATTTACTCACTGAATGTCGGCTAGTGTGGAACAGTGACCACCTAGAATTGTGAGGAATTTCAGTTGTAGTATGTACCGTGTATAACATTTTGGGAATCCGACGGTTGACCACTTATCACACATAGCTATAACGTCTACCTCTCTGTTATACCAAGTGCCTTGCACACTTATCGCTCCATGGGTTTAATTTAGTATAAAGAAATGAATGGCTTAATTTAAAGCATAGTAACAAAATGTTATCTGAAATAAGGTAAAATAGATTATTTGTAAGTTTAGAGTTAAATTTGTTACGTTATTGAATGAGCCATTTAAACGATGATAAATATGTTATGTGAAAGTGTATTTATATTTACCTGATAGAAAAAAAAGCGTTTGTCATTGATCTCTCTGATATTCTTAGCAGTATAGACGTATAGATAAAACAGTTTTGAATTCAGTTTGTGAAATATTAATATTTTATTAATTTAAAATATTTTTCAATCTCACATTTAGTGGCGTTGCTTCGTAACGTACTCGCAAGTTATTGCATAATTATTTGTTATTCAACAAGGTGCATTTTATACAATTTTTTATGAATGTTGTCTTCTTTGCAAATTATTAGGGACAATTTTTTCCTCGAACATCATCTGGCCATCGTTATCATATTCGTCATGTTTAGTATGAATGTGTATATGAATGGTATGTTTCGTCTTAATGTTGTGTTGTCTTGGAGGTGGTCCTGACATTGAGTTGAGACCAACCATGTTCTTGTGTGATTAAAAAAGGTTGTGTATGATCCATAGTTAAAATCCCTCTCCGGACAAGTGTAAGGCCTGGGCGGCGCGTGGTACGTAAAAGTACCTACAAAGTGTGAGGTTAAACCACGCTATTGGAATGGAAATATATATTAGCTATACGTAGCGGAAGGTTCCATATCGAATAAAACAAATTGCATTTAGTTCTCTCGTTGAATCCCTTGTTTATAATTTCCCAAATCACAGCTTTATGTTGATAAAATGTGACACTGAGTTAAAAATTTGTTAATTTGACATCGGGTGGAAGTTCTTGGAAAACATTTTGGACCAAAGAGAGATGAACAGAAAGGTGAATGGAGAATACTACATAACAGTGAACTGCATGGTCATTATAGGAAGCCAGATATAATAAGAAGAGTTAAGTCTCGTAGACTGCGATGGGCAGGACATTTGTCAAGAATGGGGAATGAGAGACGTGCATTGAAGCTTCTTTATAAGAAAACCAGAGGGAATACGCCAAGTTGGTAGACCAAGAATGAGGTGGGACAATAACATTAACAAAGACTTAAGGGAAGTAGATTATATAGGGAATGATAAGAAAGCATTAGCTCAGGATAGGGATATATGGAGAGCTTTATGTCCGTGAGGCCATGAATCTACGGATTCGATAATGCCAGTGAGTAAGTTAGTAATATACATAGATAGATCATCGGTTGATTAATGTCTTTGACATCGTCCGATTCCTAATAGCCAATTTTGTCGGTCCATCCAATCTCCTGGTTGTAGATGTTTCTTTTTCATATGTAAACATATTCCCTGACTCCAGGAGGTTTTAGATCTTCCTCTGCTTCGTCCTCCCTCAGGTTTCCGTTCCAAAACATATTTTGGTAGTCGATCCTCTTCCATTCGCTGGACATGTCCGTCCCATCTTAATTGCTGAGTTTTAATATAATCTAAAATAACGTCTTCAATCTTCATTTTCTCCCTTATAACTGAGTTCCTAATTTTTTCTCTTCTTGAAATTTTTGCGGCCCTTCGTATAAAATCCATTTCCGTTGCCAAAAGGTAGGCCTACTTATTTGTTTTTCTTGTTAATGGCCAAAGTTCTGCTCCATATGTAATTATGCTTTTAACAATTGTATGATATAAAATATATTCATTTTATTGTTATTACTTATATTTTTATTCCACAATATTCCATTGAGGCAAGCAATTGAAAATTTTCCTTTATTATTTCTATTTCTTATTTCCTTTTCATAACTCCCATTTTTATTTATTTTCATTCCTAAATATGTGATCTACTACAAAATTTTATTGTTTCTCCACTCTCCAAAAATAAATGTTGCTCTGGTTCACCAATTGATAAATCTTTTGTATTTTTCATGTTCAAATTTAATCCCCATTTTTCATATTCTTCTATTGCTTTTTTTGTCATATATTGTAAATCTGCATAATCTTGTGTAATTAACAATTGATCATCTGCAAAATGTAAGTTGTATAAAGGTTTGTTGTTTGAAATAGGAATTTCCATGCTTGAACATTTTCTCCTCCAATTATTTAATATTTCATGTACATATATTTTAAACAGATTCGGTGATAGACAACAACCTTGAATAAGACCTTTTTTTTATGAAAGAACCACGTGACAATTTACTGCCAATTTTAATTTTAGATATTGAAGCAGAATATTTCACTCCGACTCCTAGATTAATAAATTAAAATAATAAATTAATTAGGACGTATTATTATCATGTTAAATGTATAGGACGAAATAATGGTCGCAAATATATTAAACTTATATGAAATCTAATCGTGAGATCACGAGGATTTTGATTTTCATATAATTGAAGTAAAATAAATTGAATCAAACGAAGTTGATAGAAGTAGGAATAAACGATCAGTTAGTTAATAACTATTTCATTTAACAAGTACATGGTACCGCTTTTGTTAAGCGACAGGCCCTTGACGCGGCTACAAAAGAGTTAAAATTTTAGAAAACTCATTTTACTAGCGGATTACTGGACATTTCTTTGTGGACCAGTAATCCAAGATCTTAAACCGAGCTTCGCTGACAGGTCATTAACAAAGCATGATTTATGGCTTGGGAACTACAGCGTCGAGTAAACAACCCATTATAACGAACTCGACAAACCGCGAGGACGCGAAGCCTAGCAACCAGGCGGGAAAAGGCCACTGGCCCAAAGGAGTGTCCATACAGGAAACATGGTGGATCCTTGTCCAATGGAAAGACGGCGATTCCATCTTTGGTACTAAGGAATCGTTGTCAACCAATATAATAAAGTGTTGTATCGCGACAAGGTAATGACCTCATGACGACACGATGCCAGAGAGAGGGTAACGAAGTTTACCTTATACCAACAATAATTATACTAAGTTAGTTTAGTTCTGCATTCTGAGTTCAGCGTTTAGAATTCGGTGTCCTTAGTCCGGCGGAACTCACCGAGGCGGGAGTCGGGACGACCGGCATGGCTTCAAAGTAACAAAATACAAACATAACTTCAACTTGAAATTTATTAATCCGTGTTAGATCAGTAGAGATTCCATCTGGACTCTAAATGCGTTACTGCGGTCAATACCTTGTCCGACATCAAATGTGTCAACAATCTTACATATGTATAGTGTCCATCGATTAATAAAATATTTTTATTAAACTTCATCTCGCGTAGTCTTGCGCCGGCCAGCTCCTTGCTTATCCCTAGAGAAAGAACCTCAACCCTACCGATTACCAACCTGAGCAACCTCAGATCTCATATATGGTACTCCTGGCGCCCAACATCCTTTATTAACCTATAACCCTATTAATGCCCTTTTAATATGCAATTGTCATATAAATTTTGTATAGCTTTAATTATTTTAGTCTTAATTCCATACGACTTAAAGCAATACATAGTTTCTCTATAGGGACATTGTCGTATGCTTTCTGCAGATCTACAAATGTAGGTGCAAAGGCTGTCCATATTGCATTTTCACATGCAAATAGAAATATAACTCGGAGCAAAATATGTTGATCCTTTCTCGCTCAGATTTGAATTGTGCTCTAATGATCTTAGATGTTAAAGAGCGTCATTAAATAGAAATAATAGCATAACATTGAATGAACATTTTAGCCTTCTAAACTAAGTTTTACCCTGGCATTGATGCAGTTTGACACGTTCTTCGAGATTAATTAAATATTTTGTTTCTCGCTCAAGGTTCGTCCAGTAAAGGCAGCCCTACCACGGTACTTCTGATTTAGCTCGAAACACTCCCATTATCGTCAAGGTCATGGAATCCCTGATGATCCTAGATATTTTTTAGGATTGTTATTAATCAAACATTTCCTCTTTCTAACTTAACTTTGGGTGTGGTATGTTTTTGTTATATTGTGTTGTTCTTTGCTATCTTCATGACGTCATACTTAAAGACTTAGCTAGACAAGTCGTCATGTTTAATGCATATGTTTGCTCGATAGTGCGTTTTGTCGTACTTACAGCAATGGCGACCATGATTCAAATTTAAACTTTCTACATTTCGAGGTTGCCACTTAATAACTATACTGTAATATTACTTGTTAAAACCGACGTGTGGAAAGTAAAACCACTAAACGTTTTGCATACTACGTACAATGTTTATACAAAAAATATCCAAAAAGTAGTGTTAATATACATTATACGAAATATATCACTGCATTTTAAATGAACTGAACTTTATATGAAACAATGTAAAACAATAAATACGTACTTGCCCCCCCATTTCATGACTAGATTGGGGCCACGGCCTCCTTTAATTTCAACTAATAAACATTGCCCACACTGTTAACAAATGTTACTATAAATAATATAATTATCCCTTATTCTTCTTCATTAATAGATCTTGATGCAAATTTAATCTGGCAAACACAAGTAAAACACATATGTAAAAATAAGTTCTCCATCTGACATTATTTTAGACGTTTAAAGAATCTTCTCCTAGTGCCATTAAAACAAATCCTTGTGCAGAACCTTGTGTTGCCACACTTCGATTATTGTGGCGTTATATATAATGATCTAAACTATGACGTGTCGCAGAGACTGCAGCGTGTTCATAATGCTTACGTTCGATTCATTTACAATATCCGTCGTTATGTCCATATTTCTGAACACTTTAATAACCTCTCTTGTCTCCGTCTTCTTGACAGAGTTAATTGCACTCTCTTTCACTGCTTTTCAAGCTTCTGACTCCCTACATTCCTACTTACCTGGCGTCCAGATTTGAGAAATTATTTTCTAACCACAATATTGACACCAGGTCACAAGATAATAGTCTGCTAACAATCCCTCTTCATAGCACTTCCCCTGATTCTACTTCCTTCACAGTAGCCTCTGCCCGCTCCTGGAATGTCCTTCCTCAAGATATCAGGGGTTGCCGCACTCTTGGTACCTTTAAGTCACGCTTATACAGTTACCTGTTGTCTAATAATTATTTTTTCTCTATTCATTTAAAGTTATACTATGTCGTTAATGATTTGTTCTCTTTTTTAATATATCTTGTACATATTATATTTAATTCATTAAATCTAGAGTAAATCAAATAATAATTCTATTATATTTATAACATGTAATCGTTTAGGTTTATTGTAATTTATACCTATGGCTATTTTTTGTACCTTTTAAAACCTGGTTGAGTGGCAGACAAGACCTTAGGGTCTTAACTCTGCCAGGTAAAATAAAACTATTATTATTATTATTATTATTATTATTATTATTTTTATTATTTTGAAAACACCATCGCACGTTCGTGAAGTGTTTTACAGAATGTCGGAAATTAAAAACCTCGCTAACGCTCGGTTTTTAAACATTTTCCTCCATTCGCAACCTCGCATCGAATATACTATTTCCATTCAGGTTTGTTTTCATCTGCCCAGCGCAAAAACATGGAAGTCCAATTTTCGAGCAAAAACAAAGTTTAAACAAAAATAAACAAAAACAAATAAAGGGTGAATTAGTGTTTTAAATAAGGCTATCAACATCAGCTAGAACAGGAGAAATTTCATGAAAATATTCTGGAAAAAATAGTGGGAAACAGGTTGCATAATTTGCTGAGGCAATATACTACAAGCCGGGAGGTAGCGAGTTCGATTCCAGATGAGATCAAGATTTTTACTACTTGACCAATTGTGGTAGGATCATGTCACTGGGTTCTACTCAACCTCTGAATCCAATGAGTACCAGATATATTTTCTTGACTAAAGATATCCATCAGGTAGTACTGAAAACTCGGGAGATAAATAGCCTCCAATAGGCTAAAGAGGCGGCAGCCATAATCTCCTATTTTTTTCAATAGCTCTCTGAGACCTGTAATAGGATCGCTGTACACGTTCACAAATATATAACTTGGGGTGATGAGTGCTTTCCACCAGATAACTTGATGCCTTTACATACTCACTTCTTTCAAGAGGTTTCGTGATGTTTTATGAAATTTGTTTTGTTAACTTTTAGATTAAACCAGACCTCAAACATTACGTTGATCTACCGAAATAACTAACTTACGTAGTGTATAATATTGTAGTCTGAGAACAAATGAGTGTCATGTATTAACTTGCAAAAGATAGAGAATTATTAAAGGAGAAAAATCAATAAGATCGATATTATAAATAAGTAGATAACCTGGAGTTAATGAACAAAGCTAGCAATAGGCGGAGGAAAACCATTAATGCGGGAAATTCCGTATAATAATTATTACTGGAATCGAAAAGTCCAACGACCTAAATTATCATGTCTTGGCGCAAGTCCACAAGACCCTATGGAGAATAAATTTTCTAATGAAATATTGGTCAGTTGGAGATCGGTGACCGTAAGGAAATGTCAAGTTGGTAGACCAAGAATGATTTGAGGAAATTAGATTATACAGAGGATGATTGGAACACATTAGATTAGGATAGGGATGTGTGGAGATATTATATCTGCCCGATCATAAACCTACGAGTTCGATCGTTATTGAGAGAATTTCAACAAATAAGTTTATCAACTGAATTTCTAAATTAAGACAGTCTAGTTTTCATACAATCCAATTAATAAATAAAATTTCATATTCTAAAATGTAATATCCAAGGAATAGATAGAACCAGTGAGTTAGTTAGATAGTTAGTTAGGAGATCAGTGTCCACCCAGGATCGCGATGAATTTGTGCAGCTCTAATAAATAGCGACTATAAGAAGTAGGAGACATGCTGACCACATACCAACCATATACTGTTTACATTATCGTCTGTGGCCTGTAGTGGGATCACTTTACACACTTTTACCTACCTCTATAAAATGACACAAGACGTCAGCCAATTAATAGATCAATTGTCTTGCAAGTCTCTTGCGGTATGAAGTTTTGTTTATTTTAAAGAACTGGGATGTTTATTTTAAAAACAGAATGAAAGAAAATGTTATCCATAAAAATGAAAAAAAAAACATAATATTGCAATTTTAGGGTTAAATCTGTTTTGATTTTCAATGAGTTAGCTTTCAAATGCATATATTATGTGTCACGTGATATATTAATACACATTTGAGGGACCGGAGAAGTACCAGATTGGTCACTTTATTGTCGAAATACAGTATTAGATTCTCAATGTAAAGTACTATATTTTTGGGGTCCGAAAGATTAAAAGAATCCGTTTAAATCATGGGTTCACTTGCCTTCCAAATTAGGCACATATTTAAAAAAATTTGTATAATTGAGGAGGTTAGAAGCAAAAGTGAAGGTTGTACAGTATTGAGAAAACAGTTTTAAAGTTGAAGTTGTATAAGAGAATCACAGGTAATTCAAAATGATAACTTCTGGTGATGCATGTTTTCCCCCAGATAACGCGAAAAAGACATTAATTCTTTTACATACGTACTCACTTTTTTTCAAGAGAAAAAAATCACTTGCACCCCCTTGTTTCCAATCGCCTCAATTAAAAGCAATATTTAATGACGGAAAAGTGACTTTCCTGGATTTTTCCTTGTACCCTTCATTTAAACATGATAACTTATGTAATTGTAACGGTTGTTTCTTAGGTAATGAATTTCTTTCAATAAATATTCTATTCCGTCCGTTTATTTATTTTTTTTGCACCGGCATGTAGATCCCTTCAGGGGAGTCACTGATCAACACAATTATGGTGAGAAGCGCCAATATTTGTTACTGTCGCAAATATGACGAGTAAAGAAATGTTGTATTCAAATTAAAACACTTACTTCTTCAATAAGTTATTTATTACACAATAACATTTGGCAATAAAGATGAAACTTAATGAATATCATTTCTATTTATGTTTTTTATGTAGATTAAACCAATATAATTCAACATATCACCAATTATGTCAATTAATATTTTGAGATGATTCAATGGCGTCGAACTATTTCACATCTCTATAACCATCTCTTCTTCTTCTGTTACAAATTATAATGTTGTCAGTTTCTGATTGGCAATGACATCATCATGAAAGAACACGATAAGCCCATCTTCATTCCTCGATACCCAATCATATTTTTGATGTTCGGCCGACTTAAGACCACATTATTGATATTTTTTTGTCGTAAACTTTTGACTGTGAATTCTGTATCTTTTGTTTATCCCGACAATATATGTGACGTAATAATTGTTACATTTCACATTGATGTTATAAAAATCATCCATAATTTTTAACACTGTAGAATAAATAATATTTAGTTTTAAAATATTTAAATATTTTTTTATATTAAAAAATAAATAAAAAGAATCTCCAAATTATTTTTATTACATAAGGATTACTTTTCCGGTTATAAAGTGCATCTGGTATATTTTATTTCACTTATATATATATATATATATAGCCTATATAAGGGTAAAATAAAATATATCACTTTCCCCAACTTTTCCTTGTACCCTTCATTTAAACATGATAACTTATGTAATTGAATATTTACCTGATAGAGGAAGGTCTGTACATACATTTCCACGGTACATACAGATGGATGAAACACTTCTGCATTCAGTCTGTGAAATATTAACGTATTTTAAAATTTAATTTGTAAAGATATTTTCTATTTTCTCATTTAGTGACGTCGCCTCGTTACGATACAGTTATTACATCAACATTATTGTTATGGCTTAGTAAAAAAGGGCATTTTTACAATCATTTTTTACACGATAATGCGTTCTGTCGTACTTACAGGAATGGTGACCATGATCGAAAGTTCAGTTTCCTATATTTCGGGGATGCCAAACTACAGGCTAAATAACTAAATAATAATTGTACTGTAATATTACAAATTACCTTCCAAGGGCGGGAAGTAAAACCACTGCCCTCTATGTATACTACGTAGAATGTATATACAAAAAATATATCCAAAAGGTAGAGTGAATATACATTATACCAAACAAATCACTGCATTTTAAATGAACTGAGATTTGTTTGAAACAATATAGAACAATAAATTCACACTTGTCCCCATTTTGCGCTTGATTGGTGTCACGGCCTGCTGTACTCTCAACTAAATTATTTTCGGCATTTAATAAATGTACATTGGTCAGGCTGCTAACGTCATTCAGTTGTTTATAATAAACGTAAATATTTCCAACAAAGAAGTTATTATTTTACTATTATTTATAATTTTCAAGACACCATCGTGCAAGAGAGTTTGTACAACACATGTTTGTGAAGTGTTTTACAGAATCTCGGAAATTAAAAACCTTGCTGTCACTCGGTTTTTAATCATTTCCTCGCTTCTGTAAAAACCACTTCCCAACTTCGCACAGTAATTTAGTATTGCGAAATATATCTGCTTTTAATAAAATTATTTGTTGAACGTAGGGAAAAAGCTCCATATCGATTTAGGTATCGAATTACAACAAGTTTCCTCAAGTTTAAATAATCGTAAGCACAGTTTTATTTTTTTAAAAGTCACATTACGTTACAATTTCTCTTAACATGACATTGAGAATGCAATACGCATACGACTAGAGCATTTTCTTATTTTTTCCTTCTTCTTAGACGTGAAATCGATCTTGCTAGACTAGAGCTTATCATGCTCGCTTCTGGTTTTAAAGTTCACGGGAACAAACCCTGCCGGCGTTTATGGATTGTTTAGGACGTAACAATTGTAAGTGTATGTACATTCGGAAAGGACTAGAAACCCGTGTCCCCTGTCTGGACTTAGGGCACGTAACATAACACGAAGCTTGTAAGAAGAGGTCTGGTTGGACCTTTCTCCACTAGATTATAATTGCGACACTAATTAGTTTACCTTTCAAAGAGTGTCGTTGATTATTAATTATGACGTAACACTGATTGAACGTATTGGTTTGTTTAAACTTTTCTCCCATGTGAGAGTCGCCTTTTCTACGGCTAAAGTCTTCCTCCTGCCCATTGATCTCTCTTCCACCATTTCTAACGCTAAAAGTTAAAATTTCTCTTCCGACATTCATGCTATTTGATATTCTCTTCTGAATTCCTTCTTTGTGTGGTTTCTCGCCAAGATTTTCCAATCAAGGGCGAGCTAACTATAACTATGTAACTATACAATTGCTAGTTTAGTTTCTGGGGACTTGAAAAACAAAAATACCCTCACCAGCATCGTCACGGAATTCCTGTTGGGTGCAAATATTTCTTATGAACTAACTAACTCACTACATAAAAGTGTTTCGCATACATATAACTCGGAGAATGATCATGTTAGGGCATATAGATTTTTACTTTAAGGTATTTTTTGTGAAGTTAGAGATAACAAGAGTCCCTGTGATGACAATAGGATGCATTTACAGAATTTAGCCTGTGTTAATTTATTTCTTCAAATCATTCCTGTTTGTAATTATTGTCCCTATGTATTTGAATCGGCCACTTCTTCAAAATTTCAAACATTTCTATTAACTATTCATTTTACAATGTTGGTATTTCTAGTATGATCCTACATTTTAGGCCTACTTGTTTCAGTGAGGCAAAACTGTAACAGTATTTTGTTTTTAATATGCTTCTGTTTATATTTCTGATTTCTTCTCTTTATAATCTTTAATTTCCGTAGCTCCATTAAGACTGGGGAATTTCTTTTGAAGTGATTTTCTTTTTCAGTTTTACATTCAGTGGCGTTGCTTCGTAACCTTATAGTTATTACGTCACAATTGTTGTAATCGCTGTGCAACAAATCCCATTTTATACAGAAGTTTCATTAAGTTCACATTTTGAATAATCTCTTCTTCCTCTTCTTCATAATTTGTAGGATTTTTATCCTGTTTATTTCCAAAATCACTCCTCCGAAGAAGACGTATTTGATGTACAGCATTCGCTGTCTATCCATCTCATGGCTGGTCTTCCTCTTGTTCTTCTCCCCTAAATCAGTGCTTCTTCTTTAGCTATTTTTGCACGTCGGTTGTCTTCCATTCATTTTGTATGCCGTTTTCAATATTTTCGTCTAATTTTAAATAAATATTAGGTCTAATTTATAGCCGGGAAACCCCTATATTGATTTAAATTGCAAATTACATCTAGTATTCTCGTGTAATCTCCACTTTAAATATTCATAAGCACAGGTTTATCTTCAAAGAAGTGGCAATTGTTTAAATATTTGATATAAGTGCAAATTTTTGTCTATTAATTTGATATTACTTTAGTTGTACATGTTGTTGGAACACAAAACAATACGATTGCATAAATATGTGTGGATAAGCATCAGTTATTAAATGAGCACGTGACTTTCAAGTTAGGTTACACACTTGTGACAAGGGCGGTCAAGGTGACTGGTATCGCCCCCCCCCCATCATTCCACCACATGAACTTCTTATTAAAGAGTCGTTCATAAGATTACACCACAATAAATACTGTAACCACGTTAAGCTTCTAGCTAATGTGGTCCATGGTTTCAGTCCGACACAATTACGTGAATTGGCTTATGAGTTTATAGAGGAAAACGGACTCAAACTTAATTTTAGCTATTAAAAGAAAACTGGTGGCAAATATTAGCTGCATGGAGTTTTATATAAAAATCCATTTATATTTTTTAGGAATCCCTAGGCTATTAGTATTAATAGGTTTCTGAGTTTCTCTTAGAGTAAAGTTTCCCATTTCTTCGAAAACTTGAGAACTGGCCAATATGCATTGTCAGTTATATTTATATGCAATGTGCATAAACTGGATATCGTCAAAACTTCCACGTCCCTTATTGCAATAAAAGATGCCAGAACTTGTGAGCTATGTTACTAATTGGAAACGCGGGAAAAATGTTGGTTATTTGTGCCATGAGTGCTTCTGGCAGTTTCATTCTCCCGATGTAGGTATTCCAACGAAATATTTTGTTCCCTCTGTTAAAGAAAGATGTACCGCATTCTGCGAGATACGAATATTCAAAAACAGGATGGACAAGTGAACGTCTTCATGATCTGCTTCGAGCATTTCACTCTCTGTGCAAAATTTTAGAAAAATAATGATATTCTTATGTTCGATATTCCCAGCAGACACTGGATTCTACCGAGTAACGTGTTGTGAAATGTAATTGTTTTGTTAAATTTTATCTTAAATTAGATTTGGTAGATTGTGTTGATCTTTGTAAACACGTGGGTACATAACTTAACAATGTGTAAATTAGAAGTCTGAGGACAAAATAATAAACATTAAGCAGCAGTGTAACTTGCTAAATATAATAATAAGTATTATATAATAACCCCAAGTGTCCAACGTAGGGTCGGGATGAGGGATGAGATGAAGCCACTATATTTATAGAAGTCTGTAAACGCCAAATGTGCTGGTCGATCACGTCTCACGCTACGTCACGGGGACGAATGAACGAAATGTATGACATGAGTTTGGAGTAATCCTGAATTGAAATTTGTGGCAGGGAAAAACGGTAGAAACTTACAAAGATCTAATTACTAATGAAAATGATTATATTAAAATACGGAAATACCAAATAATTCCACATCCTGAAGTTTATTAATAAAATAATCAATAGACGGAACAACATAATTGGCTTGAAAATTTTATATAATTAATAATGTTGAAAATTAAGAATGAATCGGGATGAAACACGATGCCTTGGCGCGGATCTACGGAATGTGCGTTAGTTTCATTCTCTACGAGAAAAATTTTTCTTATGCAATTTTTCCCAGTTAGGGACCGATGCCCATTCAGCATCATGAGGAATTTTGGTAACTCTAAAATACAGCGGCAGTTACAAATAGTATAGGATCGGCACATGTTATCCATACACTGTCTAGATTATCGACTTCTCTGAAAAAATATAATACGCCTAAGTGGTTAGACAGTTGCAGGCCTCTCCCGCCAAGACGTTTTTTCATGGGTTAAAGAACGAAGACGTTTAATATAACAGTATAACAGAATATCAAGTGAAATGATATAAAATAGAATATTTATAATTTGAGAGTAAAATTTGTTATAATGTCAATTAACATGCCTTATATACATCATAATAACGTGCATTTAAACGTAGGTTATAGAGATAAGTTAATATAAAATGTATTTAATATTTACCTGATAGAGGAAGCGTTGTCTGTAAATCTCAGCTACACAGGTTAAACAGTTTTGAATCCAATCTGTAAAATGTTAATATTTTATTAATATCATTTAAAACCGTAATTTTCTATTTCATATTCAATGACGTTGCTTGGTAACGTTACGGTTATTGTGTCATTCGTGTTGTCAACAAGACGCATTTCGTCCAATTTTTTTATGAAATCAATGTTCTTTTAATAAATGTGCTAATTGTGTTTTGGGGAAAAATCCCATAATAAATTTAAATGGTTATTATATATATATATACTTTTGATTCGGTGGGCTAGTGGTTACGCTCTTTGCCTCTGGTTCTGGGAGTCGCGGGTTCAAACCCGGCCGGAGTCAATGGATTTTTTTAGAACAGAAAATTCCAGAGAACAAATCCTCCGGGAGGGACTTTAAGCTATGGGTCCCTAGTCCGAAGATTTTTCAGACTCGTAAAAGACCCTTAAGCCTGAATAAAGAGGCCTCTCAGCAAAATTTACCGACCTCAACATCCTAGTAATATCTTAGTTACCTGTTAGATGTCTCATTGGGTCGGCGTGTAGACCGCATGCCATCCATGACACATATGAGCAAATAAGGTAACTAACAATTAACTTGGACCAGTAACTGCTTACAAAGGAGAGGCTGTGGCTCAACAATGCGCTACGTCATTATACACAGATTATACATAGTTTTCTCCTTTTAAATATTCATAATGGCAAATGTAACTTTAAAAAAGTGACATTGTTGTAATATTAGATAATAATTTGACAAAAGACATGTAATACGCATACAATTAGAGCACATTTTTCTTCTCTTTTCCCCCCCCCCCACCCCTCATAGGTGCTGTAATCGATACTGGTGGAATTGTGGTTAACATACTTTCTCCTGGATTTAAAAATGCATGACTTCAAACACGAGCAGATATTGTGAATTTTCAGGGCATAAAAATCCTTAGACTGGGTTCCTTCAGAAACGAAATAAATAATTTGGTTCCCCGTCTAGATTTACGGCACGTAAAATAACCTCAAGCTAGAAAAACGAAACTTTTGAGCATTTTTGGCCCTCTATCGCTCGGATTTGAATTGCGATGCTTATGATCTTGGCTTTTAAGAAATAAGTTTATCGTAAAATGGAAGTAATACCATAACACTGATTTTATGATTTGGTCTTCTCAACTCTGTTTTTCCCGACTATACAAAACATTTGTCTATCTTTTGTAGGAAATGTTTACGGAGACTGGCCTAACTACCAATCCCCCAACTTGGAGAATCAGTAAGTACTTGTTTAGGATTTTGTTCCGTAGAAATAACACCTTCTCTATGGCTAACATGTTTCTCCTACAAGTTATCTCTGTTTCCACCATTTCTGATATTGGAAATACAAACTTAACCTCCGCCGTGATTAATTATTGTTTCATTGTATGGTTCTCGTCCAATGTTTGTTTAAATGTTAAACGAACCGAGAATTCATTTACACCGTTTGAAGTAACAACCAGATTTCAATTATCAAAAAGTGCAAAAAGAACATAATATATTATCCTTCGTAGATTTAAGGTTATTTATGGAAAATGTAATAATAAAAATAATTGTCAAATATAATAAAAATAATAATAATAATAATAATAATAATAATAATAAAACATCACAAGTCTATCAACTTCTCATGTACAGAAGCTTGAAAATCAATGTAATTTTGTGAATCCTGTTTAGTAAAAATTTATTCAGAACGCCGAAGGACTTAAAAACCACAATTTACACAGTTTATTATTATTATTATTATTATTATTATTATTATTATTATTATTATTATTATTATTATTATTATTATTATTATTATTATTATAAATAACATTAAGAAAACAGGAATGGAAGTCAATTAGAATAAACTGAATAGCCTATATGGTCTTACGTAAATAAATATATTTTAAAGTGGGAAATTCTACTCAACATTTGCGAAATTGGAAAAACTCAATTAATTTTGACTATTTAACTCATGCCCCAAGTGGGAGTTGAAGAAATCTTCGATGTGTCTGCTTATTGGATATTCTTGTTAGTGTGATTTCCACGTCTAGCTCAGAAGCAATAGTCTCCATCTCTTTCATGATTGCTTGCGATGATATATTGTTATACTTCAACCGCTTTCAACATGGGCCGTACATTTGCAAGCAGCAAATTAACGACAGTTCCAAATAACTAGAATATTTTACTACCGGGCACAAATAAAATATACAAAGTACGGAAAACCCGCACTTAAACTAGTGTGAAACATTTTCAAAGTCGTATAGAACAACAGTGCGCATGCGCCAGAGTTTATAGAGACAGCGATAACCCACAATCGAACTACATATCGATTATCATCCTCGATTACTATCCGTCGCTATGCAATTTAAATTACCAATATTTGCAATAAATCCCCAAATCTATGTTACAAAATATATTAATAATATTAAAATTACCAAATGTTTATTAACCCTTCAGAGTGGATGGATTTAAATGGCCGGGAATACTCTGATGCGGGAGGAAGTTCACCGGTATTTAAACTCAGCCGTTCAGTGCCAGTATTCCAATAACGCATTTAAATTGGTATATCTTGAGTAATTTAAATGTTTTTGCAATTCGTTTATGGTGAACCCTTAATATATTTAATTAATTAAATTTGTTACGGTTCTCACGTAACATCTCTGCAGACTTATTTATGGTTGTTGTGCCACAGTTGCAATAGGTCCTTTTTGTAAATTTCTCACATAAGTGACACAGTGAATTGCACTAGGGATTCTTTGAAGAATTCAGAGAACCGACTTTACCTAACAACAAAACGAAATATTTACACAAAGAGAAGGGCCTTGAAAAAAAAAAGTATGAACTTCAAAAATTGGTATGATAAATCTTCAAAATGTAAACCAGCTGTTTGACACTCGGGCAACAGTAAGTGTATGTTTTTCCCCTTGTGTTTACTTTGTTCATGTTTATTACAAACACATTGCTTCTATGTGCTGACCTTCTTTCTTGTAGGGGGGGCAGCCTTCTCCAAATGTGTCTTTCTAACACTTTGGAAACATTATTTTAGGTCGTGTGCCTTCAAAAAATGGTCTTTCTACACATCAGACCTGTTGTACTAAAAGACCTTCATCAACCCTAAATTTCAATGCCTTTCTTCTGGTTTCCAAACCGAAACCAGTTGATGAAATATGACTATAATAACTTCACTGGAGGTGTGGACTTAAAAGATCAACATGCTACAAGCCGGAAGATCGAGGGTTTGAGTCCCGGTGCATCAGGATTTTTAAACTGAACCAAACCTTCAGGCGGCACCGTGAACCCGGGGTTGACTCAGCCTCTAACTGAAATGAGTGTCAGATGCTTGTTATGGGCCGTCAGACAGAAATAAGTACTCGGCTTACATCAAGTACTGATAGTTTAGAAAAGTGGGAGCCTTAACCTCCTAATATCCCAAGAACCTTCTAAGGTCTGTAGTGGACCACTTTACCTTTTAGATACTGACTGAATTGTAGACTAACTACCTTTCCATAATGTAAGGATATCGTCATTTGAAATAAATATATATATATATATATATATATCTGAAATTTACTGTTGTGGTCCTGTACTGTAGCGTAAATCGGAAATAACTTTGTTGGGTCTTTATATATACTGAATTTTCCGACATTATTATTAAAAATGAAGAGATTTGAAAATAGATTCAATTTGATAGACAAGCTAATCTACAAAAAAAGGGGAATTTAGTTTTATAAGAAATCCTTTATCAAGTTATAAATTTAAGAAAAATGTCAGAGGCCGCAAGAATAAGTGCAAATATAAAATTATTTTAACTTGTTACTCAGGGCCGTAATCAGTTAATATTGCACTAATATAAACTTTGAAGTCTCTACATAAAATTTGTATAAACGGTAAATAGTTAATGTAAACACAAAGGTCATAATTACAGTTTAAAGCAGTGCGTGTAGCTAGCGTACATGTCACGTCGTTCCGCATTTGGTGAAGAATTCAACTTGCGTACACGTCACGTCGCTCCACGCTGACGGGTTAAAAATGGGTGTACACTTACTTATTACTCCCTAACGCTGATCCAACCAGCGATAACCAAAAATAACGATAGAAAAATCAAAGGCTAAGTAATATACTCTCTGAAGAAAATAGCAGTTAGCATCACAATATTGTCTAACAGTTCATAATATTGTGATTTGCATATTTAAATAAATACTTTAAAATTGTCTAATAATGTTATAAAAACTGTTTGAAAAAGTTAAAAATATTAGATAATGTTAGTAAATACAGAGGAAGAGCTATAGTTTACAACAATATAACTGAAAAATCAAGCGCTAGTAGAAGTGCAGTTGAGCCGAATGTAGTTCTCCTTGCAGCAGCATGCAAATGATCAGCTTGTTTTCGGCTTGGTACGTTTCCTTCTATTGCAATAAATTTCAGGTCATTCATCAATTCCAAAAAGTGTTTCTTAAATATCACAATACAATATATTTTTACGATCATCGTGTTTCGCAGAGCATGGGGATGCTTGGGACGTGGTGTCTTCTCAACGGCGACTCTCGAAAAACTTTACAATATCCTGAATTGTAGCTATCGTGTTTCTCCCCTGGCACAAACTATTCAAATCATTTACCCCAAGATTCATTTTCTGGCTTGCACAGTGGAAGTAAATACATTTGGAGAAAAAACTAGCTCAGACGTTTTTCAACCCCGTTGTCTTTTCCTGGCATTGTTGAGCAGCCGTCATAGTCCTGGCTGACACATTTGTGCAGATCAATGTCTATCTCTTTGAAAAAAGATCTCAATTTCTGCAGCAATTGATTGGGCGTCCATTCTTTTCAGTTCAACAAGTTTCTACAAGCGTCTAGGCGTCCAAAAACAAACTTAGGTACTCAGCTAAAATTCGGGAAGTGAATGCTGCGTTGGCCGTTCATAGGTAGCGGTCTAGAATTTTCTGGCGTACTGGCGATGCTTATGTCCATTGGGATAGGTACTAGATAAATCGATGTACCACATCGATTGAGTTTGGCGGGCTGAATATTATTTTTTTTTATTTTTACATACTTTTTTAACATTACACCTACTTTCGGATAGAAAAAAAAAGATTGTAACTGGTGTTAATTGATCGAAAATGAAAGGGGCTGCAAATGCACCACCCTGCACCCACCTCGCTACGCACATGGGTCTATCTAATCCAATATTTATATTTTTCCATTATTTAGATCCGTATCCTTTATTTGCAATTTCATTACGAACAGAATTTGTGTTCCATTCTGATTGATCTGTACATTCTGCTGTTACTTTCACCACCTCTTCAATGGCTAACGTGGCATATTTTTCACTAACTGTTTAAAAACGTTGAAAATAATTTGTTTCTCTCCACTTTTCAAATGGTTTTTTTTTCCAGTCTTTTAAGGAATTCTACAGAAAGCGACAACTTTAAAACAATAGAATTCCAACGTATTCTGCATTGCACGTGCTTATGAATTAAGCAATGAAATCGTTATTTATTTAATTTACTTACTTACTTAATTACTTACTTACTTACTTACTCACTGGCACTATCGAACCCGTAGGTTCATGGCCGCGCGGACATAAGCTCTCCATACATCCCTATCCTGAGCTAATGCTTTCCAATCATTCCCTGTATAATCTACTTCCCTCAAATCATAGTTAATGCTATTCTCCCACCTCATTCTTGGTCTACCAACTGGGCGTTTTCCCTCTGGCTTTCCTACAAGAAGCTTCCATGCATGTCTTTCATTCCCCATACGTGCAACATGTCCTGCCCATCGTAGTCTACGAGACTTAACTGTTCTTATTATATCTGGCTTCCTATAAAGACCATGTAGTTCATTGTTATGTAGTCTTCTCCATTCACCTGTCTGTTCATCTCTCTTTGGTCCAAAATTTTTCCTAAGAACTTTATTCTCAAATACTCGTAATCTCCTTTCCTCCCTTAAAGTAAGAGTCCATGTTTCGCACCCATACAATATAACTGGTAGAATAATAGTTTTATATATTTTCAGTTTAACGTTTTTGAAAGGGGTTGGGACATCAAAAGTCTCTGCAATGCATAATAGCATGCATTTCCAGAATTGAGCCTATGTTTAATTTCTTTGTGCGTCTCATTCCTATTTGTGATTATTGTTCCTAGGTATTTGAATTCAGCCACTTCCTCAAAATTTCCCTCATTTGTCATTAGCTGTCCATTTCCATTATATACTGAATTTCTACCTGTGACCATATATTTAGTTTTACTGATATTTGCTTCCAGTCCTAATTTCTTAGTGTTACTCAATAGTGTGTGCGTGTTGGCCTTTAGTATCTCCTCGCTATCGGCCAATAGTACTACATCATCAGCATAAACTAACAGTTTATTAATACCATTCAGTTGTAAGCCTTCCTCATTCTCTAAAGATTTAATGGCATGTTCTAGTACAAAATTAAATAGTAGAGGAGATAGTGCATCTCCTTGCTTTTCAACCCATTCCGGATTTATTTAATTTAGCTATTAAAATTGAAATTATATATTTTAAAATTCTGATATGTGACTTATATAGACATGTGTTAGATAATAACTAAATCTAAAAAAACTAACTGGCACTATCGAACCTGTAGGTTCATAGCCACGTGGACACAAGCTCTCCACACATCCCTATCCTGAGTCTATGTTTTTCAATCATTCCCTGTATAATATACTTCCCTCAAATCATAGTTAGTTATTCTCCCACCTCATTCTTGGTCTACCAACAGGGCGATTACACTCTGGTTTTCCTACAATAAACTTCCATGCACGTATTTAATTCCCCATTCGTGTCACATGCCCTGCCCATCGCAGTCTATGAAACTTAACTGTTCTTATATCTCCTTCCTATAAAGACCATGTATTTCACTGATATGCAGTTTTCTCCATTCATCTTTCTGCTCATCGCCCATTTTCCTAAGAACTTTATTCTCAAATACTTTTAATCTCCTTTCCTCCCTTAACGTAAGAGTCCATGTTTCGCATCCATAAAATATAACTGGTAGAATAATAGTTTTATATATTTTCAGTTTAACGTTTTTTGAAAGGAGTTGGGAAGTCAAGAGTCTCTGTAATACATAATAGCATGCATTTCCAGAATTGAGCCTATGTTTAATTTCTTTGTGCATCTCATTCCTATTTGTGATTATTGTTCCTAGGTATTTGAATTCAGCCACTTCCTCAAAATTTCCCTCATTTGTCAATAGCTGTCCATTTCCACTATGTAATGTGTTTGTATGTGTGACCATATATTTATATTTATTGATATTTACTTCCAGTCCCAATTGCTCAGTGCTACTCAGTAGTGCGTGTGCTAGATAATACATATTTTTATTTCATTTATTTCGAGTGTTAGAGAGGGAACTACATTTTCTTACGCGCTTATAGGTAAAACATTGTTTGACGAATGAGAATGCATCTGGTTTGCTTACATTATAATTTGAACATAGCTAGGAAGAGGTATAGTTTTTGCAATTGGTTAAATTATATTTTTAAAGAAAATGTTGTGAAATGCAGTCCTGAGGGATTGTAACATCTCTCGACCATGGAGGCAATTTCTTGTCTCTTTAAAATTTATTTTCTGCTCTTCACTTTTGTATGTGAAATAAGAAATATATTTTATATTTACCAGAGAGAGGATGCGTTGTCCTTTGGTCTGTCTACAACTCTCAAGCTATATATATTGATGGTTGAAAAGTTTTGAATTTAATCTATGAAATATTAATATTTTATTAATTTAAAGTAGTATTTTTAATTTTACGTTCAGTGGAGTTGCTCCGTTACAATAGATTAATTATTACGTCATAATTCCGGTTGTCGTTAAGCAGCAAAGATAATTATCTTATTTTTTAATTTTTTTAAAAACTTTCAGGAAAATTTCTTTCTTTAAGACAGAAATTAGGAATAATTTAACGTAAGATAATAACCTCATATTGACTTAAATAACAAATTATATCGAATTTTCTCGTGGAATCGCATGTTTAAATAATCATAACCACTGTTTTATCATCAAAAACGGAGCATAAATTTACGATTGTAGAAAATTTGACATTGGGCATGTAATGTGCGTACAATAGGAGTTAATATTTATTTTTATTTCTTCTTCAACTTCTTCTCCCCCTTATTTTTTTTTGTTAGAACCTGTTTTAAAATGAATGGAATAACTGTTATATTACGCGGTTCTCTTATCAAGACATTCAAATCTTTCTGCGTTCTATTGAAATTTCAGGTCGTAAAATTCTGAGAACATGTTATATATGTTCCTTCTCAATGACCGACGTAGGTTCGCTGTCTACGTTTATGGCACGTAAAGAAATTGGAACTTGATAAATGAATCCTCAAGCAAAATATTTTGGACTCTTCCTCGCACACTTGAACTGTGACGCTACTAATCTTAGCAACAATACACATCATCAACACTGTAATAGACTACATATTTCATTTTCTTTTGTCAGTTCTTTTATGTAGAGCGGCCTAAAATGCATCCCCCATCTTGGAGAACCAGACTTTGTTTAGGATTTTTTTTTCCTTTATGACCCTTACATATTTAACGGCTAACGTGTTCCTCTTAATCACTGATCTCACCACTATCTTGTCTTCTGTTCGAATCTCAAAATTTATATTTCCGAATGTATGTTTTCTAAAATACTCTATTAATAAATAGGCACTTTGTGCTCCCAAGCCAGCCCTTGTGAAAATATTCACCCCCATGTAAGCTAGTGCTAGACTAAAACATTGGCAGTTCCTGCATTACTTCATGGGAGCGAAACTTGGGTAATGACCAAACAATTACATAGTAGAATACAAAGCGTAAAAATTAACGTTTTAAGAAGAACAAAAGACTGCACAAGATTGGATCGGATAAAGAATGAATATGTAAGAAAAGAGTTAAATGTACGCTATATCCACTGAAAGATAAAATAAAACAATATATAGAAATAAATGGTTTAGCCATGTAGAAAGAACGATTGTAACAAGATAACCAAAAACAGCATTTAACTACACACCAAGAGGTTCAATGAATGTAGGAAGGTCAGTGAAAACATGTGTGAGACGGAACAGGAGCCCGTGAAGTGATGCAAATCATAATATTTGTAATTTAGAATGAATGTTGTTATAATTAGCTGTAACTTAGATTTCATATAAACAGCAGCAGGTGCACTTAAATCATTGTAACAAGCGAAGTTAAATGAAGTTAAATATTGAATATTTACCTGTGAAAAAGAAGCTCAAGCCTCTCAAGTTACTATTTAGCTTTTAGATGAAGTGGGACTCAATCCTCCTCTGTGATGTTGCAGGAGCACTTGATACAGTGTGGATAAGACTACGAAAACTCTTCTACATAGGAAGATTATTGAATTACGAGACATTAAGAAAATATCAATTGTTATATAACATGTTAGGTTATTATTTTGAATTCATGTTTTCTCGCAGTTTCTAGTTTAATATTTCTCCATATTTACGTTTCCAGGACCTACACAAGCTCTTGCTCTGAGTCACATACAAAGGAACATGAGGATCAGCTCTAACGTTTAAAAAAATAAACTCTGTTTTTGCGCGATTGTGCGTTTTGTCGTACTTACCAGCAATGGCGACCATTATTGAAAGTTCAACTTCCTACATCTCGGGGTTGCCAACCTAAATAACTATACTGTAATATTACATTTACACCTATGTGCGGGAAGTAAATCCACTGCCCTCTATGTATACTACGTACAATGTATATAGGCCTACAGAAAATATCCAAAAAGTAGTGTTAATATACATTATACGAAACAAATCACTGCGTCGTAAATGAACTGAACTTTATTTGAAACAATATAAAACAATAAGTACGTACTTGCGGCCATGTTATCAATAATTGTTCTCAAGGCTCCTGTTGTTTCAACTAATAAACACTGTCCACACTGTTAACGTTAGTCAATTGTTTATAATGAACGCAAATATTTCCAACAAAATTTACTATTATTTATTATTTTGAAAACACCATCGCGTAAAAAATAATGTAGAACGCACGTTTTGAAGTGGTTTACAGAATCGCTATCGCTCGGTTTTTAAACATTTTTCCTCTATTCTGTAGTATACTATTACTCATATATTCTTGCTAAACAAGGCGAGGTGGTGTTACTGTATACGCGGTGTGAATATCATCTCCTTTCTAACATCTGAATTTTTCAGGGTATTAAAAAAATAATACTTGTTTTAAATAAATTTTTATTTTTCAAATCTCTTGTCTAAAGTAATAGTTAACATTAGTGTTCCCATAATAACACTGGTCAACATTATTTTTGTCTCATCAGTACATATTGTTGTTCATAATGCAGTTTTCAAATATGTATTCGGAATTTCTCCATCACCCACAGCTTTTTTATTTCAATTTCAATTAATGGATTCAAATATTTTTTTAATAAACGTTTTTTCGTCCATTTTTCCATTGTAAAGTGAGCTAACTCAAATGGTTTCAGCTATGGAAAAGAGATATCAAAGCAAGTGGAATCCTAATATGCTGGCGGATTATTGTTGGACCATCAAGAGGGATGCTCCACAGGTGAAATATAGCAGAAAATCGTCATTTATTACTTTCTGGGTGAGTCCGAATGTTCGAATATTGTGTAGTTACGAATGTAGAAAATATTAAAGTGAAATTAAAAAAAGTAACTGTCTCTCGGAAACCTTGCGTGATGGAGAAAAAACAATATCATAATTGAATTCAGGAGAAGACATACTATCAGAATCGCATATTTTTCTTTCTGAGTCAAAACGAATGTTTCTTTGTTGTTGCTCAGTGTAATTTAACATTATAAACATATTCTTTAATGCAAATGTTCACATGTTAACAATAAATAAAATAGTTTTTAACTATAACTATATTGACTATTTATATTAATTCACTGGCACTATCGAACCCGTAGGTTCATGGCCGCGCGGACATACACTCTCCATACATCCCTATCCTGAGCTAATACTTTCCAATCATTCCCTGTATAAAATACTTTCCTTAAATCATAGTTAATGCTATTCTCCCACCTCATTCTTGGTCTACCAACTGGGCGTTTTCCCTCTGGCTTTCCTACAAGAAGCTTCCATGCAAGTCTTTCATTCCCCATACGTGCAACATGTCCTACCCATCGCAGTCTACGAGACTTAACTGTTCTTATTACATCTGGCTTCCTATTAAGACCATGTAGTTCATTGTTATGTAGTATTCTCCATTCACCTGTCTGTTCATCTCTCTTTGGTCCAAAAATTTTCCTAAGTACTTTATTCTCAAATACTTGCAATCTCCTTTCCTCCCTTGAAGTAAGAGTCCATGTTTCGCACCCATATAATATAACTGGTAGAATAATAGTTTTATATATTTTCAGTTTAACGTTTTTTGAAAGGAGTTGGGATATCAAGAGTCTCTGCAATGCATAATAGCACGCATTTCCAGAATTGAGCCTATGTTTAATTTCTTTCTGCATCTCATTCCTATTTGTGATTATTGTTCCCAGGTATTTGAATTCAGCCACTTCCTCAAAATTTTCCTCATTTGTCATTAGCTGTCCATTTCCATTATATAATGAATTTCTACATGTGACCATATATTTAGTTTCATTGATATTTACTTCCAGTCCTAATTTCTTAGTATTACTCAATAGTGTGTGTGTTGTTCTTTAGTATCTCCTCGCTATCGGCCAATAATACTACATCATCAGCATAAACTAACAGCTTATTAATTGAGTTGTAAGCCTTCCTCATTCTCTAAAGATTTAATGGCATGTTCTAGTACAAAATTAAATAGTAGAGGGGATAGTGCATCTCCTTGCTTCAACCCATTCTGGATTTCAAAAGTGTCCGAAAACTGTTTGGCTACACGCACCCTACTCTTTGTGCCATTCAGACACATTCTTATAAGTCTAACTAACTTTTTAGGAATTCCGAACTCCAGCAGGATACTATATAACTTCTCCCTCTTAATTGAATCATATGCTTTTTTGAAGTCTACATATAGTTGATGTACAGTAACATTATATTCCCATTTCTTTTCTAAAATCTGTCTTATACTAAAAATTTGATCTGTTGTAGACCTGTTTCTTCTAAATGCACATTGATGATCTCCTAGAATGTCATCAATATAGGGAGTAAGTCTGCTTACTAATATATTTGCTAGAATTTTGTACGAAGTTGAAAGTAATGAGATGCCCCTGTAGTTGTTGCAATCAGCTTTATTTCCTTTCTTATAAATTGGTACGATAATTGATTCCTTCCATTCATCTGGAAGAGCTTCTTTTTCCCAAATCATACTAAGCAACCAGCGTATCTTGTCCATCAATTTCCCCCCTCCTGATTTATCAGTTCTGCTGGAATCTCATCTGAACCTGATGCTTTATACAGCTTCAATTTTTCTATCGCCATTTCAACCTCTAATGCACTTGGTTCTGCGAATAGCATTTCTGCTGACTGTAACTTATCCTCCTCAATGTCCTGTTCTGTATGTACATTTAATAGCTGATTAAAGTAACTTTTTCCATCTATTTAATATACTCCTGCTATCTGCAATCATATCCCCATTTTCATTCCGAATTATGTTTGTTCTAGCCTGAAACCCTTTCTTCTCTATCCTAATTCCCTGATATAATTCTCTAATGTTCCTATTTTTTGCATTCATTTCAAGATCATTAATCTTCTCTCTCAAATATTCCCTCTTTTTACTCTTTAGTAACTTGGTGGTTTCCCGTCTAATACTACCCAATTGCTCTAAATTTACCTCATTTGTCTCGTGTAACCATTTCAATTTTGCTAGCTTTCTTTTCTTCACAATGTCGGCACATTCCTCATCAAACCATTTTTTGTTTTGCCTCTTTTTTAAACAACCAATGCTTTCTGATGCTGACAATTTAATAGTATCTCTTATAGCCTCCCATTCTTTATTTATATCAGTTTCTTCTTCGTTTGCCACATACTCATCTGAAGATCCCATTACTTCAAATCTATTAGCAATTTTGATTTGGTATTCTTGCCGCATTTCATCATTTTTCACGTTTTTCAATTCAAATTTTACAGAATCATCTTTAGCAATTGTTCCTGTCATAAGCGATAGCCGTTGTCTGATTTTCACTCTGACCAGATGATGATCCGAATTGCAGTCTGTCCCTCTAACTGATCTAACATCGATGATGCTGCTGTGCCAGCGCTTATCCACTAATACATGATCTATCTGGTTCCGAGTTTCTCCATCTGGGGACGTCCAGGTGTATTTATGAATATCCTTATGCTGAAATGTTGTGCTCTTAACAATGAGATTCTTTGATGTGGCAAATGTGACTAATCTAACCCCGTTGTCGTTACTCTCTTCATGAAGACTGAATTTGCCTATTGTTGGATTGAATATATCTTCCCGCCCAACTTTTGCATTAAAATCTCCGAAGACAATTTTCATATGATATCGTGAAAGGTTATCAAATAAGAATTCTAATTCTTCATAGAACTCATCCTTGATCTTGTCATCTTTATCTTCTGTGGGGGCATGTACATTTGCAATTATAAAATCATGTCGTTTACCCTTTAGAATTACGTATGATATCCTATCACTAACGAACTTAATATCTCGGATAGCGGATAGGATCCTCCTTCTGACTAAAAACCCGTTCCAAATGCAGGTCTTTCTGCACCCCCGTAGTATAATGCAAAGCTTCCTGATTTCTGACAACCTTCTCCTGGCCACCTAACTTCCTGTAAAGCGACTATATCCAAGGGCGATTTATCTAAATCCTGCGTTAATATCTCTAGTGCCCCGCTATTGTATAAAGTCCTAACATTCCATGTTCCTAGGAACATGTCCCTGTGTTTGAGCCTTTGGCATGGGTTCCCTGAAGTAGTCCCCGCCCGGAGAACCGAATGGAGGACTATTTGACCTCCGGAAAATTTTACCCCAGTTGAACCCATGTCCGCATTTCTTGACAGTTGTATTTTTACGGTGAAAGATCGTCACTCTTTCGACCAAGGTACTTTTTTCGTCTGGCTTATCACCTTCGACCAGTGCGGCATGGGTAACCCTATCGGAAGTAATGCTACCGCCGGCATAGCTCTTAGGATCATTTAAGCACGTAAGCCACTCCACCACGACAAGGTAAAGGTACCATGGATTGACTATTTATATTTCGCAAGAAATTCTAGGTAGATTTGTTTTGAAATTATCAATTTCATCCGGTACCCCATCAAGAAGTTCCATAGTACTCTCTCCCATTTTATATGATTTTCTTATAAATAGGTTATTTGCCTAAGATTCCAGCTATAAGTTCACCTAGGAGTTTGACGATTGGAGATAGAATGCCATAGAGTAATCCGAAGAGCTGGAAATAAAATTTGGTAGTGATGTTATATTAAAATCGTGTGATAATAATTTCCATCAGATATATTATTTAAAATATGTGATTATTTTACGTGACTATTAAACTTGTGCCCCAAATGGGAGTTAATGGCCAATCAGGTTTCAATGAATTTTGTTTTAAAATCAAAGACAATCGTGTTTCACCTCGATATTTAATGAATTCTCTTTGCTAAAATAAAGAAAGCTCCTCCTTTTTAATATTCTGAACAGGTCAGAACACTATTTTGCAGTGACTGACTCTCAAACACAATACGTTAAATGATGATCAGATTCCTTCGAAATGCACATTTGATAATTGTATGTTCAATAAATGTGTTTTTAAATTATTTTATTCAGTTGTTAAAACACAATTAATAACCTAAAATGTTGGTTATTATAAACAGTTTGGCGTGATTCATTTTTTATCCACTGGGGCGCTTTCTTACAATATTGTGATCCTATTTAGCAATAAATAATATGAACAAGTTGCAGTGGATGACAAATGAAATATAACCAAACATTCCTCATTTGTTTTCAAACATCGTCGTTTACTTTAAATTTATAAGTATTTTAAAACCTCTATATTTGTATAATGTCCTGCGCCGTAGCCGAGTGGTTAAGGCAAGAAGCCTTGGCGCAGATCTATGGGACTTAATAATGTCTTAATTCTATGCACAAAGTTTCATGTAAGTTGGTTAAATTGCTTGTCATTAACTTCAATATACAAATGCAATTCTCCCTAAAGAAATAAAACATTGGAGTAACATTTTGGAGCATCTCATCGATGTATTTCTTGATATTAATGGGATAATCATGTTGTGCCTGAAGCCACTGCAGTTAAATTGTAATATCACGGAGTTCATTCGCTCCCAGGCCTTTTAACAGATTCACCTTATTTCCCGTCTAGTAAAAAAAAATTATTTTGGAGGATACAATTTGTTGATTTTGGCCTTCTTTTTCATATCTCATTTATTGTAGATTACTTCTGTACCATCCGGTTCATCCCTCCATCAAACTGTTTATTATCCTTTTACACATTTAATTAACTAGTACACAGTGTATAAATTTATTAATGACACTTTAATTTAACAACAGATGACATATGTAATAAGGTACTTCAGACGATAAATACTCAAGTTTTATTCGTTAAATTTGTTTACATTTTATACTTATAATATAATATTAAACCCTCCATGGTATCTTTACCTTGTCGTGGTGGAGTGGCTTACGTGCTTAAATCATCCTGAGAGCTATGCCGGCGGTAGCATTGCTGCCGATAGGGATACCCATGCCGGACTGGTCGAAGGTGATAAGTCAGACGAAAAAAGTACCTTGGTCGAAAGGCTGACGATCTTTCACCGTAAAAATACAACTGTCAAGAAATGCGGACATGAGTTCAACTGGGGGTAAAATTTTCCGGAGGTCAAATAGTCCCCCATTCGGTTTTCCGGGCGGGGGCTACTTCAGAGAACCCATGCCAAAGGCTCAAACACAGGGACATGTTCCTTCGAACATGGAATGTTAGGACTTTATACAATAGCGGGGCGCTAGAGATATTAACGCGGAAATTAGATAAATCGCCCCTAGATATAGTCGCTTTACAGGAAGTTAGGTAGTCAGGAATCGTGAAGCTTCGCATTATACTACGGGGGTGCAGAGAGACCTGCATTTGGGACGGGTTTTTTAGTCAGAAGGAGGATCCTATCCGCTATCCGAGATATTAAGTTTGTCAGTGATAGGATATCATACATAATTCTAAAGGGTATACAACATGATTTTATAATTGTAAATGTACATGCCCCCACAGAAGATAAAGATGACAAGATCAAGGATGAGTTCTATGAAGAATTAGAATGCTTATTTGATAGCCTTTCACAATATCATATGAAAATTGTCTTAGGAGAGTTTAATACAAAAGTGGGGCGGGAAGATATATTCAAACCAACAATACGCAAATTCAGTCTCCATGAAGATAGTAATGACAACGGGGTTAGATTAGTCACATTTGCCACATCGAAGAATCTCATTGTTAAGAGCACAACATTTCAGCATAAGGATATTCATAAATACTTCCTGGACGTTCCCAGATGGAGAAACTCGGAACCAGATAGATCATGTATTAGTGGATAAACGCTGGCACAGTAGCATCATTGATGTTAGATCAGTTAGAGGGACAGACTGCAATTCGGATCATCATCTGGTCAGAGTGAAAATCAGACAACGGCTATCGCTTATGAGAGGAACAAATGCTAAAGATGATTCTGTAAAATTTGAATTTAAAGACTTGAAAAATGATGAAATGAGGCAAGAATACAAAATCAAAATTGCTAATAGATTTGAAGTACTGGAAACTTCAGATGACAATGTGACAAACGAAGAAGAAACTGATATAAATAAAGAATGGGAGGCTATAAGAGATACTATTAAATTGTCAGCATCAGAAAGCATTGGTTGTTTAAAAAAGAGGCAAAACAAGAAATGGTTTGATGAGGAATGTGCCGACATTGTAAAGAAAAGAATGCTGGCAAACATGAAATGGTTACACGAGCCAAATGAGGTAAATTTAGAGCAATTGGGTAGTATTAGACTGGAAACCAGCAAGTTACTAAAGAGTAAAAAGAGGGAATAGTTGAGAGAGAAAATTAATTATCTTGAAATGAACGCAAAATATAGGAACATTACAGAATTATATCAGGGAATTAGTATAGAGAAGAAAGGGTTTCAGGCTAGAACAAACATAATTCGGAATGAAAATGGGGATATGATTGCAGATTCTAAGAGTATATTAAATAGATGGAAAAGTTACTTTAATCAGCTATTAATGTACATACAGAACAAGACATTGGGGAGGATAAGTTACAGACAGCAGAAATGCTAGTCGCATAGCCAAGTGCATTAGAGGTTGAAATGGCAATTGAAAAATTGAAGATGTATAAAGCATCAGGTTCAGATGAGATCCCAGCAGAACTAATGAAATCAGGGGGAGAAAAATTGATGGACAAGATACGCTGGTTGCTTAGTATGATTTGGGAAAAAGAAGCTCTTCCAGATGAATGGAAGGAATCAATTATCTTACCAATGTATAAGAAAGGAGATAAAACTGATTGCAACAACTACAGGGGCATCTCATTACTTTCAACTTCGTACAAAATTCTAACAAATATATTAGTAAGCAGACTTACTCCCTATATTGATGACATTCTAGGAGATCATCAATGTGCATTTAGAAGAAACAGGTCTACAACAGATCAGATTTTTAGTATAAGACAGATTTTAGAAATGAAATGGGAATATAATGGTACTGTACATCTACTATATGTAGATTTCAAAAAAGCATATGATTCAATTAAGAGGGAAGTTACATAGTATCCTGCTGGAGTTCGGAATTCCTAAAACGTTAGTTAGACTTATACGAATGTGTCTAAATGGCTCAAAGAGTAGGGTGCGTGTAGGCAAACAGTTTTCAGACACTTTTGAAATCCAGAATGGGTTGAAGCAAGGAGATGCACTATCTCCTCTAGTATTTAATTTTGTACTAGAACATGCCATTAAATCTTTAGAGAATGAGGAAGGCTTACATCTGAATGGTATTAATAAGCTATTAATTTATGCTGATGATGTAGTACTACTGGCCGATAGCGAGAGGATACTAAAGGCCAACACGCACACACTATTGAGTAACACTAAGAAATTAGGACTGGAAGTAAATATCAATAAAACTAAATATATGGTCACACGTAGAAATTCATTATATAATGGAAATGGACAGCTAATGACAAATGAGGGAAATTTTGAGGAAGTGGCTGAATTCAAATACCTAGGAACAATAATCACAAATAGGAATGAGATGCACGAAGAAATTAAACATAGGCTCAATTCTGGAAATGCATGCTATTATGCATTGCAGAGACTTTTGATGTCCCAACTCCTTTCAAAAAAACGTTAAGCTGAAAATATATAAAACTATTATTCTACCAGTTATATTATATGGGTGCGAAACATGGACTCTTACTTTAAGGGAGGAAAGGAGATTACAAGTATTTGAGAATAAAGTGCTTAGGAAAATTTTTGGACCAAAGAGAGATGAACAGACAGGTGAATGGAGAAGACTACATAACAATGAACTACATGGTCTTTATAGGAAGCCAGATATAATAAGAAGAGTTAAGTCTCGTAGACTGCGATGGGCAGGACATGTTGCGCGTATGGGGAATGAAAGACGTGCATGGAAACTTCTTGTAGGAAAGCCAGAAGGAGAACGCCCAGTTGGTAGACCAAGAATGAGGTGGGAGAACAACATTAACTATGATTTGAGGGAAGTAGATTATACAGGGAATGATTGGCAAGCATTAGCTCAGGATAAGGATGTATGGAGAGCTTATGTCCGCGCGGCCATGAACCTACGGGTTCGATGGTGCCAGTGAGTAAGTAAGTAAGTAAGTAAGTAAAAGAATAAAATATTTCTACAAGACTTGCTTGATGGCGTAATCGGTAGCGAACTGGGATATATATATATATATATATATATATATATATATATATATATATATATTAATCCAATTTTTGACATTGAGCAATGCAGGCATAAGATGAAACGATAAGAAAAATAAATGTTAGGACGGGACTTGAACCCGGATCTCTGGATTTACATCCTTGTACATCTATTAATAATGAGTATATTTTTTAATTAGAGAATTCTATGTTTGTATTACATTTGGTCTGTGGCGTAATAGGTAGCGCACTGATATATATATATATATATATATATATATACATATATATATTGTAACTAAATTTTGACATTGAACAATGCGAGCTTAAAATGACATGAAAAGAAAAATAAATGCTCTCACGGGACTTGAACGCGGACCTCTGGAATTATATCCCACGACTTCTAGTAATAATGAGAATATATTATTATAAGAGAAATATATGTTTTTACTACAACTCCTCGGTGGTATAATCGGTAGCACAGTGGTATGTATATATAAAAACAGTCCACCGCTGTGGTCTCGAGGTAGCGTGCTGCCTTGTCACGCAGCGGGCGCGGGTTCGAACCACGGTCGGGGCAGTTTTTCTGGGTGAGGTTTTTATCGGGATTTTTCCTTACCTGTAAGACAAATGTCAGGAAAACTTTAATGCCCAAACGGTCCCCCAAATCATATGGCCATCATCCTTATCATTATCATCATCACTATCATCCTTCACCGGTGTGGAAAGCAACGGGAAGTTACCACACCTACACACTTCCCTAGTAAAGCTGCTAGCATAGCATGAAAATGCTATGATTGCAGTGAAAGACCTGCGTTCGGGCAGAATTACTATGGACCATTATAATTAAATTCTTGACATTGAGAAATGCAATCTTAAATGACATGTTAAGAAAAAAAAACGCTCCGACGGGAATTGAACCCGGACCCCTGGATTTATATCCCACTACATCTGGTAATAATGACAATATATTATTATAAGAGAAATGAATGTTTGTACTACACCTGCTCAGTGGCATAATCGGTAGCACACTGGGATATATATATATATATATATGTAGTATTATTCTAAATGTTTGACATTGAACAATGCAAACTTAAACGACATGATAAAAAATCTAAATGCTTCTTCGGGACTTGAACGCGGACCTCTGGATTTATATCCCACTACTTCTAGTAATATTGAGACTATATTACTATAAGAGAAGAGAATATTTGTACTTGACCTGCTTCATGGCGTAATAGGTAGCGCAATGGAATATATATATATATATAGGCCTATATATTATTACAATTATGTTTTTGAAATTGGGCAAAGCAAGCTTAAAATGACATAAGGAAAAATGGTCGGACGGACTTGAACCCGGACCTCTGGATTTATATCCCACTACATCTTGTAATAATGAGTATATATTATTATAAGAGAAATGAATGTTTGTACTTGACTTGATTGGTGGCGTAGAGGGAAGGGCACTGGAATATATATATATAGTCCACCGCTGTGGTCTCTAGGTAGCGTGCTGCCTTGTCACGCAGCGGGCCCGGGTTCGATCCCCGGTCGGGGCAGTTTTTCTGGATGAGGTTTTATCGGGGGTTTTCCTCACCTGTAAGACAAACGTCAGGAAACTTTAAGGCCTAAACGGTCCCCGAAATCATATGACCATCATCATCATCCTTATCATCATCATCCTTCACCGGTGTGGAAAGCAACGGGAAGCTACCACACCTAGAATTCCCTAGTAAAGCTGCAAGCATAGCATGAAAATGCTATGATTGCAGTGAAAGACCTTCCCTTGTGCAGAATTACTATGGATGGATATATATATATATAATTAATTAATTTCTTCATATTGCGCAATTCAACCTTGAATTGACATGATATGAGAAGTAATTGCTCGTACGGGACTTGAACACAGACCTCTGGATTTATATCCCACTACATCCAGTAATAATGAGATATATTATTATAATAGAAACGAATGTTTTTACTAGACTTGTTCGGTGGCGTAATTGATAGAGCACTGGGATAAATCCACAGGTTCGGGTTCAAGTCCCGTTGGAGCATTTATTAATTTTTCTTATCATGTTAAAAACACACACGCACACATATATATATATATATATAATTCAAGGTGGATTTATATTCATTTTTATTTTAAAATTGCGCTTGTAATTTAGAATAACATAAAATCATATCTAAAAAATATACGAAGACAGAAACATTTGAAATTTTATATTTAAATTTCTTATATTATTTTAGATTTCAAATGTGAACAATACAAAACGTAATATATTTTCAAACATTTTAATCCATGAGAAATATGATATTTATAATTGTATTTAGTATTTACCTGATAAAGGAAGAGATGCGCTTTCTTCATTCCAAAAAATTACGGTTACAGTCTCGATTTAAACCCGTCAAAAGTTTGTATTTTATTAAATTCAAATCAAAACTGACTTTTTCAATATTCATACACAGTGGCGCTGCTCCGCAACGTAAGTTGTTATTACGTCTACATATTTGTTATTTATTGCTAAAAAAAACCATTTCACAGAATAGTGTTACGAAGTTAATATTTTTTTTTTGTAAATCTTGGGAGGCGGATATATTTTATTATATATATATATATATATATATATATATATATATATTATAATTATTTTTTTTTGCTTTTAGCAATGCTTGCATAAAATGACATGATAAGACAAATAAATGCTCGGACGGGACTTGATCCCGGACCACTGGATTCATATCCCACTACATCTAGTAATAATGAGAATATATTATTATAAGAGAAATGAATGTTTGTACTTGACCTGCTCGTTGGCGAAACGTTAGCGTCCTGGGATATATATATATATATATATATATAGTACTATTATTATTATTATTATTATTAATATTAATATTATTGTTACTACTTAAAATTACATAATAAGAAAAATAAGTGCTCGGATGGACTTGAACCCCGTCCTCTGGATTTATATCCCACTACATCTAGTAATAATGAGAATATATTGTTATAAGAGAAATGAATGTACTTGACTTGATTGGTGGCGTAAAGGGAAGGGCACTGGGATATATATATATATATATATATATATATATATATATACTATTATTATTATTATTATTATTATTATTATTATTATTATTATTATTATTATTATTAATATTAATATTATTGTTACTACTTAAAATTACATAATAAGAAAAATAAGTGCTCGGATGGACTTGAACCCCGTCCTCTGGATTTATATCCCACTACATCTAGTAATAATGAGAATATATTGTTATAAGAGAAATGAATGTACTTGACTTGATTGGTGGCGTAAAGGGAAGGGCACTGGGATATATATATATATATATTTACTATTATTATTATTATTATTATTATTATTATTATTATTATTATTATTATTAATATTAATATTATTGTTACTACTTAAAATTACATAATAAGAAAAATAAGTGCTCGGATGGACTTGAACCCCGTCCTCTGGATTTATATCCCACTACATCTAGTAATAATGAGAATATATTGTTATAAGAGAAATGAATGTACTTGACTTGATTGGTGGCGTAAAGGGAAGGGCACTGGGATATATATATATATATATTATTACTATTATTATTATTATTATTTTATTATTATTATTATTATTATTAATATTAATATTATTGTTACTACTTAAAATTACATAATAAGAAAAATAAGTGCTCGGATGGACTTGAACCCCGTCCTCTGGATTTATATCCCACTACATCTAGTAATAATGAGAATATATTGTTATAAGAGAAATGAATGTACTTGACTTGATTGGTGGCGTAAAGGGAAGGGCACTGGGATATATATATATATATATAAATATTATTATTATTATTATTATTATTATTATTATTATTATTATTATTATTATTATTATTATTATTAATATTAATATTATTGTTACTACTTAAAATTACATAATAAGAAAAATAAGTGCTCGGATGGACTTGAACCCCGTCCTCTGGATTTATATCCCACTACATCTAGTAATAAATGAGAATATATTGTTATAAAGAGAAATGAATGTACTTGACTTGATTGGTGGCGCGTAAAGGGAAGGGCACTGGGATATATATATATATAATATATCTTTACTATTATTATTATTATTATTATTATTATTATTATTATTATTATTATATTATTAATAAATAATATTATTGTGTTACTACTTAAAATTACATAATAAGAAAAATAAGTGCTCGGATGGACTTGAACCCCGTCCTCTGGATTATATCCCACTACATCTAGTAATAATGAGAATATATTGTTATAAGAGAAATGAATGTACTTGACTTGATTGGTGGCGGTAAAGGGAAGGGCACGGGATATATATATATATATATATATATATATATTATTATTATTATATTATTATTATTATTATTATTATTATTAATATTAATATTATTGTTACTACTTAAAAATTACATAATAAGAAAAATAAGTGCTCGGATGGACTTGAAACCCCGTCCTCTGGATTATATCCCACTACATCTAGTAATAATGAGAATAATTAGTGTTATAAGAGAAATGAATGTACTTGACTTGATTGGTGGCGTAAAGGGAAAGGGCACTGGGAATATATATTATTATATTATTACTATTATTATATTATTATTATTATTATATATTATTATTATTAATATTAATATTATTGTTACTACTTACAATAATACATAATAAGAAAACTAAGTGCTCGGATGGACTTGAACCCCGTCCTCTGGATTTATATCCCACTACATCTAGTAATAATGAGAATATATTGTTATATAAGAGAAATGAATGTACTTGACTTGATTGGTGGCGTAAAGGGAAGGGCACTGGGATATATATATATATTAATATTACTATTATTATTATTATTATTATTATTATTATTAATATTAATATTATTGTTACACTTAAAATTACATAATAAGAAAAAAATAAGTGCTCGGATGGGCTTGAAAACCCCGTCCTCTGGCTTGATATCCCACTACATCTAGTAATATGAGAATTATGTTATAAAGAGAAATTATGTACTTGACTTGAATTGGTGCGTAAAAGGGAAGGCACTGGGGATAAATATATATATATTATATACTATGAGGTTATTTATTATATCTATTATATTATTATTATTTTATTATTATTATTATTATTAATTAATTAGTGTTAATACTGAAAATTCATAATAGAAAATAAGTGCTCGAATGGACTTGAACCCCGTCCTCTGGATTTATATCCCACTACATCTAGTAAATAATGAGAATATATTGTTCTAAGAGAAATGAATGTACTGACTGATTGTGGCGTAAGGGAAGGGCACTGGATATATATATTATATATATTACGATTATTATTATTATTATTATTATTATTATTTATGATTATTATTATTATTATTTTATAATATATTATTATTGTTACTACTTAATCAAATTACATAATAGAAAAATAA
>JASPKZ010008608.1:0-28501 GCA_030220185.1 Diploptera punctata
CACAAAAAACACAAGACCACAAACACACACAAACACACACAAACACACCAACAATACACACACCAAAACACCCACAAAACACAACACAAACACACCACAAAACAACACACAAACACACAAACAAACATCACACACAAACCACACAAAACCCCCACAACAACACAAAACACACAAGCAAAACACAACACAAAACACACCCAAAACACAAAAACAAACCAAAACACAAACAAAACCACAAACACAAACACAAACAAAAAACACACAAAACAAAACAACAAACACAAAAACAAACACAAACACAAAACACAAAACACAAAACAACAAAACACAAAACAACAAAACAAAACACAAACACAAAACACAAAAACACAAAACCACAAACACAAAACACAAACGACAAAACACAAAACACAACAACAAACACAAAACACAAAACACAAAACACAAAACACAAAACACAAAACACAAAACACAAAAACAACAAACACACAAAACACAACAACACAAAACACAAAACACAAACACAAAACACAAAACACAAACACAAACCACAAAACACAAAACACCAAAACACAACACCAAACACAAACACAAACACAAACCAACAAAACACAAAACACAAAACACCAAACACAAACACAAAACACAAAACACAAAAACACAAAACACAAAACCAAACACAAACAACAAAACACAAAACACACAACACACAAACACACACAACACAAAACACCAAAACAACAAAACACAAACACAAACCCAAAACACAAAACACACAAACACACAACACAAAACAAAACACACAAACACAAAACACAAAACACAAAACAAAAACACAAAACACCAAACACAAACACCACAAAACACAAAACACAAAACACAAAACACCAAACACACAAAACACAAAACCAAAACACAAAACAAAACACAAACACAAAACACAAACACAAAACACACAAAACACAAAACACAAAACACAAAACACAAAACACAAAACACAAAACACAAAACACAAAACACAAAACACAAAACACAAAACACAAAACACAAAACACAAAACACAAAACACAAAACACAAAACACAAAACACAAAACACAAAACACAAAACACAAAACACACACACACCCCCCTCATACGTCGCGCGTGGGGACACGGCTGCTTTCTAGTGGAAATATCTTAACCAAGCATAATTTAATTATGCTTATTTACCTACACATGTCAACGAGTGACATGTGGTTAGCACATCACCTCTATAAGACATTTAGTAGGAAACTAAGGTGTTCCATCTAATATATTAAATTTATCACTTCTTACCGAAAGACGAGACATCGGGTTGAAATGCTGATTCAGGCATATATTTTTCTCTTTAAATAAAACTAAGGCGTTACTTGAATGGATGAAGATTGGTTAAATTTTATACATAGGTATTTTTATTCTGGCTTGTGGTTCTTTTACGGGCCTAAAAATCTTCAGACTTGGGACCCACGGCTTAAAGTCCCTCCCGGACGACGTCCCTTGAATTCTAAACATCCATCGACTCCGACCGGGTTTGAACCATCGACCTCGGGGACTAGAGGCAAGAAATATAACTACTAGACCACCGGGCCGACCTATAATTATAGTCTTACAATATTAATTTTTTTGAATAATAATAACTAACTCGCACCATGGAAACCAGATATTAATGGCCGCGGGTACTTCAGCTCACTATCCCTATCCTGAGAAATCTCCCCCCAGTCATTCCCTGTATAATTAATCTCCCTCAAATCATGGTTAACATTATTCTTCCACCTCATTCTGGCCTACTGGCTGGGCGCTTTCCCTCAGGCTTTTATGCAAGGGGTTTTTACGTCGTTCTTTAATTCCACATTTGTGCTACATGTTCTTATAGTTAATATTATTTTTCCATCTCATTCTGGTCTACCTGCTGGACGCTTTCCCTCTAGATTTCTTATAGGAAGTTTGTATGTCCTTTCATTCTCCACGTGACCTGCTTTCCATGTAAGTAGTCGAGACTTAACTGTTCTTATTACTAACTACTTATTTTAGGAATTCTCACTATGAGGTATATTCATTAAGGTAGAATATGTTTATCACTCACCTCATATTGTTATGAGGTGAGTGATAAACATATTCTACCTTAATGTTCTTATTACATTTGGTTTCCAATAAATATATTACAGCCTACTATTTAAGAAGTCCTTTCTGTTGGTCTCTCTTGGATCCAACATTTTTGATAAGAACTTCATTCTCAAATCGTAATCTTTTTTCCCTTCCTTTAAGAGCCGGTATTTTGCAACCATATAATATAAATGGATTGGTAGTGTAATAGCTTTATTAAAAAATAATATACATGGATCCAAAAAACTGCTCAAACGTAAGGAGGATAATAAAAAAATCATTAATTCAAATTAATATTTTCTTAAACTTACTTTCATTAGGTTACTTTTTACATATTAAGAATTAGGTGGTCTTACTGATGTAAATATCTTTAACAAACATATTACTTTTGATTTTTTTTTTGCGCGATAGTGCGTTCTGTCGTACTTAAGCATGGCGACCATGATTGAAAGTTCAATTTCCTAAATTTTGGGGTTTGCCAACCTATAAATAACTATACTGTTATATTACAAATTACCTCCTAGTGCGGGAAGTAAACCCACTACCCTTTATTTATACTACGTACAATGTATATACAAAAATATATCCAAAGGTAGTGTTAATATACATTATACGAAACAAATCACCGCATTTTAAATTAACTGAACTTTATTTGAAACAATATAAAACAATAAATTCGTACTTGCCGCCATTTTATACCTGATTGGTGTGACGGCCTGCAGAATCTCAACTAAATTATTTTCGGCATATACCGTAAAAACATTGGCCAGACTGTTAACGTTAGTCAGTTGTTTATAATGAACGCAAATATTTCCAACAGAGATATTATTTTACTATTAGTTATTATTTTGAAATCACCATCGTGCAAAAAAATAATGTACAACACATGTTTGTGAAGTTTTTACAGAATCTCGGAAATTAAAAACCTCGCTATCGCTCGGTTTTTAACAATTTCCTCACTTCTGTAAAAACCACTTCCCAACCTCGCATTGTAATACGTATATTATTTTTGGTTCATTATGTACTAAAACATAACATATAAAGGTTTATCTTTAATAATAATGATAATAATAATAATAAAAATAATAATAATAAAAATAATAAATAATACATTTAGAATGTATCTTAAAATTAAGCACTTTGCATCATTATCTGTTCTAAATAAAATGTTTCCTACCTTGAAGTGTTCATGTACTGTCCTCCATGGCACCTGATTAATTGTCCTGAACATAAACCATCATCTGCTGTCGAGGGATGAAGATATAATTACATCAGCTCATCCATCTACCTTTTCAAGTGCTCTCTTATCTCGAGCCTATTGAGAAGTCGTGCTCCGAATCAAATTGCTCAGCAGATGATAATGGCAGATCTGTAATTCTATCTTGTTCTATAATTACCGTAAACTACTGAACCGATTTTAATAAAATTTTGCAAATTATTTGTTTATTATTTAACAAAGAGTTATAATTATCTGTGAGTTCCATACGATTCTAACAGATGGCGGTGTAAGGTAATTTGGTAAGGTAATTGGTTTATTATTTAACAAAGAGAGATCCAGGTGGCTGTGCTTTTTATTGCAACCGCGAATTTCAATTGAAATGCAAATACTGATTATTTCATAATTTAAGTGTGTTCAGTGTTTATTTTATTTTCAATATATTGATGATAATAATAATATTAATTTCGTGTGTAAGTATTAGTTTTAAGTAATCTGGCTGGAAGACAGCAACTTAATTTAAATTTAACTGGACCGAGAAGGGATATTGAACAATATGGCGAATCAGTTCTAGAGACCATGAATGATAAGACATCAAGTGGATTTCCGCAAATTGGTATAGGCCCATGTGACATAAATCTTACATTTAAGAAGAATGTCAATTTAAAACATATGAAGGTCCTAAAGAACGGAATAACAGAACTGTAAGTAAGTCTGTTAGTTATAATAATATGCCTAATATTACAGAAACAATCTCCATGCCCCAATTAAATGAAAAACAAGATGACTATAATATATCACAAGATGATATTGCTATACATAGACTTATTGATGATGATGATCCAAACTGGCAACAAGTTCGTAGAAAAAAACGAAAGTGTAATGAAATCAGCAAGCCTCCTCAAAATATTCCATCAATAAATGTATATAATCCTTATGATACACTTATGGATGATACTGAGAATGCAACATACATTCATCTCAATCAACAAAACCACTTCCACATAAACCACAACCCATATTTATACCGGGTGTAGTTAACGTACCAGAACTAATAAATTGTGTAAAACGTAAACTTTCTGATTCAGATTTCTCATACAAAATGTATAAAGAAGAGGTTAAAATCCTGCCAACCTCTACTGAAGCTTGCAGATAGTTGGTGAGATTGCTAAATGAGAATAATGCAAAATATCACACGTATCAGTTAAAATAGGAAAGGGCTTTCCGAGTAGTTCTTCGTAATATGCATTACTCTATAAATACAGAGAGTATTGTTGAGGAATTGCTAGAACTAGGACATCGAGTTCGTAACATATATAACATTCGGCACAGAGTTACAAAGGAGCCATTACCCCGACGTAATAGCAGAATAACTATTAAAACATCGGAAAATATTTAAAGGCGATACGAAGTTCGCCGGGCCAGCTAGTATATATATATATATATATATATATAATTTTTTTTTTTCGTGTCTCTATGTTATCTGAGTCCACCGCTGTGATCTCGAGGTAGCGTGCTACCTTGTCACGCAGCGGGCCCGGGTTCGATCCCGGCCGGGACAGTTTTTCTGGGTGAGGTTTTTCCTCACTTGTAAGACAAATTTCAAGGTAACTTTAAGGTCCAAACGGTCCCCGAAATTATATGGCCATCATCATCATCATCCTTCACCGGTGTGGAAAGCAACGGGAAGCTACCACACCTACAATTCCCCAGTAAAGCTGCAAAGCATAGCATGAAAATGCTATGATTGCAGTGAAAGACCTGCCCTCGGGCAGAATTACTTTGGATGGATGGATGTTATCTAATTTTTGTTATTATTTTCTTTCGCTAATATTAAATACATTTTGATACTTTCGGCATATCCTATTAAGGTAAGTTAATTAAATAAATAATTATAAATAAAGTACCTATACTTTTTTGGAGACTACATTTAACTAACTCATCCACTGGCGCTATTGAACCCGTACATGGCCGTGCGGACATAAGCTCTCCATACATCCCTTCCTGAGCTAATGCCTTCCAATCATCCGCAGTATAATTTACTTCCCTCAAATCATGATTAATGTTGTTCTCCAAAATTATTCTTGGCCTACCTACTAGGTGCTTTCCCTCTGGTTTTATAACAATGAATTTCCATGCCTCTCTTTCATTCCCCATTCGTGCCACATGTCCTGCCCTTCGCAGTCTATGAGACATAACTATGTTTATTATAGGCTTACCTGGTTTCCCATAAAGTTCATATAGCTCACTGTAATGTACTCAATACAACTTTTGATTCAGAAATCCTCAAACACACTCTGTAGATTGAATTTGTGCAGTTTTTAACATTTTGAAAAAAAAAAAAAGACATATGTAGTAAAAACACCAAGACTAATATAGGATTGGAATATACAAGAGAGTAATTTGGAATGTATGCCGGATTATTTCATTAGAGCATATGAATATACAACCGGGAAATTTGGGATTTACCCCGAATAATTTCATCAGAAATCCCGGATACTTACTGCGGAATGAATTTATACAGTTTTTAAAATTTCGAAAATTTTGACTTTTTAGTAAAAAACAAGATTATAGCATTGGAATATATAATTGGGTAATTTGGGATGTAAGCCGAATTTTTTGCTTTAGAAATCCCGCACACACGCTGTAGACTGAATTTATGCAGTTTTCAAAATTTCGAAAATTGTGATATTTTTAGTAAAAATATCAAGACTAGTATAGGCTTGGATTATAAAAGCGAGTCATTGATGATGTAGGTAGGATGTTTTGCATTAGAAATCCCGGACACACTGTAGATTGAATTTATGGAGTTATGAAATTTCGAAAATGTTGAATTTTTTAATAAAAACACCAAGCATTTAGCCTTTGAATATACAATCGGGAAATTTGTGATGTAGGACGATTTTTTAAATTAAAAATCCCGGATGTACCCTGTAGACCAGAGCCGCCCAAACTTACTTGTATTGCTGGCCAAATGGAAGAAACACCAAGGTGGAGCGGGCCGTAGACGCTATTATAGCTGTTGTGCAATATTGTCATTATTTATTTATGTATAAGGTTTCTCAATCTTTCACATCATCTTCCTCCACGCAATCAATCTACTGTCATTATCCTCCAAATCTCTCTGCCTTTCCAATCTCCATTGACCAATCCTTCTCAGATGCTACACAAAACACCATCAATCCACGCTATTTTTGACAGTCTTCTTCTCCTTCTACCAAGTGGCACACATTCTAGTTTTCTTCTTGGGAATGTGCCTTCCGCCATTATTTTAATATCACCATACCATTTTATTGTTTATTATTATTATTATTTAATTCAGGATTGTTTTTGTTATTTACACAGGTATCCTCTACCAAAATATACAATTTTTTCTTCTTCCACTTCCCGGTCTTGCGTATCTGCTTCTGCCATATTTCTGTTCTTCATGTAGTCTCGAATTCCCTTTATCCACGTTAGCTTTGGTCTATCACGTTTCTCTTTTCCAGGAGGTATCCTTTTCAATGCTTTTTTGTTTGTTTCTGTGTCCCTTCCTTTTCTACATTCATAATTTCTCTTTTTGTATTATTTTCTTATTTTATACAATTTTGATATTCTTGCCGATCTTCTTAAAGAGTCCATTTCTGTGTATTACTATTACTATTATTATTGCTACTTTAAGCGTGTGTTGATTTACTAATTTTCTTGTTACGTCATTATAACATATTTCACAAGTTCTTGTTATATTACTGATAGACTAATATTATAGGCCCTCCCTTAGCATATTTCAATTTATTAGAATGCTAGGCCGAATGGAAAGTGATGGAGGGCCGTAGTTTGGACGTCCCTTATGTAGACTGAATTAATGCAGTTTTAAAAAATCAAAGATTTTGACATTTGTAGTAAACACATCGAGAATCTGGCCTTGGAACATACAATCTGGAAATTTGTTATGTAGACCGGGCTTTTTTTCATTAGAAATCCTGGGCACACTCTGTAGACAGAATTTATACATTTTTCAAAATTTCGAAGTTTTTACGTTTTTAGAACTTTAAATAGAAAAGCCGGATACACCCAGCAGACATAATTTATGCAGTTTTCAGTTTTTGATAATGGTGATACTTTTAGTAACAACACAAAGATGTTTGCATTAAAAATCCCGGACACATTCTGTGTACTAAATTTAATCAGTTAATCAGAAATCCTTTAGGCTAAATTTATGCTATTTTCACAATATCGAAAATTATGACTTTTTAGTAAAAAGACCAAGTCTATAACTTCTGAAAAAAAGTGGAAAATTAAGGATGTAGGCCGGCATTTTTGTATTACAAATTCCAGACATAAACTCTACACTCAATTCATGAAACTTTGAAAATTTCGATATTGTTATTAAAACTTTTCAGACATATACGATCGGGAAATTAAGGATGTTGCGGTTCTTTGGAATAGAAATTCCGTACGAAGAACGTAGACTGAATTTATGCAGACTTGTTAATTTTTGAAACATAATGATAACTTTGTAAAAAACCATGATTGGGATACTCAGTCCGGAAATTTCCGATTTAGACCGGGTTTTCTGCATTAGAAATACCGGACACACCCACTTGACATAATTTTTGCAGTTTTCAGAATATTGAGATTTTTGACATTTTTGGTAAAAACACCAAGATTATAACCTCGCAACACAAGAATGGGGAATTTTCAATTTAGACCGGATTTTCTGCAATAGAAATACCGGACACACCCTCTATACTAAAATTTTGCAGTTTTTAGAAGAATTTTGAAATTGTTGACATTTTTGATAAAAACAACTTGGAATACTCGATCAGGAAATTTCGATTTAGAGCGGATTTTCTCCACTGGAAACACCGAATACACCTTCTAGACACAATATTTGCAGATTTCAAAATTTCGAAAATCTTTGGCATTTTTGTAAAAACACCAAGACCATAGCCATTGAATACTCAATCGGGAAATTTTCAATTTAGACCGGATTTTCAGCATTAAAAATTCCGGACACATCCTTCAGATCAAAATTTAGAAAATTTTTTGACATTTTTGGTAAAAATACCAATTTTCGATTTAGACCGAATTTTCTACATTAGAAATATCCGACACATCCTCTAGACTAAATTTTTGCAGTATTCAAAACTTTGATTTTTTTTAGATTTTTGGTAAAAACACCAAAACTATATCCTTGGAATACTTAATCCAAAAATTTTCGATTAGACCAGGTTTTCTATATTAGAAGTCACGTACACATCTTCTAGACATAATTTTAGCAGTCTTCAAAATTAAAAAAAAAAAACATTTTATTAATGCAGTAACAGCAAGCCTTGGAATACTCGATCGCGAAATTCTCGGATTTTCTGCATTAGAAATCCCGGGCACACCCTCTGGAATCAATTTTTACAGTTTCCAGAATGTTAAACATTTTTGACGTATTAGGTAAAAACACCGAGACTATTGCTTTGGAATTCTCGATCGGGAAATTTTCGACTTAGGATTTTCTGCATTAGAAATACCGGACACACCCTCTAGACACAATTTTTGCTGATTTCAAAATTTCGAAAAAAATTGACATTTTTTTAGTAAAAACACCAAGACCACAGTCTTGGAATACCCCGATCGGGATATATTCGATTAGACACGATTGTCTATTACGGACACAGCATCTAGACTCATATTTTACAGTTTTCTAAATTTAGAAATTTTTTGACATTTATGGTAGAAATACCAAGGCTACATATACCGGATTTTCTGCATTAGAAATCCCCGACACACCCTCTAGATTCAATTTTTGCAGTTTTCAAAATTTCGAATATTTTGACATTTTTTAGACCGGATTTTTTTGCATTACAAATCCCGGTCACACTCTCTAGATTGAATTTTTGCAGTTTTCGAAATTTCGAAAATTTTGACATTTTTGGGAAAAACCTAATAAAAACACCTTCGAAAATTCAATTCGGAAATTTTAGATTTAGACCGGATTGTATTTTTGCAGTGTTCGAAATTTCGAAAATTTTGACATTTTGAAAAAAAAGAAAAAAAAGAAACACCAAGACTACATGTAGCCTTGGAAAATTAAATACGGAAATGTTGTATTTAGACCGGATATTTTGTATTAGAAATTCCAGACACACCTTGTAGAACGTATTATTCTAGTTTTCGAAATTTCGAAAATTTTGACTTTTTTAAAAAAATCACCATGCATGTAGTCTTGGAAAATTCAATTCAGAAAGTTTGGAAATAGACATGATTTTTTGTATTAGAAATCCCGGACACACCCTCAAGATTGAATTTTTGAAGTTTTCAAAATTTCGAAAATTTTGAAAATTTTGGGATAAACACCGAGCCTAAAGCTTAGGAAAACTCAGTTTGGAAATTTTGGATTTGTAAACCGGATTTTTTGCATTACAAATCCCAGACCCTCTAGAATGTAATTTTGCAGTTTTGAAAATTTCGAAGAGTTTGACATTTTTGAGTAATACACCAAGACTTGGAATACTCAATTCGTAAATTTTGGATTTAGACCGGATTTTTGTATTAGAAATCCAGGAGACAATCTCTAGATGGATATTTGCAGTTTTCAAAATTTCGAAAATTTTGACATTTTTGGGAAAAAACGCCAAGCCTCTAGCCTTTTGAAAACTTATTTCTGAAAATTTTTATTAAGGATTGTTTTTTTTTTCATTTGAAATTGCGCACACACCCTCTAGATTGTATGTTTGCAGTTTTCGAAATTTCAAGAGTTTTGGGAAAAACCCCAAGGAATTGCAAAGTAAATTCGGATTTTTGATTTTGACCGGATCTTTTACATTACAAATTCCGAATGCACCATCTAGATTGTATTTTTGCAGATATCAAAATTTCGAAATGTTTGACATTTTTGGGAAAAATACCAAATACCTTGGAACACTCAATTATGAAATACGTATTTGATTTAGAAAATATTTTCTACATTATAAATACCGTACACATCTGCTAGACTCAATTTTCGCAGTCTACGAAAATTTCACTTTATTGTAATTATGTTAATACGTGAAACAAAACAAAAATTGAATTTCTTTGGATAAACATCAAGTCTATGACCTTGCAAAATTTAATTTTGAAATTTTGGATTTAGACAGGATTTTTTGCACTGTAAATCCCAGAGACACCATCTAGATAGATGTTACAGTTTCCAATTTTCGAAACTTTGACTTTTTTTTGGATAAACACCAAGGCTATAACGTTGGAAAACTCAATTTTGAAATTTTGGGTTTAGACCGGATTATTTTCATTATAAATCCCGGACACACCGTCTAGATTAATATTTTGCAGTTTTCGAAATTTCGAAAATGTTGACATTTTTTTAAAACACCAAGTTTATAACCTTGGAAATCTCAATTTTGAAATTGTGGATTTAGACAGGATTTTTTCATTATATATCCAGGACACATCCACAACATTAATTTTTTGCAGTTTTCGAAAATTTTGACTTCTTTTTGAGACACCAAGACTATAGCCTTGGAAAACTCAATTTCGAATTTTTGGATTTAAACCGGATTTTTTGCAATAAATATCCCGTACACACCTTCTAGATTTATTTTTTGCAGTTTTCTAAATTTCGAGAAGATTGACATTTTATTTGGAAAAACACCGAGTCTATAGCCTTGGAAAACTCAATTTCGAAATTTTGGATAAAGACCTGGGTTTTTGCATTATAGATCCCGGACACAACCTCTAGATTGACTTTTGGATTTTTCAAATTTTCGAACATTTTTACTTTCTTTTTAGAAGAACACCAAGTCTATAAGCCTAGAAAACTCAATTTTGAAATTTTGGATTTAGACCGGTTTTTTGCATTATAAATCCAGGACACACCGTCTGGATTGATTACTTTCAGTTTTCAAAATTTCGAAAATTTGACATATTTTGAAAAAAAAAATCAAGGCTATAGCATTGTATAACTATTCTGAAATTTTGGATTTAGACCAGATTTTTTGCATTATGAATTTCGGACACACCCTCTAGATTGATATTTTGCAGTTTTTGAAATTTCGAAAATTTCGACATTATTTTGGAAAACTCAATTTTGAAATTTTGAATTTAGACCGGATTTTTTGCATTATGAATCCCGGACACATCTAGATTGATTTTTTTTTGCAATTTTCAAAATTTCGAAATTTTTGATTTTTTTTGGAAAAACATCAAGGCTATAGCATTGAAAATCTCTATTTTAAATTTTGGATTTAGCAGGATTTTTTGCATTATAAATCTTGGGCACACCCTCTAGATTGATATTTTGCGTTTTTTTAAATTTCGAAAATTTTGACATTTATTTTGGAAAAAGACGAATACTATAGCCTTGGAAAACCCAATTTGGAAATTTTGGATTTAGATAATTTTTTTTTTCCATTATGAGTCCCGGACACACTTCTAGAAACATTTTTTTTAGTTTTCGAAATTTGAAAAAAATTCACTTTCTTTGGAAAAAACACTAAGGCTATAGCCTTGGAAAACTCAATTTTGAAAATTTGGATTCAGACCGGATTTTTGCATTATAAATCCCTTACACACCCTCTGGATAGATATTTCGCAGTTTTCGAAATTTCGGAATTTTTGACTTTGTTTGGAAAAACACTAAGTCTATAGCCTTGGGGAAAAAAACAGTTTTGTAATTTTGGATTTAGACCGGATTTTTTGCATTATAAATCCCGGACACACCCTCGGGATTGACTTTTGGAGTTTTTAAATTTTTTGTTGTTTGAAAAAACACCATGGCCTTGGAAAACTTAATTTTGAAATGTTAGATTTAGACAGGATTTTTTGCATCATGAATCCAGGACACACTCTCTATATTGCTTATTTTCAGTTCCCAAAATTTCGAAAATTTTGACAATTTTTTGGAAAAACACCAAGGCTATAGCAATGGAAAGGGGGCACGCCGTAGCGTAGTGGTTAAGGCACTGAGCTACAAGCCGGAGGGTCGAGGGTTAAAGTCCCGTTGGGGTCAGGATTTTTAAACTGACCAAAACCCTCTGGCGGCACTATGGCCCTGGGGTCGACTCAGCCTCTAACTGAAATGAGTACCAGACGCTTGTTCTGGGGTAAAGGCGGCCGTCACGCAGGGCTGACAACCCGGCTGACATAAAGTGCCGATTGTCTAGAAAAAGTGGGAGCCTTAACCTCCTACTACCCCAAGGGCCTCCTGAGGCCTGTTGTGGGATCACTAATAATAATAAAATAGCAATGGAAAACCCTATTGTGAAATTTTGGATTTATATGAATTTTTTGCATTATAGATCCCGGACACTCCGTCTAGGTCAGGGCCGTCCAAACGTTTTAATGGGCCGGGCAAATAACAGATTGTGCAATTGATCGCGGCCCGGAAGATAAATATGGTTACTATTATTGCTGCTACTGCTGCTTCCATTATTATTATTATTATTATTATTATTATTATTATTATTATTATTATTATTATTATTACTACTACTACTACTACTACTACTACTACTAAAATAAAATTACATGATCATGCGGAAGAACGTTAAAACATTTGTGACACCATGCTGCAATTAAAATTGTAAAAAAGTTGGTACAAAAGTGACTAGGCCTATACTTATCTAATGAGAAGACTGGAGCTGGCTTTTTAAAGGTAACAAACGATCGATGTCAGGTGTCTGATGAGTAGTACTGATAAATAAGACGTCATGGAGATGTTCGTCACTCAAAATTGACCTCAAGCGTGATTTTTGAATTTTCATTTTAGAAAATTATTGTTCACACATGTATGTCGAGGAAAACATGAAGATTAAATGTCGGGCGTGTTATATCAACCCTAAATATTTTTCAGGTAGTAACTTGTAGAATTTAATGAGATTTGTAGGATCAGAAACTCCTTTCATTGCGCCATTACACTGCAAATCTTTTAGTTCAAGTTGCAACATTGCTGGTGCTTCGTTAACATCGAAGCAAAATAGTGACTAAAACAAAGAAATATCTGGTTCCATTTTATTGAAATAACAAATCTATTAGAAAACTCTTCTTCAATTCTTTCAATAACTTCCACAAAATAATCACTTCTGAAACACAATTCAGGAGATTCATTTTGCAGAGAATTTACACTTGGAAAATGTACGCAGTTTTTCACAGACACGTGCCTTTTCAATAGTTTCGGTTTCAATTAGAAAGCTGTTATTGCACAGTAAACTTGGTTGATTAATTTGTCTTTACCTTGTAAAATTATGTTCAAGTCATTCAAATGCTTTGCCATGTCGACAAGAAATGCTAGTACTTGCTGGTCCAGGATTCGTTAAACTTTAACACTCGGAATCAACTTTGCATATTTTTGAAAGCATTTTCTCACTTTAACACTATTTTAACAACTATTACGTGCACATGCTACTGTTTGATTGACAATAGAACAAACGAAACAAGTAATGTCCAAGTTTGGAGTGGGAGAGAAAACGGTAAATATGGGATGGATCATATCTACTACTTTGTCAAGAGAAGCGGTGACATCTCGACCTCACATTCCAGAGAGCTGAATTCCACATAGGGATGTCCAAACTAGATGTTACATTTTAAAATCTAAATTTAAAATATAAAATTAATTTGTTCATTTTAGTGCTTACGCGGGCCATACAAAAAGCCATGGCGGGCAAAGATGTGGCCCGCGGGCTGTAGTTTAGACGGCTCTGGTCTAGATTGATGATTTTAAGTTTTCAAAATTTCGAAAACTTTGACTTTTTTTTGGAAAAACACCAAGGCTGTAGCTGTAGCATTGGATAACTCTATTTTGAAATTTTGGATTTAGACACGATTTGTTGCATTATAAATCCCGGCCACACCCTCTAGATTGATTATTTTCAATTTTTGAAATTTCGAAAATGACATTTTTTGGAAAAACACAAAGGCTATAGCCTTGGAAAACTCAATTTTGAGACTTTGCATTTAGACCACATTTTTTGCATTATGAATCCCGGACATACCCTCTAGATTGATATTTTGCAGTTTTTGAAATTTCGTAAATTTTGACATTATTTTGGAAAAACACCAAGACTATAGCCTTGGAAAACTCAATTCTTAAATTTTTGGGTTTAGATCGGATTTTTTGCATTATGCATCCCGGACACGCCTAGATTAATTGTTTGTAGTTTTCTAAATTTAGAAAATGTTGACATTTTTTTAAACGCCAAGTATACAGCCTTGGAAAACACAATTTCGAAATTTTGCATTTAGACCGGATAATTTGCATTATAAAACCCGGACACACCCTCTAGATTGATATTTTGCAGTTTTTGAAATTTCGTAAATGTTATTTTTTTTGGAAAAACACCAAGGCTATAGCCTTGGAAAACTCTGTTATGAAATTTTGGATTTAGTCCGAATTTTTGCATTATAAATCCCGGACAGATCCTCTGATTGACTTTTGCACTTTGAAATTTTCGAAAATGTTTACTTTTTTTGAAAAAACACCAAGTCTATAGCCTTGGAAAACTCTATTTTTAAATTTTGGATTTGGACCGGATTTTTTGCATTATAAATCCCGGACACATCCTCTAGATTGATTATTTTCAGTTTTCAAAATTTCGAAAATTTTGACTTAAAAAAAATAATAATAGAATAATTGCGCACAAGTTGTGCAGAAAATATGTGTTACATAAGTTTTGTCATTAATTTGATTCACATTGTTTGTTATTTGCAGAATTCTACCAGGGATATCCCTCGTTTTTTGCAGGTGGTTACATGGTAACGGTCGCATGGTTTCTCGCACAGTTCACACACAGTTGTTCCCGGGATCGTGGAAACACTTGGTCTTGCATATCTTATGGTGGTATCCATGCACTGCTATTGAGTTCACCAGGTGTCGGAGTTCTTGATTGGTGTTGTTCCAGCCATATCTCTTGTCTCTTCTTCTCCCTTTCCTGCAGTAGTTTATTTGATCTGTCTGTGGATGGTGGCCTCATACGCAGTTCTTCTGTGAAGAAGGGTTCCTTGGTGAGTTCATATGCTAGCCTCGACTTTGTGTGTTTTGAGACACCTAGGGCGGTTTTCAAGAATCGTGATTTGACTGCTTCCAAAGTTATTAGATCTCTTAGACTCAGCTTCTCCCAAATTAGGTCTATTCCATAGGTTGCAATGGGAACTATTTTTGCGTTGAACATGGCCATGGCCGTTTTTAGTGACAGTCTGGATATTGCTTTGATGTCAAACATGGCTTTTATGGCAGCAGTTGCTCGGGATTTTATGTCTATTCTAAATGACCTGGCAGTGGTTTGCAACGTCAGTCCCAGATATTTGAAGCTGTTAACTGTCACGAGAAGTTCTATTCCTAGGTATATTCTGTCATCCGCAGCTTCTCGACCTCCGTTGTGGAATGTCATCTCTACCGTTTTCCCCGAGTTTATTTACATTTTGTTTTTATTGCGCCCATTTCTCAAGTTGGTTGGTTCCTCTTTGCAAATTTTTTGAAAAAAAAAACTTAATTTTGAAATGTTGGATTTAGACCAGAATTTTTGCATTATAAATCTTGGACACACTCTCTAGATTGATTATTTTCAGTTTCCAAAATTTCGAAAGTTTGACTTTTTTTGGATAAAACATCAAGGCTATAGCATTGGATAACCCTATTTTGAAATTTTGGATTTAGACCAGATTTTTTGCATTATGAATCCCGGACACACTCTCTAGATATTTTGCAATTTTCGAAATTTCGAATATTTTGACATTTCTTTGGAAAAACACCAAGTCATAATCTCAATTTTGAAATTTAGATTTAGATCGGATTTTTTACATTATGAATCCGGGACACACCTTCTAGATTGTTTTTTTTTTGCAGTTTTCGAAATCTCGAAAATGTTGACTTCTTTTTTTAAAACACCAAGGCTAGCCTTGGAAATCTCAATATTGAAATTTTGGATTTATACCGGATTTTTTGCATTATAAATCCCGGACACATCTTCTAGATTGATTTTTTGAAGTTTTCTAATTTTCGAAAATTTATCCAATTATTTATTTATTTCTTCTTCAAAGACCTCAAAGAGCAAGATTGTTCATATTAAGGGGCAATATACAAAACAAAAATGACCATGAAACAATAACAATAAAAAAGATAAGAAAATCAGACATAAGTTTAAGTAATACAAACTAATATAAATGCAGAATATATATACACATATAAATACAATATTTAAACAGAATAATAATTAAATTAACAAAATTATCTAAGAATGCAATGAGAAAAAATATTTTTAATATAATTAGAAAAATATTTTACATTCGTGAAATGTTGATATTCAATAGGTAAGTTATTGTAATGGTTCATTAATGCACAACGAATGCCTTTTTTACCATATTTTGTTGAGAAACTAATACCTTTGTGTAATAAAGTACAACCTCTAGTGTAATAATTATGTATATCTTTATTAAAAATTAAGGGCATGTTATGGTGAGATAGATTCTTAATAATTTTAAACATATATTTAATTCCATTAATCGTAAAATATTTGAAAAAGTATAAATAAAATTATAAGTTGTACTGGGATGTAAGTTATATAGTATTCTGATAGTTCTATCTGTAAATCTTAGAGAGGGTAAATTATATATCCTTTCGAAATCAAAATATCAAAATTGAGTTTTCAAGGTTGTAGTCTTACTGTTTTTCCAAAATATATAAAAATTTTCGAAAGTTCAAAAACTGCAAAAATACTATCTAGAGACTGTGTCCGGGATTTATAATGCAAAAAATCCGGTCTAAATCCAAAATTTCAAAATTAAGTTTTCCAAGGTCTTACTGTTTTTCCAAAAAAAAGTCATCATTTTCGAAAATTCAAAAACAGACAAAAATACTATCTGGAGACTGTGTCTGGGATTTATAATGCAAAAAATCCGTTATAAATCCAAAATTTCAAAATTAAGTTTTCCAACGTTATATATAGTCTTACTGTTTTTCCAAAAAAATGTCAAAATTTTCGAAAATTCTAAAACGGCAAAAATACTATCCAGAGGGTGTGTCCGGGATTTATAATGCAATAAATCCGGTCTAAATCCAAAATTTCAAAATTGAGTTTTCAAAGGCTATATTCTTGGCGTTTTTCCAAAAAAAAATGTCAACATTTTCGAAATTTCAAAAACTTCAAAAATCCTATCTGGAGTGCGTGTCTGGGATTTATAATGCAAAAAATCCGGTCTAAATCCAAAATTTCAAACTTGAGTTTTCCAAGACTATGGTGTGGGTGTTTTTCCAAAAAATGTCAAAATTTTGGAAATTTCAAAAACTGCAAAAATCCTATCTAGAGGGTTTGACCGGGATTTATTATGCAAAAAATCCGGTCTAAATCCTAAATTACAAAATTGAGTTTTCGAAGGCTATATTCTTGATGTTTTTCCAAAAAAGTCAAAATTTTCTAAATTTAAAAAACTCTAAGAATCCTATCTAGAGGGTGTGGTCCGGGATTTATAATGCAAAAAATCCGGCCTACATCCAAAATTTCAAAATTGAGTTTTCCAAGGTTATATTTTCCAAAAGATGTCAAAATTTTCAAAAATTCAAAAACTGCAAGAATACTATCTAGAGACTCTGTTCGTGGTGGAGTGGCTTGCGTGCTTAAATGATCCTGAGAGCTATGCCGGCGGTAGCATTGCTGCCGATAGGGTTATCCAAGCCAGACTGGTCGAAGGTGATAAGCCGGACGAAAAAAGTACCTTGGTCGAAAGAGTGACGATCTTTCACCATAAAAATACAACCGTCAAGAAATGCGGACATGGGTTCAACTGGGGTAAAGTTTTCCGGAGGTCAAATAGTCCCCCATTCGGATCTCCGGGCGGGGACTACTTCAGGGAACCCATGCCAAAGGCTCAAACACAGGGACATGTTCCTAGGAACATGGAATGTTAGGATATTATACAATAGCGGGGCGTTAGAGATATTAACGCGGGAATTAGATAAATCGTCCTTGGATATAGTCGCTTTACAGGAAGTTAGGTGGCCAGGAAAAGGTAGTCAGGAATCAGGAAGCTTTGCATTGTACTACGGGGGTGCAGAAAGACCTGCATTTGGAACGGGTTTTTTCGTCAGAAGGAGGATGCTATCCGAGATATTAAGTTTGTTAGTGATAGGATATCATACATAATTCTAAAGGCTAAACGACATGATTTTATAATTTTAAATGTACATGCCCCCACAGAAGATAAAGATGACAAGATCAAAGATGATTTCTATGAAGAATTAGAATGCTTATTTGATAGCCTTTCACGATATCATATGAAAATTGTCTTAGGAGATTTTAATTGCAAAGTGGGGCGGGAAGATATATTCAAACCACACAATAGGCAAATTCAGTATTCATGAAGATAGTAACGACAACGGGGTTGGATTAGTCACATTTGCCACATCGAAGAATCTCATTGTTAAGAGCACAACATTTCAGCATAAGGATATTCATAAATACACCTGGACTCCCCAGATGGAGGAACTCGGAACCAGATAGATCATGTATTAGTGGATAAACGCTGGCACAGTAACATCATCGATGTTAAATCAGTTAGAGGGACAGACTGCAATTCGGATCATCATCTGGTCAGAGTGAAAATCAGACAACGGCTATCGCTTATGAGAGGAACAAACGCTAAAGATGATTCTGTAAAATTTGAATAAAAAAAACTTGAAAAATGTTGAAATGCGGCAAGAATACCAAATAAAAATTGCTAATAGATTTGAAGTATTGGAGTCTTCAGATGACAATGTGGCAAACGAAGAAGAAACTGATATAAATAAAGTATGGGAGGCTATTAAATTATCAGCATCAGAAAGCATTGGCTGTTTAAAAAAGAGGCAAAACAAGAAATGGTTTGATGAGGAATGTGCCGACATTGTAAAGAAAAGAAAGCTAGCAAAAATGAAATGGCCACACGAGCCAAATGAGGTAAATTTAGAGCAATTGGGTAGTATTAGACGGGAAACCACCAAGTTACTAAAGAGTAAAAAGAGGGAATATTTGAGAGAGAAGATTAATGATCTTGAAATGAATGCAAAAAATAGGAACATTAGAGAAATATATCAGGGAATTAGTATAGAGAAGAAAGGGTTTCAGGCTAAAACAAACATAATTCGGAATGAAAATGGGGATATGATTGCAGATTCCAGGAGTATATTAAATAGATGGAAAAGTTACGTTAATCAGCTATTAAATGTACATACAGAAAAGGACACTGAGGAGGATAATTTACAGACAGCAGAAATGCTAGTCGCAGAACCAAATGCATTAGAGGTTGAAATGGCGATTGAAAAATTGAAGATGTATAAAATCAGGGGGAGAAAAATTGATGGACAAGATACGCTGGTTGCTTAGTATGATTTGGGAAAAAGAAGCTCTTCCAGATGAATGGAAGGAATCAATTATCTTACCAATTTATAAGAAAGGAGATAAAACTGATTGCAACAACTACAGGGGCATCTCATTACTTTCAACTTCGTACAAAATTCTTACAAATATATTAGTAAGCAGACTTTCTCCCTATATTGGTGGACATCCTAGGAGATCATCAATGTTCATTTAGAAGAAACAGGTCTAGAACAGATCAGATTTTTAGTATAAGACAGTTTTTAGAAAATAAATGGGAATATAATGGTACTGTACAACAACTATATGTAGACTTCAAAAAAGCATATGATTCACTTAAGAGGGAGAAGTTATATAACATCCTGCTGGAGTTCGGAATTCCTAAAAAGTTAGTTAGATTTATACGAATGTCTCTAAATGGCACAAAGAGTAGGGTGCGTGTAGGCAAACAGTTTTCGGACACTTTTGAAATCCAGAATGGGTTGAAGCAAGGAGATGCACTATCTCCTCTACTATTTAATTTTGTACTAGAGCATGCCATTAACTCTTTAGAGAATAAGGAAGGCTTACAACTGAATGATATTAATAAGCTGTTAGTTTATGCTGATGATGTAGTATTATTGGCCGATAGCGAGGAGATACTAAAGGACAACACGCATACACTATTGAGTAACACTAAGAAATTAGGACTGGAAGTAAATATCAATAAAACTAGATATATGGTCACACGTAGAAATTCATTATATAATGGAAATGGACAGCTAATGACAAATGAGGGAAATTTTGAGGAAGTGGCTGAATTCAGCTACCTAGGAACAATAGTCACAAATAGGAATGAGATGCACAAAGAAATTAAACATAGGCTCAATTCTGGAAATGCATGCTATAATGCATTGCAGAGACTCTTGATGTCCCAACTCCTTTCAAAATACGTTAAACTGAAAATATATAAAACTATTATTCTACCAGTTATATTATATGGGTGCGAAACATGGACTCTTAGTTTAAGGGAGGAAAGGAGATTACAAGTATTTGAGAATAAAGTTCTTAGGAAAATTTTTGGACCAAAGAGAGATGAACAGACAGGTGAATGGAGAAGACTACATAACAACGAACTACATGGTCTTTATAGGAAGGCAGATTAATAAGAACAGTTAAGTCTCGTAGACTGCGATGGGCAGGGCATGTTGCACGTATGGGGAATGAAAGACTTGCATGGAAGCTTCTTGTAGGAATGCTAGAGGGAAAACTCTCAGTTGGTAGACCAAGAATGAGGTGGGAGAATAACATTAACTATGATTTTAGGGAAGTAGATTATACAGGTAATTTATCAGATTTTGAATTTTCGAAAATTTTGACATTTTTTTGGAAAAGGTGTAAGGCTAAAACCTTGGATAACTTGATTTTAAAATTTTGGATTTAGACCGGATTTTTTGCATTGTAAATCCCGAACAGTCTCTAGATAGTATTTTTGCAGTTATTGAATTTTCGAAAATTTTACATTTTTTGGAAAAACAGTAAGACTACAACCTTGGAAAACTCAATTTTGAAATTTTCGATTTCGACCGCATTTTTTTTTTGCATTATAAATCATGGACAGAGTCTCTTACTTACTTACTAACTGGCACTATCGAACCCGTAGGTTCATGGCCGCACGGACATAAGCTCTGCATACATCCCTATCCTGAGCTAATGCTTTCCAATCATTCCCATCTAAAGACTGTGTCCGGGATACATAATGCAAAAAATCCAATCTAAATCCAAAATTACAAATATCAGTTTTCAAAGGCTAAAGTGTGGGCGTTTTTCCAAAAAATGTCAAAATTTTCCAAACTTCAAAAAGTGAAAAAATGCTATCTACAGAGTGTGTCTGGGATTTATAATATAAAAAATCCGGTCTAAATCCAAAATTTCAAGCTATAGTTTTCAAAGGCTATATTGTGGCTGTTTTTCCAAAAAAAATTCAAAATTTTCGATATTTCAAAAACTGCAAAAATCCTATCTAGAGGGTGTGTCCGGGATTTATAATGCAAAAAATCGTGTCTAAATACAAAATTTCAAAATTGAGTTTTCAAAGCCGATAGTCCGTGCTTTTCCAAAAAATGTCAAAATTTTTGAAATTTCAAAAACTGCAAAAATCCTATATAGAGGGTGTGTCCGAGATTTATAATGCAAAGGATCCGGTCTCAAGCCAAAATTTCCAAGTTGAATTTTCAAAGGCTATAGTCTTGGTGTTTTTCCAAAAAATGACAGTTCCCGAAGTTAGATAAACTGCAAAAGTCCTATCAAGAAGGTGTGTCCGTGATTTATAATGGAAAAAATCCGGTCTAAATCCAAAATTTCAAAATTTAATTTTGGAAGGCTCTAGTCTTGGTGTTTTTCCAAAAAATGTAAACATTTTTCAAATTTCAAAAACTGTAAAAATTCTATCTAGAGTCTGTGCCCGGGATTTATAATGCAAAAAATCCGGTCTAAATGCAAAATTTCAAGCTTGAGTTTTCCAAGATTACAGTGTGGGTGTTTTTCCAAAAAAAGTCAAAATTTTCGAAATTTCAAAAACTGCAAAAGTCCTATCCAGAGGATGTGTCCGGTGTTTATAATGTAAAAACTCCGGTCTAAATCCAAAATTTCAAAATTTAATTTTCCAAGACTATAGTCTTGGCGTTTTTCAAAAACATGTCAAAATTTTCGAAATTTCAAAAACTGCAAAAATCTTATCTAGGGGTTGAGTCCGGGATTTATAATGCAAAAATTCCGGGCTAAATCCAAATTTTCAAATAATACCCATTCAGGTGAACCTTCCATATTTATTAAATCCAAAATTTCAAACTTGAGTTTTACAAGACTATAGTCTTGGTATTTTTCCAAAAAAATGTCAAAATTTTCCGAACTTCAAAAACTGCAAAAATGCTATCTAAAGAGTGTGTCCGGGATTTATAAAGCAAAAAATCCGGTCTGAATCCAAATTTTCAAAATTGTGTTTTCCAGGGCTATAACCTTAGTGTTTATCCAAAGACTGTCAACATTTTCGAAATTTCAAAAAAATGCAAAAATCCTATCTAGAGGGTGTGTCCGGGATTTATAATGCAAAAATTCATGTCTAAATCCAAAATTTCTAAATACAGATTTCCAAGGTTATAGTCTTAGTGCCCTTACCAAAAAAAGTAAAAATTTTCGAAAATTCAAAAACGGGAAAATACTATCTGGAGAATGTGTCCGGGATTTATAATGCAAAAACTGTGGCCTAAATCCAAAATTTCTAAATTGTGTTTTTAAGGTTATAGTCTTACTGTTTTTCCAAAAAATGTCAAAATTTCGAAAATTCAAAAACTTCAAAAATACCATATAGAGAGAGTGTCCGGGATTTATATTGCAAAAAATCCGGTCTAAATCCAACATTTCAAAATTGAGATTTCCAAGGCTATAATTTTTCCAAAAAATGTCAACATTTTCGAAAATTCAATAACTGCAAAAATACTATCGAGAGGATGTCCGGGATTTGTAATGCAAAAAATCCAGTCTAAATCCAAAATTTCAAAATTGAGTTTTCAAAGGCTAAAGTGTGGGCGTTTATCCAATAAATGTCAAAATTTTCCTAACTTCAAAAACTGCAAAATTGCTGTCTAAAGGGTGTGTCTGGGATTTATAATGAAAAAAATCCGGTCTAAATACAACATTTCAAACTGGAGTTTTCAATGGCTATAGTGTTGCTTAGTATGATTTGGGAAAAAGAAGCTCGTCCAGATGAATGGAAGGAATCAATTATCGTACCAATTTATAAGAAAGGAGCTAATACTGATTGCAACAACTACAGGGGCATCTCATTACTTTCAACTTCGTACAAAATTCTTACAAATATATTAGTAAGCAGACTTACTCCCTATATCGATGACATCCTAGGAGATCATCAATGTGCATTTAGAAGAAACAGGTCTAGAACAGATCAGATTTTTAGTATAAGACAGATTTTAGAAAAGAAATGGGATTATAATGGCACTGTACATCAACTATATGTAGACTTCAAAAAAGCATATGATTCAATTAAAAGGGAGCAGTTATATAGTATCCTGCTGGAGTTCGGAATTCCTAAAAAGTTAGTTAGACTTATACGAATGTGTCTAAATGGCACAAAGAGTAGGGTGCGTGTAGGCAAACAGTTTTCGGACACTTTTGAAATCCAGAATGGGTTGAAGCAAGGAGATGCACTATCTCCTCTACTATTTAATTTTGTACTAGAGCATGCCATTAACTCTTTAGAGAATAAGGAAGGCTTACAACTGAATGATATTAATAAGCTGCTAGTTTATGCTGATGATGTAGTATTATTGGCCGATAGCGAGGAGATACTGAAGGACAACACGCACACACTATTAAGTAACACTAAGAAATTAGGACTGGAAGTAAATATCAATAAAACTAAATATATGGTCACACGTAGAAATTCATTATATAATGGAAATGGACAGCTAAGGACAAATGAGGGAAATTTTGAGGAGGTGGCTGAATTCAAGTACCTAGGAACAATAATCACAAATAGGAATGAGATGCACAAAGAAATTAAACATAGGCTCAATTCTGGAAATGCATGCTATAATGCATTGCAGAGACTCTTGATGTCCCAACTCCTTTCAAAATACGTTAAACTGAAAATATATAAAACTATTATTCTACCAGTTATATTATATGGGTGCGAAACATGGACTCTTACTTTAAGGGAGGAAAGGAGATTACAAGTATTTGAGAATAAAGTACTTAGGAAAATTTTTGAACCAAAGAGAGATGAACAGACAGGTGAATGGAGAAGACTACATAACAATGAACTACATGGTCTTTATAGGAAGGCAGATATAATAAGAACAGTTAAGTCTCGTAGACTGCGATGGGCAGGACATGTCGCACGTATGGGGAATGAAAGACTTGCATGGAAGCTTCTTGTAGGAAAGCCAGAGGGAAAACGCTCAGTTGGTAGACCAAGAATGAGGTGGGATAATAACATTAACTATGATTTGAGGGAAGTAGATTATACAGGGAATGATTGGAAAACATTAGCTCAGGATAGGGATGTATGGAGAGCTTATGTCCGCTTGGCCATGAACCTACGGGTTCGATAGTGCCAGTGAGTAAGTAAGTATAGTGGCGTGTTTTTCCAAAAAAATTCAAAATTTTCGAAATTTCAAAAATTGCAAGAATCCTATCTAGAGGGTGTGTCCGGGATTTATAATGCAAAAAATCGGGTCTAAATCCAAAGTTTTAAAATTGAGTTTTCCAAGGCTTTAGTGATCGAAACCAATGACCGAGTGAGCAGCGCAACCGGAGAGGGGACGCCATCTAGCAGCAACAATTGTAACTACAAGGTGTCTAGTGATCAGTCGTGATCTAATATGACAAGTCGAGCGGCATATGACATGGCCTGTCAGAACGATCCCTGGAAAGGAAAATAACAGAGAAAAATAAACCACAAACTACAGGAAATAATGGTAAACTGGAGTATGAGCGTCAAACATTTAATTTAAAATGAAATAAAAACCGCGACACAGCATAATGAAATTAAAAACACAACACAAGAAACAGGAGAAGAAGAACACTCCCACCCCTCCATAGAACGAAACGAAGTCCCGATATCAATCAACAGAGAAGAGGCTCCATGGACAGAGGTTGTAAGAAGAAGGCGTGTACCTAAGACGCAAACTATCAAGACACCAACAATCATCGGCACCAATACAGCCCTAGAAACACATACAACAGCAGCTAGAGGGGAACTACAAGCGGCATGCCGTAGAGCCCGGCTGTATATCGGACGCCTTCACCAAAACACTACCCGCGAGAAGGTAGAAAAATACCTGAGAAGACTGGAGGTCACAGAAATCATGGAATGCGAAGAAATCCAATCGAGAGGTTCCTTGAAAGCATTCAAAGTAGGAATACCACTCAAGGACCTATAGAAAATCACCAGCCCAGAATCATGGCCGGAGGGGGTAGTAGTCAGAAGTTATCGTCTTTTTCGCCCCCAAAGGCAGGGGGCAAAAGTGACGTCATGCAAATAATGTTGTGGAATGTAGAAGGGCTGAAATCTGTAATTGACATGACCCCCCTATGTACACTCCAGATAATGACATTTTATTCTTCACAGAAACACTCAGAACAGAAGACATAAACATAACTAGTTTCTACGGAATCCATTCCCCAGCTAAGAAAGGAGAAAGAGGACGACCTTCGGGGGGTCTAAGCTGCTACATAAAACCCCACCTGCAACCCCTCAGAGTAACCGATTGTACAGACAGCACTCTTACGATAGTCACTAGAAGAGCGAACATCGTTGGCGCATACTTCACTCCTAACACCGAACCCGAGGTCATCATCGATTAATTAGGAAGGGCACTACAAAACACAGAAGATAGCAAACCTACTTTCCTGGTAGGCGATTTTAACTGTAGAATAGACAAATGGGACACACAAAACACAAGCGGTTACCGACTTTCTTTGGACTACGGGCTAATCCTGTTAAACCAGGAAAAGGATTACACATATGTGGCACCAAACGGGAGGAGCACAATCGACCTGGTCTTCACGAACGGTCGAGGTGACGCTGAGGTGAATGTGGAAAATGTCACAATTAGGAAACACCTCCCTGTTATAACAAAATTCCATTGCCAGTGCAGGAACACAAGAACCATTAGGTACATATTTCAAACCGTCAATTTCAAGATACATAGACGAAGAAAGATGGGAAACAAACAAAGCAGAGCTACCAAAAATAGTGGACATGATGAGGCAGGGGAACTTAGACGAGGCAACTGCTGCTCTGAATGACATAATCACACACTCCACCAGAGAACTGCCCAGATCGAAACGCAACCGCGAAGCCATGGTTCGACGAAGATTGTTACGTAATGAGGCAAAGGACACTTCAAATCCTCCATGCTGCTAGGGAACACGGAGGTGATGCACTGACAGAGTACGCCGTAGAGCGTGGGAAATACAAATGCCTACTGAAGGAAAAGAAATTAACATACGACCTCCTCGTAGAACAGGAACTAATTGCTGAGGCGGAAATGAAACCTTACAAAATGCTAAGGTCCTCTAAAAAGAACAGATCGAGCCCCCTCGTAAACATGGAGCGATGGGAATTGCACTTCAGCAACCTCCTGGGAGAAAGGAACAAAATGTCCAACTCCTTCTCACTACATGCGGAACGCAATCAAACCTCGATCCCCATCACAACAGAAGAAATCACTCAACTAATCATGAACGGAAAGAACAACAAAGCGGCCGGCCCAGATGGAATATGTGCTGAACACCTGAAAGACACAGTCCGAGACCTGGCGGAACCGCTAGCGTGCCTTTTCAGAGAATGTTTCAAGAAACAATTCAATCCCAAAACAGTGGAGGAGCACACTGATAACTGTGCTTTACAAAGGCAAAGGACGAAAGGACGATCCAAATTCATATAGGGGAATAGCCTTGGAAAACGTCATGTTTAAACTTTTCGGTAGACTTCTACTGAGGCGAATTGAACCAAGATTACGTCCTATCATATCAATGCATCAATATGGCTTCACCCCGGGCAGATCAACGCTACACGCTGTACATGAAATTATAAAAGAAATAACAACGACCTTGGCGCAACCCACCACCCCTCTGTACGCAATCTTCATAGATACGCTAAAGCCTTCGATAGCATCAATAGGAATATACTCATTCAAAGCTATAGAAAGCTTACTAGGTAGGACTAGCAATGAACTACAAATATCGCGTCTGTGCTAACCGCAAACTCTGTGGCTATACACGACGGCATAACTACGTCGAAAAATATCATCCAGACAAGAGGGATACTACAAGGAGACCCGCTGAGCCCGATACTCTTTAACGTCATGACGGCGAACATCGGTCAGGTGATAGACACAAGGAACGTCAAACTCCTTATGTACGCAGATGACATGGCTATCCTCTCCACGAGCCTAGAAGACCTACAAGCAGCCATGGAGTAGATCAGAAAATGGGCACTACAAAATTCAGTGGTAATAAATAGCTCAAAGACCAAAGCTATGAAATTTAGGAGAGCAGGAAGACTATCCAAGAGAGATCACCTCACATGCGACGTGTTAACTCTAGAATTCGTTAGCCAGCTTCAAATACCTAGGAATAACATTACAGACCACCGGAACAGTATTCTCGATGCATATACAAGAGCGTGCTACAGCTGCCCACAAAACCATTTATGACATTCCAAAGTTACGAAACCTATCCCTACCAACGGCCAATAGCATTATTCAATACCAAAGTTATGCCGGCTGCCACTTATGGAATCCAGCTAATATGGACATATCTCACAGCCAAAAAATTCATGAAACTGAAAGCATAAAAGCGAGATTCCTAAAACTGGGCTCTTTCAATTTCAAAATTCACAAGACATAGCTGATGGCCTACATAATAGCAAAGGAGTCTTACCTTCATAGAAGACATCCGAAAACACTTCGATCTACCAGAAATGTAGGCAATACAAAACAGCAATCGAGGAGAGACAGAGAAAAGCCAGAGAAGATTCCGAACGAAATCACGGAAACGGAAGCGTTGAACACAGACGAATGAAAGGACCAATTTTCGACTTGCCACTTATACACACGCTTCGACGCTCACGGCTCCATGGGAAAATATGTCAAAACAAAGTTACCAGGAAACCCGTGGACCCTGCACTGTAACCGGTACAAACCGTGCCCAAAAGCACTTAGTGAGTGCGAAACAGAACTAAAACAATTCACCGAATTAATAGCAAATGGAAACCATATAATAAATTAGTGTAACATTGTGTTTAAATAAATATATAATTAGTGTATGTGGTTTTTTCCAAAAAAA
>JASPKZ010008609.1:0-268468 GCA_030220185.1 Diploptera punctata
GCCGAAAAGAGCCTGATTCATCTGCCATATAAGAGTGTGTGCTAAAACATTGTGTGTCTTGAGAGAGGGAATATTACCATTGAACTGTCAATCTCCAGTGTCTGATGATAGCATTAATGTATACATTAAATAGAAGTGGTGGATAGAGGGCATCCTTGTCTGGAGTCCGCCAATTTATATGTTTCCAATCTGACAATTCTGTTCCTATTTGTTATGCTATGATGTTATTTTTATACAGATTAAAAATTGTTTGGAATCAGTTGATTTGGTGTTCCATCATCAGTTAAAGATATCTAAAAGTTTTTGTCTGGTCTCAACTCGTATCAAATGCTTTGATAAAAATCTATATAAAAACGCTATATGTAGTTCTTTATTGAATTCTTTGTGCTTTTCGATAAGAAGTTTTAAGGTGAAATAACCATCGGCACAGGACCTTCCCTTACGAAAAACCACTTTGTTCTTCCCCTAATAAGTTTTCATAGTGTTTTTGTAATTTAGAAGCTAGTAGAATTTTTGTAAAAACTTTATAACGCCACTGTTGAGAAGGCTAATGCCTCGATAATTATTACAATGTTTGAGGTTACCTTTTTTAAAAATTGGTATGATAATGGCTTTCTGCCAAGATGAAGGTATGTCTTCTCCCAAGATTATTTTGGTTTTACGTTATGAAAAATATATTATCTTTGCATGATCTACCACATCTAAAACCAGATTGTTCTTCCATTTCTTTATCCTGGTATTATATATTCAACCATTTTACTTAATATACGTCCATATATTCTTACATAATGAACTTGTTACTGATATGCCTCTATAATTTTCACACTTTTTCTTGTCTCCCTTCTTATATATATAGAAGTTATAATAGCGACGTTCCACACTTCTGGCTATTTTCAACATTTATTATTGTAATAAACAGTACGATGATCATTTCCAATAACTTTCACTGCCACTTTTAATCAATTCTATAGGCCAATATTTTCTGGGCTGGCATTACTACCATTTTTCATTCTCATAATTTTCTTTTTTACAGTATTTATATCTATTTCGATTAGTGTCATTACCGTTTTTCATCTCCGATAAATCGTCATTTTCCTCCGAAAATTTCTTTTTGGTTCTCTGCTAAAAGTAAGTTTTTTGTAATAGTTCTTCCCATTCATGTATCCCTATTAGGTTGAGAAGATTCTTATTTCTATTCCATGAACGTATAATTTTTATAAAATTCCATGATTCAGAACTCTTCTTGCTTCCTAAATATATTTGTATTTCTGTACATGTCTTATCCCAAAATGATCGTTTCTATGTTTAGTAACCGTTCTTGGCACTTTTTCTTTTGCTTTTCGATATTGTATTTTGTCTTTCTGGTTCTTTTGTACTAAGCCATTTTTAAAAATAACTGTTTCTTATTCTGTATTTCTCTATTGTCGTTCTTTCTCACCCAATGCTTCATGAATGCACCTTTTTGTTTTACACTTTCGTTTTTTAGGCTTTTCTATATATATATTTTCTTTCCTTTTGTATTCTATAATTTTCTTATTTTTTGTGCGTAGGTTGTGTTTCTTTATTATGAATGTAAGAAATTACAAATTTACCAATTACTAATTTATGATCTGTCCGACAACTTGGTCCTGTATAAGCTCCGACATCTTGCATCTTCATTTTTTAATTTTGTTTTGTAATTATGTAATGGAAAATGGATTTTTGATTAGGTGTTGGACGTTCTCACGTGTATTTATGAATATATTTATGATTTAAAAAACCATTCCATATTTTAAAATATGATTGTCTACATAATTCAATTACCTTTCTCCATATTGCTATTATTATTATTATTGTTATTATTATTACTGTTATTGTTATTATTATTATTATTATCATTAGCAATATACTGTTATTGATGTACTGTCCAGCATGTTTACATGTTTGAATGTAGATCGTTCGTCACTGTTTATGGTAGTTACATTAATTGGTGACAAACGCCACGGTCAATACAAAAACTCTTTTGTTTATGAATTGACAATTTTACACAAATTATGAAATACAGTTTTTACAAACTCCAATACAAACATAAAAACGGTTAACTTGGAGGGGAATGGGATCCCGTTACCACACCTCAGCAGATTTTTTACAATTATATGTCTAGGAATTTGGGTTTCAAGGCTACGTTATTTGACATCCAAACAAAAGGGGAAGATGTGCAGTGACAGGTATGTGGTCATAGAGTCTGACATATTCCAAGAATTAATACTAATTCTGAGAACTTAAAATCATGTAGGGTCAGAAAATACCTGCTCCGCTCCACCAGTCCCGGATTAACAGCATTCTTTGTTTGTTCTTTAATTATTTCTATTCGGTGTACACAACATAGTAAATAATTTCATGAAGTGCATTGTTATAATAATGCGCACAACCGTGCAGATATTACATGTGAAGTGCTTAATTGTCTTTGCTATAAGCACTGATTGATTTAAGTCTTTTTTACAAATCAGAATATGGTTACTTTGCACATTTTTGTGAACACAAACACATATGCACATGTCGTTAGGTTCATGAAATGTCTTGTTGCAGCATATCCTGTATGGAAGCCATGGACTGCCACTCTGGTAGTGACATGACGCATTTCACAGTTCGATTCTGTCCATCGTCTGTCTTGCATCGCACAGGTCGCATAGAATGATGATAGTATGTCCTTCTTCTTCTCTTGCAGGTCTTGCAAGAGTACATTGTAGGCCTTATTAGATGGCAGGAGTAGTGTTGTCCGCAGATCTTCTATTAAAAACGTCTCTCTGGTGAGTTCGTAAACCAGCCTCGATCTCGTACTCGATGATACTCCTAAGAGTCACTTGAGGTAGTACATTCTTATAAGTAGGTAAGTATCTCTCGAAAGAGCATTAAGATATATGTTTTTACTTTTTATTTTATCAGTTCGTTCAACGATCCCGTCCATCTCCTGCATTGTTTGTAATGGTATCGCTCGCATTTTTGTTCACATATCTTGCATTCACACGAGTCACTCGGTTCGTACAATTTCGTAATTTTGCAAATTTTATGGTGATATCCATTGTTTGCCAGGCCTATAATTGCGGTGCCATTGTGGTGGTTGCTTCCGGTTCACTCCGCGTCTGAGGCGTAGAACTCTTCGTCGTTCTCTCTTTCTTTCTGTTTCATTTTTCCATGATTTTCTGATATGGCTCCGTTGCTGGTAGGTAATATCGTTTTGTCGTGCAGGTCCTCTAGGAAGTAGGTTTCTCTGGCTATCATATAGGCCATTGTATGTGGTGTGTATTTGCTAGCACCTAATACTTTTTAATGTATCTTGCTTTCACTTTTTCTAACCTCTCCAAATCGCTGGTCGATAGTTTCTCACTTTATATCAGTTTTCTATCCCATAGCTGGCGATCGGTGTGTTCACTGATACGAATAATTTCACGGTTGTGTCTAATTTTAATGCTGTAATGTCTTTGATATTGCACATAGCTCTTATAGCTGCTGCTCTCTCCTGCACATGTGCGCTGAAAGACTTTGTTGTTGGCTGCAGTGTGATGTCTAAATATTTGAATTTATTCACCATTCTTATCGGTTCTTCTCCTAGTATTAGATTATCATTTGCCGCTGCTCTTCCCCCTTTCCTGAAAACTATATGTACGGTCTTGTTGCTGTTTATCGTGAACTCATTTGCGTCTATGCCTTGTTGTAATTCTTCTTTGTTTTCTGCTTCAATGGCCATGTCGTCCCCATACATTACCAGCGTGGTCCCGTTAGTTGCCTTCCCAATATCAGCCGTCATTATTGTTAACACAGGCATAGGGAGCTGCCGAATGAGGGTAGTATCACTCCACCTTTCATTGAACTCAAGACTGTTATTGTCATCTCTGCAGTATCAGTGGCGGCGCAACCTTACAACTTGAAACATATGCAATAATCCCTTCCATTCGTACGTATTTTACGTATATTTGTGCAAATGTTTGAAGGGCGCGTAATAGACCGCTGACACTAATTTATCTATGTCAGGCTGATAGGACTCGTAGAGAGACGTAATATTGAGAAAAGGGTGTCATCGTTTAATCTGGAGTGTGTTTTAGATTTGATATGATTTCTCAGCAATCAATTTGAAATCCGGTAACTTGCACGTACTGATTCTCTGAAAGTGGTTGTCTGCTGTCGTTTTGGAGTGTTTGCTGCTTTAGATTATTTAAAATCCCATCGTGTCATCCCCTGCGTAAACAAAACATACAATGTCCCCTATGTCTATTATATTGAATTTATTAATTTGAACTCTATGCATATTACCTAATGTACATTAAAAGTATATATCATTAATATTTCCCTGTGAAAATATATGTTTATATTTATAATCGTGACTGTGTCTGTCCGTATTGATTTGCATGTGAAGTCTGAAATTGTCGTGTGGATATTATAGTGTTTCAATGACGGAACCGCGTATAATACAATAAACAAACAACTTTCGGGCCATTCTTTATGCAAAAATAATCATTTACCCAGGCCGTATTAAAATGATATCGTGTTTAGCATTTGCCCCGCTCTCGCTGTATTGACGCCACTGACTCTTAGGGTGTACTGTCAATCACTGTGTGCCTGCGTCTCCAGTGCAGGTACAAATGAGTGGAATGGGTATCGGCGGCAAGGTTTGTTATGAACTCACGGAGCCCGAGCTCCCCATGCCTGTGTTAAATAGTAGCGGCCTGATGGGGTATCCTTGGAGTATCCCGTTAGTTTGCTTAACCTCGTCTGATGCCGCCACCTCATCTGTTACATGTACCAGTTTCGCCTCATTATGTCGTGCACTATCCCCAACAATGGGGCGCTCGTTTCCTATCATGTCCCTCATCTTCGTGATTAATATTTTTTTCTGTTTATGTAATCGAACGCTTTTTCATAATCTATGAAAACCACGCAGTATTTCCCTTTCGGCCTGTTGAGGTTTGCTTCTATCTTGTATTATAATGCGGATGTTGTTTGTAGAGTGGATTTTCCTCTCCTAAATCCGAACTGGTTTTCTGGGATGTTTAATTTTGTGATGACCATCAATCTCCTTGTTAGTATCTTCATAAAGATTTTTAACAGTGTTGTTCTCCATACCACGCCTCTACCCATTTACCCCTATACAGCATATTCAGGGTAGCCCTTCTCCATTGCTCTGGTACGGTTCCCGTCTCTATGCATTTGTTGAACAGTTCTTTCCATATTGATATTAGCAAGTCAGCTGATGCCATTAGGTGTTCGTATGCCACTTGATCCGGTTCCTGTGGTTTTTGTGGTATCTGCTTCCTTCACATATTTGTTGATTTCATCCTCTGTGATTTCCATTTCCAGATTCGGGGTTCTTGGGTTACTGGTAGTATTGGCTTAGTAAGCTTCTGTTCTGCTTCCTTTATTCAGTATTTTGGTGAAGTGGTTTTCTCAAACTTCTATCGGTGTTCTTTCATCACTCCTCTGGGTTTCCTCCTTAAGGCCAGGAAAGGGTCCTTTCCTGCTTCTTCGGCAAGTTGTTGGGCTTTCTTTTCTGTGACATTATTTTTTTTGTCTTTTTGTACTGTTTTCTTTTCTGAGCGTATCGTTCCAGAGTCTTCTTGATTTTTGGATTCCTTTGCTTTGTTTAGTACTTGTAATGTTGCCTTCCGTTCTGTATAGCACGTCCTGTCGAAACACGGTTGTGCGCTTTCTTTTAATGTTGGTTGACAGGCGTTCTTCATAAGGTTGTTTGTGATGTCTAGTACTTTGTTCAGTTGACCTTCTTTTATTTTCGTTCTTGCTTTATCTATACTCTCCGTATTTTTCGTGTTTGTTCTGCAGCTAGTTATCTTGATATCCTGTTTTTATGGGTTTCCTTCTTTGGTCTATTTCCTGACATTGTCTTTTAAAGTATTGCTGCTATCGGCATGTGTTTCCTCATGGGTACTACGTTTGATGACCATGGCCATTTTTGTTCTATTAATCTCAGATCCTATGGAGCAAATAGTTGGTACGGCCTCGAGAAGAGTACTGATGCCGACTATGTATACCTTAATAAATCTCGAGAAATGCCACTGCGACTTTCTTAGCAGCTTTGCCAGCAAGTCCTAATCCTACGTTCTCGTCGTGCTCCCTGACTGCAGTCTTAATAGACTGCAGCTAACAGGATGGGACGAAAGGCGAGTTCTCAGCGCCTTAAAACTGAGACCTGTCGGCTAAGGGAGCAAACCCTAAAAAAAACCCAGGTCCTCCGTGTCTGGGGGTTAGGTGTCAGGCTGGCACCTGGCCCTGGAAAAAAGTATATCGCTACGTATTTCAGCAAAATATGTCAGCCGCATGGATTTAAATGTGACAGACTTAAGCTACGAAAACGGACCTTTGCTATTGGCACATGGGATGTTCAAGGCTTGAACACTAAAGAACAAGAAGTAAAGATGAGATTACATCAATGAATGCAGATGATTATTGTGCTCTCAGAAACAAAAAGAAAGGGAAAGGACAGAAAAATTAGGTAATTGTACACATATCTGGAGTGGAGTACCAAATACTAGTAGAAGCAAAAAGAAGTATATCCATTTTGATAAAAAATAAGTTGGTAAACAATATAATGTCTTGGGAAGGAATTGATGAAAGAATTATAAATTAAATTTCAAACTTTTTGCGATAGAGCTTATAATAATAGCAGTATATTCCATAAACGAGGATGCAACAACCATAGACAAAAATGATTTTTTTTACAAACTGTCAGAAAGTTTGGACAAAATAAAAAAAAAACATCAAGAAGTAATAATAACAGGACATTTTAGTAGTCGGAGTAGGACGTTAGAATGAACGATGAAGTGATTTGAATTTGGGTAAAAATTTTGAAATGGCAATGGAGATAGATGAAAATTTATGTAAACAACATGAATATGATATGATTAGTTTCTTTCTAATCTGGAATACATAACTACACGGGGAACGCCAACAAAACCTCAAATATAATTGATTTATATAATTGTGAAACAAAAACGTGACATGAAGTGAAGCTGTAGATGGTATAGAAACCAGATGCGAAGTGATTCCCTCTCTTCTTTTGGGAAATCATATTAACAGTAGGAAAAACAAGATTTTGAAGTAACGGAAGACGATACTGAACCCTCTTGAAAGAAACAGAATAAGAAGTTTACTCTCCTGATGGAGTTTAATTATTTTTTCAATTAAATTCAACAAGATAATTTAAATTTAATACATCTGCAGTGAAAAGTATGATCATTAAGGAAAGTAACCTTCAGCAGCTTTAGGATCACTGGGACAGAAATCTAGAATTCAAAGAATATTGAATGGTTTAATCCGATATTAAAAATTATAGAAAAAAATAGCCTGTTGAAATGGTTATCAGATCACTCAAAACCATCTCCTATGGATATATTACATGAAACATAAAACAAAGTGGATGAGAAGAACAAATGATACTGGAATACTATATTCGGATATGATCCTTTTATGGATATGCTAATCCAAAGAAGCTGGATCATTACAAATATCAGGAATCAGAACAAAGAGATAGTATTCAGTTATAAACCATCAGAGTGGCTGCAACATTATAACGGTTACTCAAGTAAATGAAATGAGTTTCACTCAATAACGGATGTATAATATAATTTCATATCCGGATAACATAAATGAAGTAAAAGGCTCGAGAGAGGCAAAAATGGTAGAGCACCATGACCGGATATATTCAGACATAACTCTACAACATGAGCGATATTTAGTATATTTTTCAGAAACTTTTACTAAATTGAATGGAGACGGATTATCCCTAAGACTGGAATGTATATATTTACTCCTATTTTTAAAAAATGATAAAAACTGTGTTCCAATTATAGAGGTAGGCCTAACCGTTTTAACCTTCGATAGATGGTGTTTGTAAAATAGATTTTAAACTTAAGGAATAAAAATAACTTAATAGAGAATAAGTGGATTCCGAGGGAGATCATTATTGATAATATTTTCTGTATAGACAATTACAGAAAAATCCTAGCAGAAATAAAGAACTACTATGACCTTATTGATTTAGAGTGGCATTGTAGTGTACCTCGACCTTTTGTTAGGCACCAATGAGAAATAGGATATAATGATAAATTAATTAATATTATTAGGGGATCTATATTAATACAAAAGCTAAAGTAAAATGCAGAATATTTAACAAGGAATTCACAGTAAATAGACCTTAAGTAGGGATCAGTTTGTCACCACTTCTTTTAATTTTTTAAAGCAGGCTCTTAACTCATGTTTAAAAAATGTCGAAATGGGTATTCTATATGAGGATAAGTACTGCTTTTTTGTGTTTGCAGTGATCGAAAATTTTTGCAGGGATGAATTGATATGAAATATATGATAATAAACTAATGGAAGGAATATAAAAATGGGGAACTGATTAATTTTACAGAACCATAATATATGTGTATGGAAGGTGGTTCCACCTACTCGAAACAGGGAAAATAAAAAAATGTGAATTTTTTTAATATGTTGGGTCCATATTACAGGGTTAGTACCTGTGAGAGAAATGTACGACTAAAATTGCAATGGCAAAAAATGCAACTAAACATTACATGGACTAATTTGGAGCAAAATATCACAGGAAACTAAAATCAAAATTATAAGAGCATAATACGATTTTTGTCATATGGAAGTGAAACTGGTCTTGACGAAGTACAAAAAATTAGACCAAGGAATAGATTATTTTAGAGAGGCCTCCAAAAAACAAGCAGGACATATAAGAAGTAATTCCTGTAGAGAGAAATGAATGTCGCACATCTTATGTTAAAGTTGAAAATCATGCTCTTAAAGATATGCCATGTGAAACCATGGAAAATTAAGATGGTCCAAAATATTCCAGTGTCACCCTCTATCGAGAAATAAAGTGGCAGACCAGATGGAATGGGAAACTACGTCAGAAGTTATAATGATGATAGTAATTTGGAAGAGGGTAGATTTGAATGATGGAGATAAATGGAAACTGAAGACGGCAAACCTATATTTGGGGAAAGCCGAAGAAGAAGAGAATGATAGATCCCTCCCTTGTATAGTAGTTGATCAGTCGTTGCTTGTTCCATTGTGCGCTATATATGTTTGGAGTTCCTTCTTATTGTTAGAGTGTAACCCTCTTCTCGCAGTGTCTCTGGGACTATTTTGTTCTTTGTGTTCTTCTTGTGTCTCCTGCAATTGATGTCTCCAACTATTATGACGCATACGTCTTCTTCTTCCGTGTCTGCTATGCTGTTTTAAAGTTTTCCATCACTTCCCTCCGTGTTGCTTGTGGTCGGATGTATACTGCTACGATTGTGATGTTGTCTGCTCTCACTGGATGTATGTCTTCGTCTTTGTGTATTACTTAAAGTCCCCATGTGATGGCCTCAGATAGCTTAATACGCCACCTGTCAGCCTGCCATCTGTCCTTCCTGCCGTACGAGTGTAACCCGTAAAATCCCCCTATGTTGATCGGTTCCGTTGCCATTTTTTTCTGTGAATACCATTACGTCCTATTCTAGTGTTCCTATGCTGGTATATTTTCAGTGCATTTTTGAGACTTTGTGCGTTTCCAATTAAGAACGTTCACAGGCGATTTGGGCTCCTTCTTTTATTAATGTTCTCCGAAAAGGTTAGCGTTTTGTCAGTACCCTCTTCCGGCCAGAAGTCGGAGCCGTTTTCTGTCTACAGGTATTCAAAAGGTATTCCTATCTTAAAGGCTTGTTTCCTTTCCCTGCTCTCTATTTCATCGCAATAACAGATTCCCCTGTATACCGTTTTGTTTAGTAGGTAGTTTTTTACTTTATTCGTGTTGTGTCTTCTTTGAATCTTCCTAGGAAGAGCCAGGCATATCTCTGCGCTGCTTTGAATGTCTTCGTTCATGCTGGTTTTGGTTCCAATCTTCTGCTCAGGCTTTTGTATTTCCTTTTTTCTGTTGTTCCTTTCTTATGTTACTCGGTCCATGTGTGCACTTCGTTTTTTCCCCGTGGTTTTGGCTCTTACTCTTTTCTTTTCTGCTTTTCGTCTGTTGGGGGTAGCTATAGTGTTATAGTTTTGTTGATTTGGGCTCTTTATCCTCCAATTTTTTCCTTTTTTTTGTACTTGTATTGTTGCATTCCTGTGGCTGTTTATTTTTCTTTGATTCTTATCCTTAGTTTTTTTTTTAGGAAATTCACAATGTTGTCTATCTTTTGCATGATATCGCTCTTTCCTTCTTCTTCTTCTGTATCAGTTTTTGTGTCCTTTTAGTATGCAGAGTTATTGGATTTGGTTTTCGCCAAGAAGCATATTCTTATGAGGTCCGTTTGCTGCCATGTTGTCTGACCCATGTTAATGAGCATGAGAAGAGGATTCTATAAAATTAACTAGCAATAGCGAACGTCATTGATAGTCAAACTATAAACTAATTGTAATAATTTGAAACAAAATGGCAAATCATTTCAGATCAATGCAAATCTTGGTATGAACCCGATTTATTTCTTCTTTGCTGGTTAAGAGGACCGCCTCTATGATATCAACCTTAACCTTGCGCTATTAATATTTTCGGTTAGATAAGTTTTCATATTATCATTGGCGACTCCCAATTACATATATGTGAAGACGTGCCCGGCGGATTTAATAAATTGAAAATATTGTTGGATAGCTTACACTATCATCTTTTATCTTCCTTGTGTCCCCTGGGGGTCCGGTTTTCGGGCCCCAGCTGTGCTCACAACAGCAACAGGGTGTATCCCCGGGTGGCGGATAGGGCAACGGTCGGAGGTTTGCTTTGCATTCCTCCCGGTTAGGTCCACACCGGACCCGCGGGCCATTTGTGAGGTCGTCAGGACTCGAGCGACCTGACGTACTACATAGCTCGCGCTGCATCCATTTCAGCAGCCAAACGCGTCCCCTCGGTGGCGTAGTGGGGAAAAGGTCGGTGGATCTGCTAGTCAGTCCTCCCTTCCAAGACCGATGGACTCGCGGACTATAAGTGGGGTCAACAGGGGGAAGATGAGCGATCAGTTGTCAAAGCTAACATATCCTGGCCCACAGCGTGATCAGCGGCCGCCGTGGCGAAATTGTGGGAAACTGGAGATCAGAAGCTCCTTTCTCTTGGTTTAATGAACCCGAGGACCTCTGTGGGGTCACCATGGGCGATGAGTACCCTGGATGCCTACATTGCTCAGTGGGCTGGACTCACAGCAGCAGCACGACAAAGGCCTAGTCTTGCGAACGGGCTGGTTGCGACAACACCGGGCGTAATGCTGGGAATTACCGCCAGATCAGTACGCTCGGAAAAGGAGGAAGCGCGGTCTTTTGGGTGTGGGATTAGCGCCGACTCCGTGACCGAGTGGCCCAAGGACAATCTGTGAGGTCGTCAGGAGTTGAGCGACCTCACGTATTAATGCTCAGGCTGGACCCACTTCAGCAACAAAACACTTCCCCAGGTGGTGCACTGGGGAAGGTCGGTGGATCTGCTAGACAGTCCTCCCGGCTAAGTCCAAGGGACTCGTGAACCATTAGTGGGGTCGGAAGGAGTCGAGCGCCTTGTCGCACTATTGTTCACCTGTTGGAGCTTGCGAGCTCCGTGCTGGACCACAACTGCAACAGGACACGTCCCTGGGGCACATCAGGGCACGGCTCGGACCAGTGCACAGGGGAGCAACTGTGCTGGTTCCCGGCTAAGCCAACGGGCTTGAGGCAAACTGTGGGGTCACCAGGAGATGAGAACCTGGATGTACTAAAATCTCACACTGCGGGACCAGCGTTTGTCAGTCACGCTGACTTGTCTTCAGTTTTCAAAATTAATTTTTATATGTAAAGTCAAGTAAAGCAGTCCCACTACAGGCCTCGGGAGGCCCTTGGGGTAGTGGGAGGTTAAGGCTACCACGTTTTCTAGACAATCGGCACTTGATGCCAGCCGGGTTGTCAGCCCTGCGTGGCGGCCGCCTTTACCCCCAGAACAAGCGTCTGGTACTCATTTCCGTTAGAGGCTAAGTCGACCCCAGGGTCATAGTGCCTCCAGAAGGTTTTGATCAGTATAAAAATCCTGACCCCATCGGGATTTGAACCCTTGACCTTCCGACTTGTGCGTTAACCACTACGCAACGGCGTGCCCCCAATTTTTATATGACTTGCTTTAAATGATAAAAGAGGTATAATTCGTGCAAAAATTGAAATTAAATTTTAGAAATAAAACATGAAATCTGTGGAATAAGTCAGAAAATAAAAGTAAAAACGTCTCTCTCGATTTATCTCGAAAACGTGCTGATAACCATAAGATGTAAACATGCACAGAGCTGAACTGGGTTTCCAAACGTGATTCCTAGAACCAGAGGCGATCATGCAAATCACCAATTTTCATTACATACCTTAAAAAGTAGAAAATAATAGAAATAAAAAATAAAACTTAGAAAACATTTTGTTCTAATTTTATGCATAATATATGCATATTGAACAATTATTTTAAATTGTAATCTAATGTTACTTTTCTAAATGTATAACTGCGATTTAAATAGTCATGAAGTTGGTTTAATTTGTTGTTTATCTCTTATTGTTTTTATCTAACTAACAAACTAACTCACTGGCATTATCGAACCCGTAGGTTCATGGTTGCGCGGACATCAGCTCTCCACACATCCCTATCCTGAACTAATGTTTTCGAATCATGCCCAGTATAATCTACTTCCCTCAAATTATAATTAATGTTATTCTCCCACCTCATTCTTGGTCTACCAACTGGGCGTTTTCCTTCAGGTTTTCCCACAAGAAGTTACCATGCACGTATTTCATTCCTAATTCGGAATTTGTTCTTTATTCGCTACTTTAAATTAGTAAAATCATTAAACAATATTTTAAATTATTTTTTAATAAACTGACCTTGTTGCATAGCGATAACAAGAATTATGACGTAAGAACCGTAAAGTTTGTAAGCAATTCCATGGAATATGAAATATAAAAATATATTATTTAAATTAATAAATGCTAATATTTCAAACATGAAATTTAAAACTGGTTCATATATAAACTTATACAGTTGAGATTTGAAGACAGACAATTAGACAAAGGTTTTCTCTATTAGGTGATTATTAAATAGGCCTATATTTTCAAACGTATTTATCATTGTTTAAATGCTTCTTAATATGTACAGACTATCTCTTTGCAATTAGCGTATTGTCACTATGAAACCCGTAGGTTCATGGCCGCGCGGACATAAGCTCTTCACACATCCGTATCATGAGCTAATGTTTTCAAATCATCTACTTCCTGTAACCTACATCCCCAAATCATTCTCTCATCCCATTCTTAATCTACCAACTGGGCGTTTTCCTTCTGGTTTTGCACCAAGAAGCTTCCATGCACGTCTTTCATTCCTCATTCGTGCCACATTTCCTGCCCATCGCAGTCTACGAGACTTAACTGTCCTTATTATATCTGACTTCCTATAAAGACCATGTAGTTCATTGTTATGTAGTCTTCTCCATTCACCTGTTTGTTCATCTCTCTTTGGTGCAAACATTTTCCTGATTCCGATTGAGGGTCTTTCCACTTTTCAGCGGTTGCCCTTTTACCAGCCGGCTGCTGGCCCTTCACATCTACATGTGTCAATCACAGAGGTAGATGATCAACAGCCAGTGTAGGGGTGACATGTGGTTAGCATGTCGAGTCCCCAGCCGTTATAGCTGGTTCCTCAACCTGGAGCCGCCACTTATTGTAGCTACCCAATTGCCTTACGATGCTGGGTGGGCACCGGTCCCATACTGGCCGAAATACCATGAGAAAATTTCTTCCCCCATGGAGACTCGAACCAGCGGAAATCCCGTAGCTCTGCGCCAAGGCTTCCTACCTTAACCGCTCGGATACGGCGCGGGACACAAACATTTTCCTAAGAAGTTTATTCTCAAATACTAGTAATCTCCTTTCCTCCCTTAAAGTAAGAGTCCATGTTTCGCGTCCATATATAATATAACTGGCAGAATAATAGTTTTGTACGTATATTTTCAGTACAACTTTTTCTGAAAGGAGTTGGGACGACAAGAGTCTCTGTAATGTATATATAATAGCTTACATTCCCAGAATTGAGAATATATTTAAGTTTCTTTTGGATCTCATTCCTAATAATGAATATAATTATTGTTCCTAGTATTAGAATTTAGTCACTTCTTCAAAGTTTCTTTCATCTATCATTAGCTGTAAATGTCCATTATATAATGCATTTCTATGGGTGAATATTGAAAGGGGTATTAATTAAGGGTAATTGTGAACCGAAAGTGCCTTTCTGCGGTTCAGTATGGTATCTTTGTTCTCCTCCCTACTACAGAACATTTATGAAATATGCCAATGTCCTGTTTTCCGTGTGCCTACCCTTCCCCTTTTCATCCTTTCTGCCGCGCATATCCCCTCTACTTGCGAACCTTTATAGGCATTGTACTCCTACCGAACATCATCATTCGATCAGCCTAGCAAGTGGCGTTTAGTTACTTAAAAGCGGATTCAATATTGGAATCCAATTCTAACTCACCATGCAGTTAAGAAGTTAATATGGTGGTCTATGTATAGACAAGTTGATTAAGACCGAGAAGAGGTCGATTTTGAGTTAGTCCAGCTATGTACGGAAGAAGTGTTTCCTAAAAGCTTGGACATCTGTGTGAGTGTGGCATTATGTATGGTACGTTATTTGTTTAGTTATTTCTACAAGCTATGCTTGATTGATTGATCAAATATCATCTTATGTTATTAATTTATTATTTATTTTAATATTCAACTTGTTTATATTAAAAGCTTATCTTTTATACAACGCCCCTTTGTTATTATTCAAGTATAGTAGTTGATCACTATCCTGTAACAAAATCACTCACTGTATGCATTTAGTAATCAGAATGTACATTTGTATGTATGTTCATCAGGGAATGAAAGATGAATTAATAGCTGCCTTTTATGGGCCCGAGGCAGGCTGCTTTCTTACCGATAACATCTTTGAATATCACGATCACATTAATAAATACAGCATTAACAAAACTCGATCCCGGACTAGTGTTACGCTGAGCGTGGTTTGCTTTTCTAACGTCGTAAATGGTAGCAGTAGTGTGGTTTACTTACCCACAAATGGTTAGCAGACCGTGGTTTCGGGTTTCGTAACCCCCACAAATGGTTATGCAGAGCGTTCTTTCTCTACCCCCCCCCAGCACAAATGGTATTGCAGAGCGTGTGGTTTTTGTATCTTTCACTTTGAAAGATATGCTGTATTTTATTAACTGTGGTTCTAGTAGTATCGATTTAAAATTTTCTATTCAAGTTTCGGAGTTTTGGTTTCAAGTGCCAAGACAAGGGTATAAACTCTGTATGGTCTTAAATGAAGTTTGGAATTAGAAAATCGACATTTTTTCAGAGATATTACCCTGCGGACAACTATTTGTTTTCGATACTTGGTATTTATGTTAAAGTTAATGAAAAGCATTAATTTACGCGTTTGTATTATGTTACGTAAATGATATTGACTCATCTTTCTTTATACGTAAACAGAGAGTGATTTATGCATACTAGGCTACGTTCGCTTATAATTGTTTACATCTTTGGTTCATTGTACTTTGTAAACATGCCTAGTTGGATAGATGTAATATCAAAAGATAATCTCGTCCGAGAGTTAAGCTTACTAGGTATCGAAGTTGAAGGCGATGTAAATATACTACGTCAGCGACATAAAATTCATATGAATTCTCTCTCCCCGGCTGAACAAACATTAATTAAGCGTAAGTTTATTGTAGACAGCGCAATTCAGGAGGATTATTCTGCAGAACAGAACAAGAATATAAGTGATCGTAGACTTAGCTCTATCAAGGATTTTTCTAGTGGAACGGTCTCCAACCTTTCTTCTCATACGGAGGAAAATAATCAGCGAATTTTTCGAGAGTTAGTTAGAAAAGTTGATCCCTGCGATGGTGATGATAAGGAATTGCTAGTTGTCTTCCTTATTAAACTTAACTCGATCTTCGAATTGAAATTGGTTCCCGATGAGTATTTTGTAAACTCGATTTTGAGTTGCATTGGAGGAATACTATTGAAGGTTTGGAGTGAAGTTGTTAAATTGAGATTTACTTGGATTGAGAGTTTAGAGTATGTGAAATGTTCGTTGTTGCCTCCTAGATTATTAGAGGACTATTGGATTAAATTTATGTCGCGACGATTCCAACCTTCTAAAGAATCTTTGCTGGAGTTTATCTCCAATATATATATATTTGTTCGGGATATTAGAGTAAGCTACTTATGTATATTGGTATATGAGCTGATTGTGCCACCTTTTGGTTGTAGGAGTTGCTAGAGTGAGTCTCAGTATACGTGGTCCAGGTTTTGCTAATGAGACGCTAACTAAACTCTAAAACGAGGGTAACTAGAAGTTAGTAAGCGTCCATGGACACGTTTTAAACACAATATGTCAGTCAAATTAAACTATGTTATGCTATGGAGTAAATCCAAGCATGTTTGTAGTAAAAATATATCTGTATGTTAAACTAGATATTGGTTACAAAAACCTTTTGTATTATGGCACATGTTGAATTAGTATGTCTGTGGTTCCGTTTTCCTGTCTTCGCCTGTTTTTTTGTTTCAGTTTACCCTTCCTTAAACATTGGCATTACGACGCAGCCTGGAATGTTCGGCAGTCGAGCGCTTGGAGGATCCGGCCGACCCCCGAGTGCCCAGCTGACCGACATAGTGGCTCTAGAACTACAGATTCCTGGAAGGCGGTGGAGCGGGATTGCGTTCCGGCAATCCAACTATAGTATCGTCACCCGGTTCTTCACCTGCAACACCGCAGAGTTGCACTATAGCGACTGAGTACAGTTGGAGTTGATTTTCAGCGCCTGGATAGTCAACATGGAAGCGAGTGTGGTGATTGTGATTTAGGGGACGATGGAAGATTTGTATTGAAGTTTACCGCTGGAATCTGATAGTGTTGATGTGCCCCTCCCAACGTGGGATTCTTCTACCGGACATTATTTTGAAGTTTATGGACTGTTTTCTTTTACCCGGAGGGCGCAGGGGGAGTTATTGAACCGAAAGTGCCTTTCTGCGGTTCAGTATGGTATCTTTGTTCTCCTCCCTACTACAGAACATTTATGAAATATGCCAATGTCCTGTTTTCCGTGTGCCTACCCTTCCCCTTTTCATCCTTTCTGCCGCGCATATCCCCTCTACTTGCGAACCTTTATAGGCATTGTACTCCTACCGAACATCATCATTCGATCAGCCTAGCAAGTGGCGTTTAGTTACTTAAAAGCGGATTCAATATTGGAATCCAATTCTAACTCACCATGCAGTTAAGAAGTTAATATGGTGGTCTATGTATAGACAAGTTGATTAAGACCGAGAAGAGGTCGATTTTGAGTTAGTCCAGCTATGTACGGAAGAAGTGCTTCCTAAAAGCTTGGACATCTGTGTGAGTGTGGCATTATGTATGGTACGTTATTTGTTTAGTTATTTCTACAAGCTATGCTTGATTGATTGATCAAATATCATCTTATGTTATTAATTTATTATTTATTTTAATATTCAACTTGTTTATATTAAAAGCTTATCTTTTATACAACGCCCCTTTGTTATTATTCAAGTATAGTAGTTGATCACTATCCTGTAACAAAATCACTCACTGTATGCATTTAGTAATCAGAATCTACATTTGTATGTATGTTCATCAGGGAAAGAAAGATGAATTAATAGCTGCCTTTTATGGGCCCGAGGCAGGCTGCTTTCTTACCGATAACATCTTTGAATATCACGATCGCATTAATAAATACAGCATTAACAAAACTCGATCCCGGACTAGTGTTACGCTGAGCGTGGTTTGCTTTTCTAACGTCGTAAATGGTAGCAGTAGTGTGGTTTACTTACCCACAAATGGTTAGCAGACCGTGGTTTAAGGGTTTTCTCTACCCCCCCCCAGCACAATTGAGTTTTAGGTTCACTGGGGAATTAAGGTTCAGATAGATAGATAGATGGAAAGCTCTGAGGCCATCACTTAAGTGCTGGCGGTGAGCGATCCTTTTTGGTCCTCCTTAATATGTAGAACCCCGGGCCCTGTAAAATACATTAGCCCCGGTTTAAATTTTGAATTTGATTTTGAAGTTAATTAGCAGAGTGAAGTCGGAAGCGGACCTTTTGGGGTTCTATTCCAGCATTTGCTCTTTGGATTGAGGGAAACCGCTTAAAACCTCAATCGGAATAGTCGATCACGCGGGATCTTGCCAAGTTTGGCTTTCGGATGACTCTATATTGGGAGGGCATCCAGGCTTCTCTTTATTTAAATATAATGTGCGTACATTTCAGATTATTACAATTAATTATACAATTATGGTAACGTGCATTTTTAATTTTGTTTCTATTCTTCAGTTGTTGCTGTTCTATCTGTAGTTGTCAGGTGATGTCAGTTTCTCTGGAACTGGTGGGATGAACCTGTAGCAGTAAGATTAGTTATTGGTTTTTAATTTGTTGTGTTAATATATTTTATTAATGTACAATATATGCTAATGTTGTAATTGTAGAATAATTGTGTAATATGTTTCTGTGTGTCTGTGTGTGTGTGTGTGCCCTATCAGTTTTCACCGGCCAAGTGTTGTCCAGGATCCATTTTGGACGCTTGTGTTTGTTGTTGGCTGTTTCATAGGGTCCCAGCGATGCCACGAGTGGATTATCATGTCCTTCACATGTATTATAAAATTTAAGAGCCATGCGTTTAATATACTCTTCGATTGTTTCTACACCCGTTTGATCGTGTAATATGTAAACCGGTGTTACACGCGGTAGTTTTGTAATCATATATAATAATTTGTTTTGAAAAACTTGCAGTTTCTTTATGTGAGTTCTAGCGGCGTGTCCCCATATGGGGCTTGCGTACGTGAGTACTGGCCTTAATAGTACCTTGTAGATTGTTAGCCCTGTGTTTATTCGAATTTTGTTATGGTTATTTAAAATAGGGTATAGCAGCTTCAATGTCCCATACGCTTTTCACTCAGGTCAAAGTATCGGTAGGCATGAGTTCTCACTCAGGGATTCCACAAGGACTTCGTCGGGCAGAATTATTGTGTAGAATGCGTCGTGTTGAATGTACTTTATTCTTGCTTGAAGCACACGAAATATTTGAACACTGTATAAGCTTTAGTTTTAATTCCCTTGCACTGATTTCCAGTCGGCGATGTCATTCGTTGTGGGTTTACCCCGTTAATAATTATTCGATGGCCTACTAACTCACTGATTTACTGACTTCTCTTATGAAGTTTATATATTCCGGCGACTAATAAAAAAAATTATTAAGTCACGATACTTCGATGAAAAAAAGCTAAGTCCAAAATATGTGTTAAATTTCCACTGGTGACCATGCTGTCAGTGTGTCGAAGAGCATATGTGTGTAGAAGAAGTGACTTTGTATAAGTGTGTAAAGAAGTGACGAGGAGGAGTCACCCTCACCTATTAGGTAAACTCGGTACTCCCACTATATCGACCTTGTGGTCCTGAGATCAGTGCTTAGGCACACATAACAAAAATATCATTGGTTAATGTACCCTTATATTATAATCAATAGGGTGTTACGAATTTTTTATTGATGATTTATGCCGTCGGAGGTTGGGCCCTACCCGTGCTGGCTTCACGTACAGTCGGGTCACAAGTAGTACTAGGCTTGGGTTTTCCCTAGGTCATTGATCTCTAGGCTTCAGACGCTAGAATTTTGCCATCTTCCCACACTTTTTGCTAGCGTTGTTTGTCTCGAGATGAAATCCCCGCTTGTAAATTCAGTTATTGTGTTATGGCTATCAACATAAATCTGTTAACTTCTGACTTACAAGATATTGCCGCCACTCAATCCTGCGAGTAAAGGATTTGTCAACATTTTAATTCTTTATACATGTGTCGGCCACTTCCGCCTTAACAAAAGAAAGGGTGGAATTACCTGTGTTCTCGTTATCCTTTGTTAATGATTAGTCATTTAATTCCTATTGACACTAATTTCTTCGGATCATTTTATATGACATTTATTCTTACATAATCGTGTTCTACTCGCTTCTCTGATTAATTTGAGTATACATATGGCCTAAGTCTAATAACTGCTTCTCTAAATGATCTTTCTAATAGTTTGTGATTTCTATTGCCCGACATTGGGATTTATTTATTCCGTTACTTGTGCTTGTATGCCCTTATTATCCCCTGGTTATCGCCCAATAATACTACGTCATCAGCATAAACTAACAGCTTATTAATACTATTTAGTTGTAGGCCTTCTTCATCCTCTATGCATTTGATGGAATGCTCTAGTACAAAATTGAATAGTAGAGGAGATAATGCATCTCCTTACTTTAACTCATTGTGAATTTCAAAAGAACCCGACATTTGTTTATCTACACGCACCCTACTCTTTGTGCCATTTAGATGGATTCGTATAAGTGTAACTAACTTTTTAGGAGTTCCGAATTCCAGCAGGATCTTTCTTAAGTTGAAATTATAACAAATGAAACTCTGAAATTAAAAATATTTTCTGTTGCAAACTTCCCGGTAAGATTTTTATGTTCAGTTTTAAAATTAAGCCACCACATTCTTCACACTCCGTGGCGCGATAGTGTAGCTGTGTAGGTGACGATAAAGTACCCATAGACAGTAAATTACTGACAAGTGGTTAGCTGTTCGATTTCCCAGTTGTTTTATCAACTGGAACCACTATTTAATAAAGGCACCAAAATTTCTCACCATGTTGGATTGGCACCAGTTGCATATATGCAACATTTCCATGAGATAAATCACCTTAGGTACTAAAAGCAGAGCAGATCCCGTAGCTCTGCGCCAAGATATGATACACTGAACATGGACCATTTTACTTTCTGTTTATTGTTTTATTGAAAACTCTAGTTAATCAACTTGTTTTTAATATTGATCTTGTTAATATATTTCTTCCTAAATTTTTCTCTACGTTTTTTAAGATACAGCGAGGTAATTCAGTCCCCAGACTTAAAAATGGTACAGTTTAAAAGTTACTTATACCGTTAGATCAACAATATCTGTGCGGTTTAAAGTGAGGTGAACATAACAACATCTTGAAATGTCTTAAAAAAGAGTAAGTGAATGTATAAACCTCTTCCTCGAGATATCACGTGACTTCGAATTATCTCACGGTTGCACGATTTAAATGTTATAAATTGATCCCACTACCGGACTTGAGGTCATAATTCAGTATCGTTACGAGATATCGTCTGGGTTGTGAGCCCTGCGTTGCAGTTGACTTTACACAATGAACATATATCTGGTTCACATTTACTGAAGTTGCCGAGTCTATCCCACAGTCATGTAGCTAAAAAATATTTAGACAAAGTTACAACAGTTTTAATCTCATTGGGAATCGAAACCCGAGACCTTCATGTTGCCTTATGTAATTACAAGATATATTTTAAAGCTTTTTAACGTTATTAATACGATTCTAGGGTTGTAAGGGGTAGTGACGTGTGTATAACCTCTCCTACCCAATTCTCATCCTCACCTTCTCGTGGTACAACCTGTTTTCACAAACGAGGCTCTGAGGACCGAGTCACGGCGGTATAACCGTTCCATCAGGTACTGAGTAAATGCGGTATCCTAATGTCTGTCCAGAGACTAAAAGGTAGCAGCCCTACCACTGGACTACTTAGCGTCGGGCCAGTAACCTGTCCTAAGGAACTTCAAAACTACTTTCAAGTCTCAACACGAAAAAAGCCAGAAGGAATTGAAATATGACGACCCACAGCAAAGAAATATGGTTAAAAGAAAACGGCACAATGATATTGTAAGATATGCAACCTGGAATGTCCGAAGCATCCATGAAAAAGAAGAGGAACTAGACAGTATATTTAAAAATAGAAACATTGATATTGCAGTAACTACAGAGACTAAGAAGAAACTTAAAGGAACGAAAGAAACACAAAATTATGTACAAATATATAGCGGTGTCGACAGGAAAACCCATGGACAAGCTGGAGTAATGATTTGGATTAATAAAACCATAAGAAATAAAATTCAACACTACACTTACTGGAATGAAAGAATATTAGAGCTTCGACTGAAAATAAATAGAGGTAATTTGACAGTTCTTGGTGTATATGCACCAGAGGAAGGCCGTGAAGAAGACAATGAAGAATTTTATAAAATATTACAAGAAATTTATAGCAAAATTAATAGAAATGATTACATTCTCATAATAGGAGATTTAAATGCCAGAGTGGGCAATGCTCAAGTCAACAATAATATTGGAACATTTGGCGAACCAACCAGCAATAGGAATGGGACAAGATTAACAGATTTTGCTATCTACAATGAACTGAAAATAACGAATACCTTTTACAATCATAGAAACATACATAAATATACCTGGCATCGTCAGGACTCAAAATCAATCATTGATTATTTCATTGCAAATAATAAGATTTTTAAATTGTTTCTCGATGTCAGAGCCTACAGAGGATATGATATTGGTTCAGATCACTACCTAGTAGAAGCAAGAATAAGATTTCCACCAAGATGGTTAAAAAAGAAGAAACAACAACAGAGCATAGAACAAAAGTACAAGGTAAAATTATTTTATGATGACAGCATTAAATGGTTATATTCGAGAAGAATTCAGCAATATATGGCTACAACTCCAGAAAGTAATGATGTCGAAGAAGAATGGAAAAACATTAAAATGATAATTCAAAATGCAGCTAATGAAACTTTAGGAAAAGTAAATATACAACAAAGAAGAAATAGAACTCTAAAAATCTGGGATGATCAAATAAAACAATTGATTGAAGAAAAAAATGCAGCTTATAAAAAATATTTGAACACAAAGAAAGTAGAAAATGAAATAGAATTCAAACGCTGTAGAGCTATTGTTAAGAGGGAAATAAGAAAGAGACATAGGAAAACATGGTTAAATTTTGTTACACATTTAGAATCAGATTTGCATAAGCTCCAACCTAATGCCTTCAAAATATTAAAACATTTGAATAAAGATATTAAAGAATCTACCAAAATTAATTGCGGAGTAACAAAAGAAGATTTTTTCAATTATTATAAAAGTCTTTGGACTGACAATAGCTATGAAGATACAATTTTCCGAAATAATAATGAGACAGATTCCATAATATCATTGGAAGAATTGAACAATAGTTTAAAGAAATTAAAAAATGGGAAGGCAACTGGCACAGATGGCTTGAATTCTGAATTGTACAAATATGCAGGCAAACAGTTCCATGAAAGACTGTTGTCCTTCTTTAATAATGTATTCAAAAATGCAGATATACCACAAGAATGGAAGACAAGCATTGTTATACCCCTGTTCAAGAAAGGAGACAAGAGAAAAATGGACAACTATAGGGGAATCAGTTTGTTAAACACATGCTACAAAATTTATGCAGACATTTTAAATGGAAAATTGAAAAGTTTCAGTGAAAAATTCCTTATGGAATGTCAAAATGGATTTAGGAAAGGACGATCTTGTATTGATTCAGCATTTTCTGTTAAACTATTGCTTGAAAAAAGAAGAGAATTCAACTTAGAAACACATTTTGCTTTCATAGATTTTGAAAAAGCATTCGACACAGTCAAGAGATCAAAACTCTTAAATATATTGGAAGACAGAAATATACCAAATTTACTTCGGCAGAACATACAAAATATTTACAAAGACAACACCATAAAGATTAAATTAAATAACAGATTTTCTGAAGAAGGAATTATAAATCGTGGTGTGAGACAAGGCTGCCCCCTATCCCCAACACTCTTTGCAATTTATATCAATGAAGTAATATGTTGCTGGAACAAAACATATAAATTTGGAATAAGAATATCAGAAAATAGAAAATTAAACACCCTATTGTTTGCAGATGACCAAATAATAATAGCAAATTCCGAAGATAATCTACAGAAAGGTCTGTATGAACTTAACAAAATTACAGAAGAATATGGATTAAAGATATCTACAGAAAAAACAAAAATTATGGCATTTCAAGGTGTAGATCCTGTCAGAAGTAAAATTGTACTGGACAATAAAATTTTGGAGCAGGTGAATAATTTTACATATCTAGGATGCAATATCTCATATGAAGAAGAAAAGGATGTAAATGCAAAAATATCTAAATTTTTAAGAATTTTAGGGTTAATAAATTCTATCTTCAAGCCACAGTTAGTCCAAAAGCATTCAAGACTGAAAGTGTATAAAACACTGGCTCTTCCAACTCTTTTGTATGGTAGCGAAGTATGGACGTTGAAACAGAAGGATATACAGAGACTTAGATCTGCTGAAATGAGATATCTTCGGAGGACTGCAGGATACACACTACTAGATCACAAAAAAAATGAAGACATCTTAGAAGAATTACACATGGAATCTTTAGAAAACAAAATTTCTGATTATAAGTCAAGATGGATACAACATGTTCATCGAATGGAAGATCACAGAATACCCAAACTAATGTTAAGATATCAACCTGCAGGAAGAAGAAGACCAGGACGTCCACTCAAAAGACTTCTGGATGGTGTTTCTCTTGAGGCCGAAACAGGTCAACAAATGGCCTAAATTCGTGAATGTACTATGATGATGATGATGAACGTTATTAATACTTTCTACAATGAACTCCAACATGGTGTGATCGAGTCGTAAACTAAGGACCCAGAAATGAAGGGAGGGTGCTAACCACTTGTCCCACCGAAGCGCCTAAACCGGTAGTAACATTGTTATTTTAAAAAACGTCTTCGACGGAAAACATTTGGAAACAAACCAGACACAAAAATAGGATGTGAAACAGCATCAATATCGGAAGAGAGAGTTGGACTGAACAATAACAGAGAGATGAACACGTTAACTGTAGAGACGATATCCTTGATATAGCAGCAAACCCTTCCTTCTCCAAGTTAGGTCATTCTTTAAAACAATTCTACAAAATAACTATCTAAGTTCGACGAATTATCGAACCCACAGGTTCAGAGGTGCAAATACATGAAGCCCTGAATACATCCACATCTATATTTTTCAATTCATCCCCTGTATAACCAACTTTACTCAAAGTGTGGTTAAGGTTATTCCAGGCTCTTACCCTCTGGTTTTCCTACGATGAGTTTCCAAGCCTCTATTTCGTTCCCTATTTGTCTGCCCAGCGCAGACTGCGAGACTTAAATATTCTCATAAATCTGGTTTCAAATGAAGATCACGTAGCTCACTGTTATGCATTGTCCTCCATTCGCTTCTCTCTTCAACTCCGTTTGATCCAAACATTTTCCTCAGAACTTTATTCTCAGATACTCGTAAGCTTTTCTCCTCCCATAAAGCAAGTGTCCACGTTTCGCATAATATAACTGAGAGAATAACAGTTTTTTATATTTTCACTTTAATGATTATTGAGATGTGAACCTGGTAACAGATCGACTGCAGCAAGTGTGGGAAAAAGATTAAAAATAAAAAATGGTGAGGATTACGAATAATTTACTCTAAATGAATGCATCACCAAAGTTAAATTAACTAAACTTGAATTTAATATAATTTTTTAAAGATGAAACTCTCTTTATGAACGTCAAGCAGGAGATGTCAGGAAATAATTTAATTAAATCTATTGGTTCGTTCAATTAACATTTTTTAAAAGATTAATAAATTGAAGCTCTTGTACAAAACGCTCTTTGTTTTTCAGGGATAAAACAAATTATGACGCAATAACTGTAAGGTTACGAAGCAACGCCACTAAATACGAAATTGAGAAATATCACCTCAAATATTTTAGTAAAATATTAATATTTCACAGGTTAAGCTGATACAGCTGAGACACCAGTCTCCTACAGGTACATATACACGTGCAGCTTATTTGCAAACTAACTTATTGGTTATTAAAATACATTTTAGTTTAATGTTACTCATATTTTGTTTTACATCACTAAAAATAACATATCGTTAGTCTATTTTAAGATTAAGGGCTTCCGTTCTTTATTCAAAATTACACTCCCTGGCTCTTGAATATCCAACACTTTGTCTATTTACAGAGGTAGACCGTGCGGTATATGTGTGTTGCCCCACAGCTTTATTTCTCACGGTTCTGCGCGGCCACCGGCCTAATAACAAATTCCATGAGAATATGTGTTGCCTACTGAGAATGTCCCATAGTAATGCGCCAAGGCATACAACTGTATTATTCACTTTCTACATTATTTATAATACGGAAACATATTTACAATGTTCAAATATCCTCATCACTTTTTCCCCGCTATTGTTTGCTTTGTCAGTAAACTCCAGGTTATCTGTTTGTTTGAAATATCGATTTTATTAACACAATATTTTCTCAGTTCAATAAAGATAATCATTATTTTTATAACCTTAACTTAACAGCAAATATGTGGTTTCACTACATTTGTTATATTAGTACATGATGTACACGTGGCAGAAGATTAAAATCATCTCTAGCTTTTGGTGTCCGTGAGTGGTGCGCATGTCAGCCATGTTGGGAAGAAAAGTACACATTTCCGTGCAACAAGCTGAATGATGTCTCATATCGGAAATGTTGTTCCTGTGTATCTTGCAAAAATTAAAGTTAAGTGTGTCATCTCTGTAATCAGGATTTATATTCTCTGTTCCATAATCTGAAGAAACAACACACGGAGGCGGTAGTTAAATCGGCTATGACTGCTTTAAAGATTTTTCTTGAAACGGTTTCCAGCACGTCTTTACAGACAAGTACGTTGCATCCGAAGGAGACAACTACAAAGTACTGAGAATGAGTAAAATAACGTGGTGAAAAATTAATTACGATTCTTTATTGAAAAGCTCTCGTAATTCCTATTTCTTTAAGTTATTCGTGTTCATGTTTCATAATTTCACATTTCTTATGATACGTGTCATGCATATGTATATGTTTGTAGAATTATGTGGAAAAAAAGGAAACATAAACGTATGTTATCTCCCACCAAGTTGCTCCAAAAGTTATAAAATTATTCCACTTCAGGCCTTAGCCTGGAATAACAGGAGGTTAAGGCTCGCACCTTCTAGACAATTGTTACAAGGTAACAGCCTGCAGGTTGATAGTTTAACATCTGCTTAGGTATCCTGTGATCATCCAACCGATGAATATGTTGCACCATCTTGACATATAATCTGAAATATTGTTTTCTGGAGGTCCCATGTGTAATTGTTCTAAGATGTCTTCTTTTTTTGTGATCTAGTAGTGTGTATTCAGATTTCCTTTGAAGATATGAGATTTCAGCAGATCTAAGTCTCTTTAGTTCTTTCTGTTTCAATATCCATACTTCGCTACCACTCGCAGAGCCAGTGCTTCATACACTTCTAGTCTTGAATGTTTTAGGACTAACTGTGGCTAGAACATATAATTTATTCCCTGTCAAATCCTGTAACAATATCATATTTTTATTTACATCCTTTTTAATTCCCATTGAAAGGAACAATATTCAGAATTTACGACTGAAATATCCATAGAACGCGACAAGGTTTGAATGAGCGAAATTTGACAAGAGAACCGCACAATGTAATCAATGTTTAATCAACTTGACTACCGGGTGTAACAAAAATAAGGAGCAGGAGAAGTAGAAGGAAAAGGAATACTATATATATTATATTGTGTCCATTACTTGGAAAATGTCAATTTACATAAAATTGTAAATTAACTTTTTTTAAGATAAAGCAGTGTTTATGAATATTTGAACAGGAGATTCCATGAGAACATTAGATATAATTTATTATTAAAATCAATAGAGGATTTTACCTGACGTTAAAGTAGCTCCAATATGTCTATTAAAGAAACATTTTCCATGAAATTTTGTAAAAAAATTAGCCTTGTTGCATAGCGACAACAGGAATTATGACGTACCTAAAAACTACTGTAACCAAACGGAGCAACGCCACTTTAACGTAAAATTAAAAATATTACTTTAAATTAAATTAATCATTTATTAATATTTCACAGATTCAATTATAAACTGTTTCATCTATCAATATATACAGCTCGAGAGTTGTAGACACATCAATTGCCAACTCTTCCTCTATCAGGTAAATATTAAATACATTTTCAAACACAATATTTAAAATACTTATTAATATGGTATCCACTCCATGGAATCTTTACCTTGTCGTGGTGGAGTGACTTGCATGCTTAAATGATCCTGAGAGCTATGCCGGCGGTAGCATTGCTGCCGATAGGGTTACACATGCCGGAGTGGTCGAAGGTGATAAGCCAGACGAAAAAAGTACCTTGGTCGAAAGAGTGACGATCTTTCACCGTAAAAATACAACCGTCAAGAAATGCGGATATGGGTGCAAATGGGGTAACATTTTCCGGAGGTCAAATAGTCCCCCATTAGGTTCTCCGATTGCATACTACTTCAGGGAACACATGCCAAAGGTTCAAACACAGGGACATGTTCCTAGGAACATGGAATGTTAGGAATTTATGCAATAGCTGGGCGCTAGAGATGTTAACGCGGGAATTAGATAAATAGCCCTTGGATATAGTCGCTTTACATGAAGTTAGGTGGCCAGGAGAAGGTAGTCAGGAATCAAGAAGCTTTGCATTATACTACGGGGGTGCAGAAAGACCTGCATTTGGAACGGGTTTTTTCAGTCAGAAGGAGGATCCTATCCGCTATCCGAGATATTAAGTTTTTTAGTGATAGGGTATCATACATAATTCTAAAGGGTAAACGACATGATTTTATAATTGTAAATGTACATGCCCCCACAGAAGACAAAGATGACAAGATCATGGATGAGTTCTATGAAGAATTAGAATGCTTATATTCAGTCTTCATGAAGATAGTAATGACAATCGGATTAGATTAGTCACCTTCACCACATCAAAGAATCTCATTGTTAAGAGCAAAACATTTCATATAGGATTCATAAATACACCTGGACGTCTACAGATGGCAAAAATCGGAACCAAATAGATCCTGTATTAGTGGACAAACGCTGGCTCAGCAGCATCATTGATGTTAGATCAGTTAGAGGGAAAGGCTGCAACTCGGATCAGACAACGGCTGTCGCTTATGAGAGGAACAAACGCCAAAGATGATTCTGTAAAATTTAAATTAAAAAAAACTTGAAAAATGATGAAATGCGGCAAGAATACCAAATCAAAATTGCTAATAGATTTGAAGTACTGGAATCTTGAGATGACAATGTGGCAAACAAAGAATAAACTGATATAAATAAAGAATGGGAGGCTATAAGAGATACTATTAAATTGTCAGCATCAGAAAGCATTCGTTGTTTAAAAAAGAGGCAAAACAAGAAATGGTTTGATGCGGAATGTGCCGACATTGTAAAGAAAAGAAAGCTGGCACAAATGAAATGGTTACACTAGCAAAATGAGGTAAATTTAGATCAATTGGGAAGTATTAGACGGGAAACCACCTAGTTACTATAGAGTAAAAAGAGGGAATATTTGAGAGAGAAGATTAATGATCGTTAAATTAATGCAAAAAATAGGAACATTAGATAATTATATCAGGGAATTAGGATAGAGAAGAAAGGGTTTCACACTAAGACAAACATAATTCGGAATGAAAATGGGGATATGATTGTAGATTCCAGGAGTATATTAAATAGATGGAAAAGTTCCTTTAATTAGCTATTAAATGTACATACAGAACAGGACATTGAGGAGGATATTTACTGACAGCAGAAATGCTAGACGCAGAAACAAGTGCATTTGAGGTTGAAATGGCGATTGGAAAATTTAAGATGTATAAAGCATCAGGTTCAGATGTGATCCCAGCAGAACTGATAAAATCAGGTGGAGAAAAATTGATGAACAAGATACGCCATTTGCTTAATATGATTTGGGATAAAGAAGCTCTTCCAGATAAATGGAAAGAATCAATTATCGTTCCAATTTATAAGAAAGGAGATAAAACTGATTGCGACAAATATAGGGGCATCTAATTACTTTCAACATCATACAAAATTCTAACAAATATATTAGTAAGTAGACTTACTCCTTACATTGATGAGATTCTAGGAGATCATCAATGTGGATTTAGAAGAAACAGGTCTACAACCGATCACATTTTTAGCTTAAAACATATTTTAGAAAAGAAATGGGAATATAATGGTACTGTACACCAACTATACGAAGACTTCCAAAAGGCATGCGATTCAATTAAGAGGGAGAAGTTACGCGTATATAGTATCCTGCTAGTGTTCGGAATTTCTAAAAAGTTAATTAGACTTATACGAATGTGTCTAAATGGCACAAAGATTAGGCAAACAGTTATCGGATACTTTTGAAATCCAGAATGGGTTGAAGCAAGGAAGATGCACTGTCTCCTCTACTACTTAATTTTGTACTAGAGCATGCCATCAAATCTTTAGAGGATGAAGAAGGCCTACAACTCAATGGTATTAATAAGCTGTTAGTTTATGCTGATGATGTAGTACTATTGGGCGATAGCGGGGAGATACTAAAGGCCAACACACACACACTACTGACTAACACTAAGAAATTGGGAGTGGAAATAGATATGAATAAAACTAAATATATGGTCACACATAAAAATACATTATATAATGAAAATGGACAGCTAATGACAAATGAGGGAAATTTTGAGGAAGTGACTGAATTCAAATACCTAGGAACAATAATCACAAATAGGAATGAGGTGCACAAAGAAATTAAACATAGGCTCAGTTCTGAAATGTGTGGTATTATACATTGTAGAGACTCTTGAGGTCCAACTCCTTTCAAAAAACCTTAAACTGAAAACATACAAAACTATTATTCTACCAGATATTTCATATGGTGCGGAATATGGACTCTTACTTTAAGGGAGGAAAGGAGTTTAGCAAATATTTAAGAATAAAGTACTTAAGAAAATATTTGGAGCAGAGAGAGATGAACAGACAGCTGAATGGAGAAGACTACATAGCAATGAACTACATGGTCTTTATAGGAAGCCAGATATAATAAGACTGTGATGGGTAGGACATGTTGCACGTATGGGGAATGAAAGACTTGCATGGAAGCTTGTTGTAGGAAAGCAGAGGAAAAACGGCCAGTTGGTAGACCAAGAATGAAGTGGGAGAATAACATTAACTATGATTTGAGGAAGTAGATTATATAGGGAATGATTTGGAAAGCATTATCTAAGGATAGGGATGTATGGAGAGGTTATGAATCTACGGGTTCGATAGTGCCAGTGAGTAAGTAAGAGTATTAATATGATATCGCGAGATACAGTATACACGCTGTATATTTTTAAGTCATTCTTATTGATGACTATATAAAATGTAACTTTTAAATCAAAATATATTCTGGTTTACATCCCATGTAGATAACATTGTGTTATAATTGATGATATGTAACTAAGTTAAACTGCACGGTGCACCAGGCTGTTGTGTCATGTTACTGATGTAGACGATATTCAAGAGAGAATATGTGTGACATGTGGTCAGACTATGGAGACCAGGATTTATTCCGTTACAGCTTCATACATTCCTATTGTTTTTGTGCAGACTATGAAAAACTTATTTTATAATTTCCAGCAAGAATAAGATTTTTGAAAAGCCCAAATAAAGCGACTGGTTCAAATTCCATGAGTAAATTATGGGTGATGATTGTGGTGCGCCTTAATACTAAACTTAATCTCAGACGATTATGAATGATGATGTTCATGTTGGCCACATTGTTTTTGGGGACTATTTGGGCCTTAAAGGTTCCTGATATTTGCCTTACAGGTGAGGAAAAACCTAGAAAAAACGTCATCGAGGAAACGTCTCTCGACCGGGGAACGAACCCGGTCCCTTTGCATGACAAGGAGACACGTTATATCGAGACCACAGCGATGGATAGTACGTTTGATAATATGTTATATACCTTAATTTTAAATATTCTCTAAATGATGGTAAAAACTCCATTAAAATCGTTGAAGTAGTTTTTGAGTCCGACTCACAGACACACATTTGTCAGATTTTAAAACAGTGTGTTATATAATTATTTTATAACGTATTTATGGTTTGTAGTTAATTCTATTGTTATTGTTGGATCTGTTATGAAGGGATCGCTTGTCTTTTTAAACGCTATACAAAGCTTCTCCGCGTGGCGTTTGTATTCTGTTGATGTGCAACACAGTTGAGTATTAAGATGGCCTACGTTGTATAAAACCAGTGCGTGCCATCTGCAAAACTTAATAAACAAAGTTTATAATAATTGTGGTAGCTATTTAAGCGTGTGTACAGTGTTTTAGCAATGTTTTGCGCGTGTTTTGATATGTGTGGAACGGACGCAGGAACTGGGATTGTCTTTAATTCTGCACAAGGTTTGTATATTTGTGTTATTTAACTAACAATATGTGTATGAATATAAAATCAAGAATTAACGTTATCCCAATGATATTATGCTTACTAGACGGAAAGTATAAAATATACTGTAATAATAATAATGTCTCTCGTGCTGGCTCAGGTAGTAGGGTATCTGCTTTCTGACTAGCGGACTCGGGTTGAATACCAGGCGGAGTTGAAAATGTGATCAAACTATAATGGTCAAATTCATTAAATTAAATTAATTGTGGTGTATGCTTTCTAATCGTTAAATTGACACCAGATTCGCACATTAACTAGCATATCCCTTGGCAGTAAATATGTTGCAAAAGCATGTAGTTGTGTTGGTAACGGATGGGAACGACTTGCAGCACGTGTGCTTCTAATCATCATCTTATATATAAAAATCAATGTTTGTTGCTTTGTTTGTTTGTTCGTATGCTATGCGCGCCCATACCGTTGATCAGATATTGATGGTTTTTTTTTTGCAAAATATTCAGACGATTCCCGGGAATAACATAGGCAATAAGAGAGTTGTGATATTCAACCCCTTCACCCCTAACAATCACCCTTTGTAGTGTGAAATAAGGTCCATATTTTGACGCTTAAATGTCTTACGCTGCATAAACCATAACTAATACACCAAATTAATGTACACAGAATTGAAAATCTCAAAATACTCTACAAAAACGTCCGCGACAGCGTATGTTTGTCTTCTAAGGATAACTCACAATAACCATCTTTGTCTTTCATTGATGCGAAGAATATCGGGATAAGCAGATTCCCGAACAGTGCACGGCTGCTGATAAAAACATAGCATTTATGTATGCAGCGCACGGTGGGTATTAGCTAGTCTAATATATAAAATATATGTATGTTTGTTTGTTCGTACTTTATGCGCGGCCATACCGTTAATTCCATTGTGATGGGGCTTTTTGTAAAATGTTCAGTAGATTCCCGGGATGAACATAGGCTATAAGAAAATTGTGATGATCAACTCCTACACCCTTAAACTATCGCCATTTGTAGTTAAAAACGTGAAAGAAGTAGCTCTTTTGACGCTGCCTAACCCATAACAAATACACAAAATTAATGTACACAGAATTGAATATCTCAAAAAGCTCTACAAAGAAGACCGCGACAGCATATGTTTATCTCTTACGGATAACTCACAATAACCATTTTTGTCTTTCATTGATGCCAAGAAGTTCGAGATAAGTACGTAGATTCCAGTGCAAGCATAGCAGCACATGGCGGCTATTCTTTTACGGATAACTCACAATACGAATTTTGTTTTTAGCTCATTTATGCCAAGAAGATCGAGATAAGTAGATTCCCGGGCAACACCGGGTAATCAGCACGGGGAATCTTAAAATAAGTACGATATACATTTATAATTATTTTTAATTATACTTATTAAACTAATAATAAGAAATACAGTAATTTTCGCTTTCAGCTCATATATGGCAAGAAAATCGGGATGAGTAGATTCCCGGACAAGGCCGCTAAACAGTACGGGGTATCTAAAAATAATTAAGATATAAAATAATGTTTCTCTCTACTTATTTAACTAAACATAAAACACATTAATTTTCGTATTTGAGCTCATTTATGTCAGGAAGATCGGTATAAATGGATTCCCGGGCAATGCCGAGTAATCAGCACGGGGTATCTAAAACATATAAATTTATAATTATTTTTCCTTTTACTTATTCAACTAAACATAAAAGCACATTAATTTTCATTTATTTAGGCGTAGCAGCGCACGCCGGGTATTAGCTAGTCCCTCATACACACACTTATCCTACACTCTTCTCTATACACGTCATCAGTTTAAAGTGATCTGCTGAAGTGAGGCGTAAATTGAAAATATACCACAAATATTCCGCAAACCGCGGGACCCATAGCACGAAAACTAGAAATGGTGGCATTAAATCGTACACATAATAGTGATGATATTAATAAAAACAATATTTAGTGATTAAATAAAATAAAACTTCAAGTTTTATAGGACTTTCATATTTATTTTAATACAAATTTGTTACAGCTGCTTTGTACCTTCTTCAGACGAATGCAAAATACAAGAAATGCGTTAACCTCAATACGATCATTGTTTTAATTCAAATTTTAAAGTTTTACAAGTTTGTAAGAAAGGAAGAAAACTAGATCTTTTAGAAATTATAGCAGTAGGCTGTTAAATTCCCAAACTGAATTTAAATGTATCGCCTCTTTTAAATTTATAATAAGACAATGTTTGTTATTTTTAATACCATGTTTTTGTTTACATTCAGTTGTTACGTACTTGAGTGTATATATAACAACAAAACGTCTGAAGAAAGTACAATGTACTGAAAGAGCTGTAACGAATTTGTATTAAAATAAATATAAAAATCCTATAAAACATTTAACAGTTTTAATTTATTTAATTACTATATATAATCAATGTTCATCAAATAAACACCAAATCATTTGATCACTTAATAAAAACAATAATAATAATAATAATAATAATAATAATAATAATAATAATAATAATAATAATTAATAACTGATAATACTGATGAAAGAACGAAATATAAAATAATAATAAAGCTGCAGGAAAGCCCTTTAACCTATGGTTATTTTAAATTTCAGACCATGTGCGACCACAGAATAACCGTCTCAGAAAAAATCTCTGGTCTGATCCGGAATCGAAAGCGGGACTTAAAGTTATCAAAAAATTCTCACCACATGACCATAACTAATTAAAACATTACCTTTATAAATAAAAACATTATTGTATAGCAGTATGTATGTATATATTAATGATGTAGTACACGTTATGTTAATGTGAGACATTTAAACTACATCCAGGTACAATCATAGCAACTGCTGTACAACATGTGCAATCCGTATTACATTTTCAAGTATTAATCACCGAGAATAAATATCTAACAAGGGCATTTTGTAGTGCTATTATATATATATATATATATATATATATATATATATATAGTAATGAGTAAACTATTTGGCATCTTATACTGTGTATTTCATGTACAATAGCTCTACTTGGATGATCAGATTTCTCCCGTAAGAGTATTATCTTTTCCAAGGTCAATATGTTCCTATTATTCATTCATCTCTCTTCCACATTACTGAAATTCTTATTTCTTCCGCCGTTCATGATATTTAATATAAACATCTGGATTGTTTTTAGTCTGGTCCTTGTCGAGGGTTTGGCCATCAGCTATACTAAATCCGGTTTCGTTCTTCAGGTTCTGAAACGCGAAAAAAAACTGGCATTATGTCATGTCATTCCTAGAGGCTGCAATTTATTGGGTTTGACCAAGGAAACCAAAACATCGGTGGAAAGATCAAGACCATCTTTGCTAGGTTTACCGTACAGGCCACATGGCCTAAAACGAATTTGTTCATGATGATGATGATGATTATTAGATCAATAATGCAGCTATTTCGCTAACTGACTTACATCTGAGTAAACACATGTATTTCTTGTGTTGTTTTGATGTTGGACCTGGAATCCTGATAACTAATGATCTACATTGTATCTATTAAAAGTGTTATTTTTTTTTCGCCCAGAACATAGATTTTGAAGTTCTCTTGTGGTTTATGAAACAAAATAAGGTTAAAAGAAGAATGGACGGGATACACTTTCTGTTTAGGAAGAAGTACCAATTTGATCTAAAATATGATCAATTTATTGAATAACCTATAATCAAACAATAAGCTAGAGACGAATTGCATAATTGGTTACGGCAATATGGTGCAACTCGGATGGTCGAAGAATCGATTTCGAATGTGGTCGATATTTTCACCACCTGCCTAAACATTCATGCGGAACCTTGGACTGGAGTCGACTCAGCCTCAAATATTAATGAGTAGCAGATATATGCTCATCACATAGTGCTGACACCCCGTTGATGTACAGTATATGTCTGCCTCCTGATGTCTGTAATTGCAGGACATTACAGTTTTTAAAACCAAATAACAATACGTATGTATTTACATTGCCCAAGATAACTCGAGAAACAGAATTATTGACATATTTATTAATTTTTCAAGTGTTTTTATTTGCATTTGTTTATAAAATTTAATTTACTTGTTTATTTATTTGTTAAATTTTACCTTAAACATGACCTAAATTATGTTGAGTTACTGAATTATGTAACATAGAAATATATAATTTTGCAGCGTGCGAACTAATTAGAGACACATTAACATTAAAAACGTATAGAATTTATATACGTAAAATTGATTTTAGTTTGACTCCGTAGAATTGAGCTATTCTCTGTACATGGTGCAACAGAACCTCACCGACAAAATGATAGGGATGATAAGCCATGCAGAGTGGATCATTTTTTGTGAATGAAAATAGAGTCCCAAACACGTCACTTATGAGTTATGCGTAGTTGAAGGTGCTCACCCGTAATGGTCGGAATTGAATACAAACAATTGTACATGTATAATTTTATTGAAAGAGGCATGTTTTAATAATAAGTGTTCAAACAGTCGACCCTGTGCCTTACTGCATGTTTGTTATCGTCGCAGCAACGATTGGCCAACACGGCCGAGCATGGCAGGATTCTTTTTAAAATCATCAAATGCAGCATTTAGTCTGTCAATCAGTTGACCTCTGGTGGTCACTAGAGTTACGAAGAGCATACTCTTGAAATGGCCCCAAAGAAAACAAAAAGTCAAGGACCGTTAAATGAGGCGAACACGCTGGCCATGCAACAGGTCCTAATCGTCCAATCCACAGGTCTCCATAATCGACGGTCCAGTTTTGCTCGTGTGTCGACACTGAAGTTTGCTGGGGCTCTATCATGTTGGAACCAGAAATTGCGGCGCACAGCAAGCGGTACACCTTCTATCAGGTCAGGAAGGGTGGTCTTCAGGAACTCTAGATAAGCTGGCAGAATTACAGGTCCTAGTAGATGAATACTAACAATTCCAGCCCAAATGATGACGGAAAACCTCTGCTGGTGATTGCGAACAGCTATTGCATGTGGGTTAGTGTAATCCCAGATGTGACTATCCGTACTATTGTAGTATCCATTACACATAAAATAGGCCTCATCTGATAATAACACCTGTGTAGGAACGGCAGCATAGTGAACAGTCTGTACAACGTTAATATGAGGTACATAATCTTGTGTGTAACTTGTGAAGGTGGTATGCGTGTAGGTTGTACTGTACTCCTCAATGGACTGGTGACTTACATTCACAGCACGCGTGCCGGTTGGAAGGTTCGACAGTAACTCGCTCGACCACAGCGTCCTCAAAATCTGGTGTTCTTACATCACACCTCCCGCCGCCAATGGCCCGAGAAAGAAGATGCCCCGTTTCTCCAAGACGTCGATGAATGTAGTATGGTGTGGATGTCTCCTGCAGAGATAACCCACTATAGAGATGACCAGCGGCAATGTTATTCAGTGATGCCTAAACTCCAGAGACCTCAAGCGTTGGCAGAAAAAAACTAATCGATTACAGCTTGCTGTATTATCGACAAAGCAATTTGCACCATCTATCGACATAAGTGTAATTAGTTAGTGTTGATCCCGGTGGTTCGGTCGTCATTTAAGGTGTTAACAATACCACCTCAAATAATTCATAAAATAATAATGAATCAGATTTCACATCTCACCTTATATTTTTGTAAAACTCAGGACCGATTCCAAAGCAATCTCACCTTCCAAACCGGTCCAGACATTTACAAAAAATTTGAGATGAGGTGTAAAATCTGATTCATTTATTGTTTTGTTAAATCTGTGTTACTCCCTAAATATATTAATTCGTAAAATTTCCAAGGCTATTTTGTATTTAGCCAATGCAATTCTGAATGAATTCCAAATAAATCCAGGTGTACATTTTTCTCTTGAAATAAAATCTTAGGAAACTGGAAGAATATTTTCAATCCTTGTATTTAAAGTATTCATACCAATTAATTCTTCAACATTTTTTTAGAAATAACATTTTCTTAGAATAAACAAAAACATGATAACATTGTCAAGGAAAGGTCCAAATGAAAACAAGGAGAGATACAAATTAATATTTATTTATTATACACATATATACATAGCTAACAGATAGTTCACTAATAAAGGTATTTCAGTAATTGTGAATAATTAACACATAGAGATGGTATGCAGTTTTTTTTTTTTTTCAATTTGGCCAAATTTAACAAGAACCGAGACAAAAGCTCGAAAAAATTTATTTTATACAAACAAGCATTGCATTGGATTTATAGGAAGGAGAGGTGAGATAATACACACACATGTGTGTGTGTGTGTGTGTGTGTTTTTATATACATCATCATTGAGCATTCAAATATTTTAGGCTATCATTTGCCTGTTGTACCCTCAGAATTTGTCAGTCACATCAATGCCTGTCACAATCCTCTTTTACCATTTGGAATGTATTGCATGTTCAAATTACTTTTTATATTTTATTTAGATGTACACATTTAAAAAAAGAGAGAGAGAGGGTATTACCTCTGCAAACGAAGGTTCAACAGAATATTTAGTTGAATTCTACTTGCCATCTACAATTATCTTTGTAACATGAAAATCTTTAAGTAATATGTATGAAATATATTTAGGTACTTTGTTTATTAAATAATATGTCCCCAAATAATTTACAATTTTAATAACTTACATGTTCAAATACTTAACATCTAAGTGGTTTGAATCCTTAGTGACAGGTTTTGTGGTCAGAAACTTTGGCTCAGAGCCATCGCAACACACTACTGGTCCTAAAATTCTGTATTTATAGTCACATGGTAAGTTTTCCTGGCATGTTTATATTACGTAATTAGACTTATATTTGATTAATTTAGGAACTCAGCTATTTTAATTTTCTATTATTTATTTACTGTAGAATCACTTTCTTTTTATTTCGATGTTTAAAGAAGTAAAGTACCATAGCTTTTTTATTGCCAAAGTTCAGGCATAAATTAGTTCAGACTATTGTTTTAAATACATGGCCATGTAAATAATTTTAAAAAATGCGAAAAGTAAAGATTCATCTGGGATTAAACACATACTAAAAAATAGTTTCTTCATAATTACTGGCATTACGCTATCTTACCCTAAGATAATATGAATAAAAGGATCTATTAAATTTCGAACATGCAATACAAAAATTTTACCATACACCACATGCATGCACTGGCAGTTACAGTATGGAATCACAGGATGCAGCCAACATATACAGAATTTTGGAACACGCGTTCCACCAGAGGAGAAACATCCCAAACATCTGAGTAACAAAATAGCCCCAATATTGAAGTCTTAAACTTAAAAAGCCAACCAAAATACAAATATGCACTCTAACTAGATTGAAGTGTTAAACTTAAAAACCTAACCAAAATAAATTACTCACTAACTAAATTTATCCTAAGTTGGAGTTTGATCATATTTAGCAAAAATTGATTGGCAGACCCTTTCCAAGAACTAATGGAAGACATTTGAGAAGTTCATTCTGTAGTTTAATTAGTTATTAGTGTGTTTATTGTAATTAGTAGGGTTAAGATTTTTATGTATAGATATATTTTTTTGGTAAGATTGATATGTTTCTTAAATATATATATATAAATGCTTTTTATACAAAAACCTGAGGGAAGACGAGGCAGAGAAAGACCTAAAACCTTCTGGAGTCAGGGAATATATTTATACATGAAGGAGAAACATCAACAACCAGGAGATTGGATGGACCGACAAAATTGGCTATTGGGAATCGGACTATGTCAAAGACAGTAATCAACCAATGATCTATCTATCTACAAAAACTAACTGAATTACATACTTCAGTTTGCTTCTCATTTGCATTTTATTCTTAAATAAATAGTTAATTATCATAAACTGATTTACTAAATTGATTTTACAACTGAAATTATTAAATAATTATTATATTACTGTATTAGGTCATATTTTTTTATATTGCAGTGCCTATTTTGTTTTAAATTTAGGTCATAACTGACTTTTTTTGTGCATATGTCGGTGGTTTTTACGTCATAAAAATCCTAGCCCTAGTAATTAGTATGTAGTAATTTATAAAGTCATTGTTGACTGCATTGTAATAAGCCACTTTCTTGATGTTAGACAAAAGCAGCATACAGGATCTGCATATCTGAAAAAAAATGTATGTGCAAAGTAATAATTTAACAGACACTTCATAGCACTTTGAACTATTATATTATGTTTGGGAAACAAAATTTTATAAAGAGTGGATGATTTGACATATCCCGGTAATAAATTAACATTTAAAGATGTTATGGATATAGGAAGCAAAATGTTGAATACTCTAATAAAACTAGAGGAATAACTAAGTAATGAAACCTATGGGTAGCGGATGAGATCCCTCTATGAGGCAGTGTCATCAGTGCCTAGCGTCCCTTCCCTCGCGAGATTCAGGTCACACTGGCCTGGTGTGTAGTACCTGATCGAAGGGTCCCTTGGCCAGGGTAACGTGTGAAGACCTCAAAGACAGAAATAAATGTGCGGAGGAGGCACCCATTTTCCAGGGAAAAATGTGGAGACCCATTCCCGGGGTAAAAAGGGAGAAGTCCTCAACGGTCCTTAAGAGCGGAAGAGGCAGCCCTCCATTTGGGGTTCATACAACTGGGGGCTATGATGTCTAGCCTTAAGATGGCAATCCCATCGCACATCTCACTCTGCCAGTAACGTACCCAGAGGAAATACTTTATTATTAAAAGTCTCATAGATAATGGAAACAGGACTGTCCCAACGTTGACAACCTTGGCTAGAAACAGGAACAAAGATTTAGGCAGAAATGAAATAATGAAAATTGGAGTTTGGAATCCCAGAGGTATCACAAATAAAGAAACTGAACTATAAAATGAACTGGACAAAATGAATGTAGATGTTGCTGTAATTCCAGAAACTAAAAACGAATTAAAAGGATCAGTCGAATTAGAGAAATATATAATTATTTATGATGGTTCTCATCCCTATCTAAAAGAGCAGCAAGAGGAATTGCAATATTAATAAGAATGAAATGGAAAAGAATAGAATTCACAGTTATGAGTATTTCAATGAAAGAATAATAAAAATAAAGTTAAAAACGGTGAGAAATTAATGTAACGATAATAGGTGTTTATAATCCAGGGGAAGGTAAATTAGAAGAATGTACAGACTTTTATGAAAAACTACAGAAACAAATTAATTAAGTTTAAAATCCAAATGACTATTTAATAACAGCTGGAGATTATAATGCCGGAATAGGCAATAAACCTATTAAAAATATAATGGGGATACATGGAGAAACAATCCAAAATAAAAATGGAAAACTTACAATAGATTTTACAAATTATAATAAATTTAAGAATTAACAAACACATTTTTTTCCACATCGAGATATACATAAATAGCCTTGGTCAGCAAGAGGACCAAAGAAGCATAATAGAACTACACTTATAGCCCATGAAAACTGTTATAAGTTCGTGTTTTATACTAGAATATTTAGAGGATGTGATAGTTGTTCTGACCATTACCCTTCTAATTACTAAATTAGCAATACCAGCAAAGTGTAAAAGAAGTAAAATTAATACGGCAAACAAAACAAATGAAGAAACTTTTAAAGTGCACCTACCTCAAGATGAATCGATTAGAAATGTATATCAACAACAACTATATATAAAACAAAATGCTATAAGTAGAAATATTAATACAGAATGGGAAGAATTAAACGATAATATAATACAGTCTGCTTCAGAATCACTTGGAACTAGAAATAAAAGATATAATAATAAAAGATTAAAAATTTGGAACGATGAAATAGCAAAACTGGTTAAGGAAAAAAAATATGCATAATTGAGATACTTGAATATGAGAACAGATGAAAACCTGATGGAATAGAAAAAAAGAAATGCCCTTGCTCGAAGAGAAATTAGAAAAATTAAAAGGAGTTCATGGGAAAAATTTATTAGCGACCTGGAACATGATTTACATGGACGACAAGATAAAGCCTACAGGAATCTAAAACACATTAATAACACTGGCCAACAAAATTTGACCTTTTTTATGTTACAAGGCAAAAAATGTGTGTTTCTAACGTACGTTTTTGTGCTGAATTCAAATCGTTTTACGGAACTTTTCCATCACCCATGGTTTTCGAGTAATCACATGAAAAACATTTTTCGTGTCTATACATTACAATTTATTATGTCTTATCTGAAAATATATATTTGCTCACCCAAAATGTATGTGAATTGGATTTTCGGCTGTACTTCGCTTTAGGAATATCCCTCTTCAGTGTCCAGCAGTAGTCTGCTAACATATTTGGACACCATTTACCCTGATAGCGCCTTTCCATTTCCGCGATGTCCTGGTGAAAGCGCTCCCCGTGTTCGTCGCTCACAGCCCCTAGATTTTCTGGGAAGAAATCAAGATGGGAGTGCAGAAAGTGAATTTTCAAAGACATATTACATCCCATTATCTTGTAGTTTTCAATCATCTCATTGACAAGTTCTCTGTTGTTATCAGACCTGAAGTTCCCCAGAAAATTTGAGACAATATTTTTGAAAGATTGCCATGCAGCTGCTTCTTGCTTATTTAACTTGTTCTGAAACTGCGTATCTTTCATCAGTTCCTTCATTTGAGGGCCAACAAATATCCCTTCTTTCAATTTAGCTTCACTGATCCTTGGAAATTTATTTTTGAGGAAGAGAAATGCACTGCCATCACGATCCATTGCTTTCACAAAATGTTTAATCAAGCCTAGTTTAATATGTAGTGGAGGCAATAAGATTTTTTCAGAACGTCCAAGTGGTTGGTGAAGAACATTTTCTTGTCCTGGATTAAGTGACTCTCTCTTTGGCCAGTTCTTTTTTAATATAATGATTACTTCTATCTCTGCTATTCCACTTGCACAAGAAGCAGTAAAATCTAGTATAGCAAAGCTGTAACCCAAGTAAGATGGCTATAACTTTCAAATCCCCACATATCTGCCAAGAAGAATTGTCATACTTTCTAGCGGATAGTAAGAGCTTCATATTCTCGTAATTTTCCTTCATACCAACTGCATGGGCTAAAGGAATGGATGGATATATGTTTCCATTATGTAGTAACACTCCTTTCAAACTTGTTTTCGAGGAGTCTATGAATAAACGCCAATCCTCAGATTTATGCTCAACACCCAGTGACTGGAACAAATTCTCAACATCACTGCAGAAAACTAGGTCCTTCTCTTCAGAAATGAAATCCTCAAATTCCTTTTGGCGATTGCGGAAAAAAGTTATTTTGGCGTCATCCTGCAGTAGCTTCCATCCTTTCAATCTTGAAGCAAGTAATTCTGCCTTGCTTTTACTTAAACCAAGATCCCGAATCAAATCATTTAAATCCTCCTGTGTTAGAAAGTGAGTTTCATTTATAGCATCATCTTCCGCAAAATCTGAATCATTCTGTAAATCCTGAACATCAGAAAGTTCTTCAATCATTGTTATGTGATCTGGTGGAATTGGTATGGGTAAACCTGGCCCATGAAGTACCGGTCGAATTGCTGAATCTAACATTGGATATTTAACGGTGTGTCTTGACTTGGAAGTTATTCCAGATATATTTGTCAAGCAGAAGTTAGCAGTCTGTCAAATGATCCTTAGGTTCGCGCCATATCATTGGGACTGCGAAAGGCATATGACGGGGTCCTTTCAACCAGCCAGTTAATAGTGTTACATATTTGGTACAACAGATTTCCCGGGCCCATATCTTGTTATGGTCTATTTTGTTGTTAAAATAACAGTGATAAGCTCTTCTTATTAGAGGAGTAAACTTTCACTTCTGCGCTTTGAACGTGAGCTCACCACACACGAAACAGAAGTTGTTCCTATCGTTAACACACTTTCGAGACATATTTCTTTTACAAATACAATTTTACTCTTCTCTTTACAATACACTACAATACAATACACTATTTAGTCTTTACAATACACTTCTACCACAATTCTCTTCACTAGGAAGTGAGCACAGAATTAGCTTATTTCTTTTAAGAAAGCTTCTATTCAACTGCGAACTTAAAACATACAATCACAGTTTTATAGGAGAATGTCATTGTTGTAAGTTATGAATTCAAGGCAACAATCGCAAACCATTAGAAATCCATTGTTGGAACAATGAAATTAAATATAAATGTAAAACAATCCTTCTAATCATCATGTCATATACCAAAAATGCTAATAAATAGGAAAATAATTATTTTCAAAATTACAAAAAAATGGTGGGTGATGGAAAATTTCTGACTTCATTTTTAGAATCAGCAGATAAAAATAATAGTTTTAAAAACTAAAGGAACACGCTTTATTAGAAAACCAAAAAATTAAAAATAATTTTAATTTCCAATATGCTTGGGATAAAATTAAACTCGTCAACAAAAAATTATCTCCAACACATATAGAATAAAACTAGAGTTATCAACAAAAAGAAAATAATTTTACCATCAAAAGCGTGGGATGCTCTATATCAATTAATATATTTGATAATAAACAGATATTAGTAAAAGTAAGCTCTCTAAGAAGAAAATGTAAACATCATAAAAAGCACCCCACCCTCGTGATGGTAAAATTATTTTCTTTTTGTTGATAATTCTAGTTTTATTCTATATGTGTTGGAGATAATTTTTTTGTTGACCACTTTAATTTTATCCCAAGCGTATTGGAGATTAAAATTATTTTTAATTTTTTTAGTTTTCTAATAAAGCGTGTTCCTTTAGTTTTATTCTATATGTGTTGGAGAAAATTTTTTGTTGACCACTTTAATTTTATCCCAAGCGTATTGGATATTAAAATTATTTTTAATTTTTTAGTTTTCTAATAAAGCGTGTTGCTTTAGTTTTTTAAAACTATTATTGATTTTTTATTTTTTAGTTTTAATATTTTACAGAATTAGATAAAAATGTAAATATCTTTAAATTCGATAATATTGTAGTATGAGCTAAAAGTAATACTCTTCTATAAAAAACCCTCCCAGCCGGAGCTGAAACAGCGACGTATGGATTACTGAAATGATATACCCCTAAGGGTTCACTGCTCTACCAACTGAGCTCTTACAACGATTGACTAAAAAGTCGACAAGTCCGCAACCTATAATACCAGTTTTAATTTGTTTTTATTTTCGGATGATTCTGGCCAGGATTTTAGGAACAAAATATGAAATTATTGTACTGTCACGGGTCCTCTACACGTATAAAAAGTCTCAAGTCGATCCAATGTTTCTAAGTGGGTGAAAATCGCGTTGAAAAATTCCGTTACATTGATACATAAACACTTTTTTTGATTTTCTGATGATTATCCCCAGGATTTTAGAAAATAAATATGAAATTATTGTATTGTAACGGGTCCTCTACAAGTATACAAAGTTTCAAGTCGATCCAATGTTTCTAAGTGGGTGAAAATCGCGTTGAAAGATTCCGTTACATTGATACAAAAACACCTTTTTTGATTTTCTGATGATTATGGCCAGGATTTTAGAAAATAAATATGAAATTATTGTATTGTCACGGGTCCTCTATAAGTATACAAAGTTTCAAGTCGATCCAATATTTCTAAGTGGGTGAAAATCGCGTTGAAAGATTCCGTTACATAGATGATAGATAGATAGATAGATAGATAGATAGATAGATAGATAGATAGATAGATAGATAGATAGATAGATAGATAGATAGATAGATAGATAGATAGATAGATAGATAGATAGATAGATAGATAGATAGATAGATATATAGATAGACAGATACAGATACACAGATAGACAGATAGACAGATAGCCCATAGATATCTCGCTGCTCGCTAGATAGATAGCTATAGATAGATAGATAGATAGCCTCTCCTAGATAGATCAGATAGATAGATCGCTAGATATATAGATAGATAGATAGATAGATGGATGGATGGGATGGATGGATGGATGGATGGATGGATGGATGGATGGATGGATGGATGGATGGATGGATGGATGGATGGATGGATGGATGGATGGATGGATGGATGGATGGATGGATGGATGGATGGATGGATGGATGGATGGATGGATGGATGGATGGATGGATGGATGGATGGATGGATGGATGGATGGATGGATGGATGGATGGAGATGGATAGATAGATAGATAGATAGATAGATAGATAGATAGATAGATAGATAGATAGATAGATAGATAGATAGATAGATAGATAGATAGATAGATAGATAGATAGATAGATAGATAGATAGATACAGGTCAAGCTAATATAAAGCGTGTAAAAATACATAAGAATCACCCAAAATCTTTTATGTAACAAAATCTCTGTTGACCAGTGTAATCAGGAAAAAGATCAACTCAAATTGAACATAATTTCTGAGGATAAATGGATATCTTATTTCCAACGTCTATGAAGAGAACAATCAGACGATGAGGAAATAAACTCATCATTAATTGACGAAAATATAGATCCAATTTCTTTCGAAGAATTAATAACTGTCATCAATCATTGTAAAAACAAAAAAAACTCCTGGCATTGATAATATTAATAATGAACTAATAAAATATGGCTCTATTCAACTAAAACAACGTATCTTATATTTATTGAATATATGCTGGAAGACTGGTCATATCCCAGAAGAAAGGAAGACGGCCAAAGTATATCCTATTTATAAATAAATGATAGTTTCAAAAAACTAAAAGAACACGCTTTATTAGAAAACTAAAAAATGAAAAATAATTTTAATTTCCAATACGCTTGGGATAAAATAAAGTGATCAACAAAAAAATCATCTCCAACACATATAGAATAAAATTGGAGTTATCAACAAAAAGAAAATAATTTTACCATCAAAAGCGTGGGGTGCTCTATATCAATTAATATATTTGATTATAAACAGATTTTGGTAAAAGGAAGCTCTCTAAGAAGAAAATGTAAAAATCATAAAAATTACCCCATGCTTTTGATGGTAAAATTATTTTCTTTTTGTTGATAACTTTAATATTATTCTATATGTGTTGGAGATGATTATTTTGTTCACCACTTTATTTTATCCCAATCGTACTGGAAATTAAAATTATTTTTAATTTTTTAGTTTTCTAATAAAGCGTGTTCTTTTAGTTTTTTGAAACTATTATTTATTTTTTATTTTTTAGTTTTAATATTTTACAGAATAAGATAAAAATGTAAATACCTTTAAATCCGTTACTATTGTAGTATGAGCTAAAAGTAATACTCTTCTATAAAAAAACCCTACCAGCCGGATTTGAACCAGCGACGTATGGATTACTGAAACTATACACCTCTAAGATTTCACTGCTCTACCAACTGAGCACTTACAACGATTGACTAAAAACTCGACAAGTCCCCCAACCTATTATAACAGTTTTCATTTTTTTTATTTTCGGATGATTCTGGCCAGCATTTTAGAAACAAAATATGCAGTTATTGTATTGTCACGGGTCCTCTACACGTATACAAATTTTCAAGTCGATCCAATGTTCCTAAGTGGGTGAAAATCGCGTTGAAAGATTCCGTTACATTGATACAAAAACACTTTTTTTGATTTTCTGATGATTATGCCCAGGATTTTAGAAAATAAATATGAAATTATTGTATTGTCAAAGGTCCTCTACACGTATACAAAGTTTCAAGTCGATCCAATGTTTCTAAGTGGGTGAAAATCGCGTTGAAAAATTCCGTTACATTGATGCAAAAACACGTTTTTTTAATTTTCTGATGATTATGGCCAGGATTTTAGAAAATAAATATGAAATCATTGTATTGTCACGGGTCCTCTTAAAGTTTACAAAGTTACAAGTCGATGCGATGATTTTAAGTAGGTGAAAACCGCGTTCAAAAATCCCGTTACATAGATAGATCGATACAGGTTAAGCTAATATAAAGCGTGTAAAAAGGAGATCGTCATGATTGTAAAAATTACAGAGGCATAAATATATTGGGTACCTGTTATAAAATGTATGCAACTATATTGAAAAATCGTTTAAATGTAATTATGGAAAGTATTATTCTAGAAGCCCGGAATGGATTCAGGAAAGGCAGATCCTGTTCAGATTGCATTTTCACTATCAATCAAATAATTGAGAAACATTGAGAATATAATCTACCAACTTTTATGGTATTTATAGATCTTGAAAAGGCATTTGACAAAGTTAACAGAAATAAATTGTGGAATATAGTGAAAGAGAAAGGAGTACCTCAGCACCTAATAACTGCAATAAAAAGTCTATATGTAGAAAATAAAATAACATTATAAACTGGAGGCAAAAATAAAAACAATATAACAGCAACAATAAATAGAGGTGTAGGACAGGGATGTCCACTTTCATCCTCCCTTTTTAATATTTATATTGACGATATCATATATAATTGCCAGATAAATTTGGACTCACATTTCAAAATAAGAAATAAGATGTTAGATACCTTACTTTTTGCAGACGACCAAGTTCTAATATCTAGTTCAGAAGATGGTCTACAGATATCGCTCTTTCAGTTAAATAACATTATACAGAAATATAATTTCAAAATATCAATAAGTAAAACGAAAATCCTAGCTTTTAAGGGATCAGACAGCATAAGAGCTAAAATAATTCTGGAGGGGAAACCCATCGAACAACTGAATCATTTTAAATACCTGGGTTAAGAAATCTCCTATTTTAAAACTGAAGATCTATTTAACAAACTTAATAAATTTAATTATATATGTGGAACAATCAAAAGGATATTTAAAAGCACAAGAAAAGAAACTAAACTAACATTTTATAAAGTAGTGGCAGTCTCCTTACTATTGTATGGTAGTGAATTTTGGGTTTTAACTAAAAGAGAAGAGAAGATCATAGAAGCAGCTGAAATGAGATTTCTGAGAAGTGTGGCTGGTTGCAAACTTCTAGATACGAGAAGAAGTGAAGATATTAGAAATGAGCTAAATATCTTTAAACTCTTAGATAGAATAAAAGAATCTAGAAAAAAATGGAAAGAACATGTTCAAAGAATGGAAGATGATCGCATTCCCAAAATTATACTTAAATACAAATCAAAAGGACGCAGGAATGTTGGTAGACCGAACAAGAGATGGATCCAACTTTTGAATGAGAATCTCTGAGACCGAAACAAGCCACATGGGCTTAATACGTGATTGTTGATGATGATGATGATGATGATGAAACCTTCCTCAGTACACAAAAGTACAGGAAAACATTTGTATAAGGTCTTAGCAAGACCTGTTCTGTGTTATGGCAGTGAGGTATGGGCAATGAGATGAATGGAGGAAAGAACACAATTATCGAAACAACTGGTTGACCACATACTCAGAGGAGATCCTCTAGAACAGGGCCACTGAAGAATGCTTACTAGGTGTGACAAGATGCTCCTCCTACTCAACCCAATGTTGGACAAGCTGATAAGGAAAGACAGTTATGTTGCTTCGAGCGAGGGCATGTTCATGCAAGGTGAAAGTTGTAACAGGCCTGCTCTAGAATCCCAAAAGCTATGCTTCACTACCAAAACCATGGGAAGATATTTCTGGACATCCCAAAAACTGATCAAATATCCCTTTATTTTATATCTTTAATTTTTCATTAATACAATATGAAACATATAACTCAAATATTACAAGGTGAGAAGGTACTTGGCCTCATGTGCACATGTATAATGATGTCGGACCTAAGTAATATCATTTTAAATAGCTTATCTATTCATCAGATTTAATATGCTGCAAACACAATAAATTTGTAAGTTTGTTACATAATTAATCAACAATATGGGAAGTTGTTGGACTCACCATGTAGCTTTAATTTTAAAACTTATGTAAATATGTTTGTTTATTTTGTTATCACATTCAGAACTATCACAATGACTAATTGAAAGGCTCCTAGGAAGGATCAGGTTTTGTGCCTCTGATGACTTTTTAGATTACCGGAATAACTTTAGTATTTATTAGACATTCACTTACTCAATGAATTATTGAGTTGTACAGAATCGCAGTGTGCATGCGCGAATTATTAGTGTAACTTCCACCATATGGCTAGATATATATGTGAAAATCGTATGACCAATTTTGACAATAAATTTCCAAATATGTTTATAAAAAACGGACATACACTAACTTCCTCTTCCTAACTCAACAAATGAAATTGCATGCATATTATTTAACAATGGTGTACACTAACTTGTCTCATCAGAACCTAACAAAATTAAGATATATCCTGCCATCTAGTCGAAGTAACATTAAACATTGTGCATGTACACTGCAATCCTGTAAAACTACATTGAGAGATATATGATGAAATGATAACTGTTTTCCTCCTTCAGCTGAAGATGAATATGCTTTACTTCTGCATTCCGAAACACAACAAAAATTGTTGTTCACCATGATGTAAATTATAAATACAAAATCATTAGATTATTTAACATCAAATCAATAAATTATTAAATTTCTATAGTACTACAATTCAGCGAATTATATAAAATGATGTTCGAAGCTAACATCATACATTAATTTGATTATATATCTTGAGGTTGTAGTTATGTCAAAGATATGATATCCATGTACATTCATCATAAAAAATTATTAATTACGTAAAATATTGTTTATAGAACATTGAACAAAAGCATGTTTGCTCTCTACAATTGCTTTATACCCTAAATAAGTAAAATACAAATTTTATATATATATAGATATTATAAATATATTTTTGACATTTGGCAATGAAGGCAAATATGATATGAAAAGAAATATGAATGCTTGAGTCGGGATTTGAACTCGAGTCTCTAAAGTCTGTACCTTTAGCGCTCTAACCAACTGAGCTACCCAAGAATTCCAACACAAACACACAATTTTCTTATACATGTAGTATTCTCAATTCACACAAGAGGTAGCGGAAATTTGTTCCAACTGACATCTAGCGGCTAACATAAAAGTTAAGCAAATTTTTAAAGAGAATATTTACTTTATAGCAGTAACGCTTGCATATATAGATATTATAAATATATTTATAACTGACGGCTGACGGCACATATAAACAACGAACGGGGTGATTCCAGCGTGTGGCACGTGCACCTTAATACATGCGCATAACTCATAAACGACATGGCTATCTCTATCATTTTGTCGGAGAGGTCCAGTTACACCTTGTAGTTTGACTTTCAAACATCTTATCTTGCTGAGTATAGCAAAATAAATTGCCGGTACAGTATATATATCGATGTTATAATTAAATGTTGGCATTAAGCAATGCAGATCTAATATGACATGAAGAGAAAAATAAACGCCCGAACCGTGTTATTAGCGCTGCATTGCTTAATGTCAAAGTTTAATTATAACATCGGAATAAAGAAAGTCACTGCTCTAATGTAAAAATTATCTTTAACTTGCTTACTTGTTATATTCGCCACTAGAGGGCAGTGAGACCGAGTTCCTGCTACTTCTCATGATAGAGAAGATGTATAAGGGAAAAATAAATGTTGATGCTAAGAACCTGGATAGCGTAAGTGTATATATATATATATATATATATATATTATATATATATACATATATATACTGTGTACTTTGTCCACAGAGAAACATGTATAATGTAGGAAGTTGCAGTAAATAGAGGTCACAAGGACTTGTAGATTCCACAGTCTGACCGCATACACTGTATTGCATATCACCTACATCAGTGGAATGGCACAAGAAGGTAACGGCTTGGTGCGCCTAGGAACCTGATGAAGGGCTGCTGATAGGCCATTGATTTTAATATACTTCTAAAGACCAAGTAGGCTTGATTTTAAATGCAGAATAAAAACATATTTTCTAAATGAATGCAAAACAGAACATTTGAGGTTTTAGAGTTAAATTTGTTATAATGACCAATAAAAGTAGCTTTAAAATTAACATGTACACTGAATATCGTGATCTCATATTAACTAACATTTAAACTAAGAAACATATGGTATTTAACATTTACCTGAAAGAAGAAACGTTGTCTATTGGTCTGTCCACAACTATCAAACTGTATATGTTGACAGATGAAACTGAAATATTAATATTTTGTTAATTTCATTGAGAGTAATATTTCAGCTTTACGTTCAGTGGCGTTGCTCCGTGACGTTACAGTGTTGTTTTGTCATAATTATTGTTGTCGCCGGACAACAAGCATATTTTTCTAAATAAACTTTTCAAGAAAAATATTTCTATAAGAAGCATATTACGGATAATTTAACGTAAGGTAAGAACCTCACATTAATTTAAGTAGCAAATTATATTCAATTTTCTCATGGAATCTCCTGTTAGTACACGTATATTCATAATCGCTGTTTTGTCTACAAAAACGTAACATTAATTTACAATTTTACATAACTTGATTTTGTGCATGTAATGTGTATATAATTTGAGATACTCATTCTAATTATTTTTCTTTTAATTCACCTAATTTTTGTTACACCCTGTAGTCGATATTGATGGAATAATGGTCACATGCTCGGGTCTTTTACCAAGGTCGTCTTATTAAAATCTTGCCACGTTCAATTGATATTTCAGATCGTGCAATTCTGATTATGTGTTCTTTCTCATCGGAATTAAAAATGTGGGTCCACGTATAAATTTACGGCACTTACGTGAACTTAGAACTTGAAAAGAGAATAATTTGTGAGCCCATTCTTGCCAACTTGAATTGCAATATTTATAATCTTAGTTGTTAAAGAGTATTCATAAATAGTAATAATAACTCAATGAATCTTTGACATTTTTTTTCCCACAGTACATATTTGAGTGTTTCTTATGCCCTAAAATCCATCCCCCAATTTGCAAACTAGTTTATTTTTTAAGGATTTCCCCCCGTATGACACGGTTATCAGTCGACCGCATTGGGCTAGTGGCTAATGTTCCAAGCCTCTGGTCCTGCGGTTCGCAGGTTCAAACCCTGCTGGTGTCGATGGATTCTTAGAATGGAATAATCCAAGCAAGTCCTCTGGAAGTGACTTTAAGCCGTAGGTACCAAGATGAAGATTTTCAGACTTATAAAAGAAGCATAAGCCTGAATAAATCGCTCTAATGATAACTTAACTTAGTTGTTTACTTGATGTCTGACATGACTTCGTCATAATAGTCCCAACTCCTTACTTGAAACGCTAAACCGAAAATATATAAAACTTTTATTCTATCACCTATATAGATGCGAAACATGGACTCTTACTTTAAGGGAGGAAAGGAGATAACGTGTATTTAGCAATGAAATTGTTAGGAAAATTTTTGGAGAAAAGAGAAATGAATAGACATGTGATGTGTAACAACGACCTACATAGTCTTTATAGGAAGCCAAACGTAATAAGAACAATTGAGTCTCGTAGACTGCGATGGGCAGGATATGTGGCACGAATGGGGAATGAAAGAGGTGGATGGGAGTTCTTATAGGAAATACAGAGGGAAAATATCCAGTTGGTAGACCAAGAATGAGGTGAGAGAATAATGTTTAGCCATAGCAGTTTATACAGGAGTTCATTGGAAGGTCCGGATAGGGATGGAAGGATAGCTTATGTCTGCGGAGCCATGAACCTATGGATTGGATACTGACAGTGAATTAAATAGTTAGTAAATCTTAACCTTTACACTGCTACGAACGGGTATAACCGTTGGCAAAGATGCTTGCTGTGCTATGGATGTGTATATCCATTCTCAAATCCAAACGCCTGCTAGTTATATAATGCGTATTGCATTGCTTTCAAACTAAGCAGGCATATACTGCCATCTCCTAGGAACCTAAATAAACTTTTTTCCATATTTCTCCCTGCATTGAGCAAGGAGGGTTTTAAAGGCTGGAAATATCTCAGCAGTGAAAAGGTTAATAAAGGAGAGAACTAGGTCCAACATTGTGCTGATACAGCATTGTAGAATGACGGTTACCTTCTTTACGGATAACGTGTTCTCCTACCACCATGTGTCCTGTTGGAATGTCAACATTTCTATTTCCCACATTTATGTTTCCTAATATACTGGATTTCATTACTTACTTGCCTAGTTTCTCACCCATGGTGTGTCCTGCAAGAGGGGCCTCCGAAACGTTTTCCTGGTTGTAGTACGTATACAATTAGAGAAAATATATATTATTATTTCTGTTATTATCAACATTGTTATTATTGTTATATATTATTATTATTATTATTATTATTATTATTATTATTATTATTATTATTATTAAGTGCTCTAGTCGATGTTGGTATACCAGTGGTAACATACTCGCCTGGGGTGCAAAGGTTCACTGCTTCAAACCGGTCCGGGATTTGTGAATTTTACAGAGTTAAAAAAATTCTGAATATGCGTTACTCCGGAAGAAATCCGAAGATGTTGGTTAATAGCTTTCATTTACGACATTAAAAAGTAATTTAATCATGAAAGAATGGGCATCAGACTAAACTTTGGGACCTTTCTCAGTCACATTTTAAATATGTCGCTAATGGTCTTAAATATTAAAAAGCGTCGTTAAAGCGAAGTAATATCACTCATAGATCGCTCATTGTTGGGCTGTTTGTTTTGTAGGATGTTTAATAGTTTATCATCTTTTCTCCAAAACGGTTGTACCTTCATATTCCACCACCTCTGCCTTTGAAAAACCTAAATTTCACTTCCCCATTAATGCTCTGAAACATCGTCTTCTTGATCCTACTTTATCTGTTTTCTCGCCCAGAATGAGGTCATATTAATATGTACAGTACTTACAGGTTAGTCCTCAGATCACAAAACACGCAAACACCTCAAACAACACTCTTAAATATGCGCTGATATTTATTAGGATTGATTTAATTAAATATTTACATCTGAAGAGGCCTATGTGATTTATAGTGTGTGGTCCTGTGATGTATTCTATGATGGCCCTGGATTTATGGCAACTAAAAATTTATTAAGACAGTCATTATTTACCTATTTTATGTGTGGTTCCTGTCTTCTGGCCAAGATACGTATTTGGAAGTCCAATTGTAGCACGAACAATACAAAAAAAGTATAAAATCCACAGTAACTACAGCATTGTTCTTCACTTTCATTATCTACAGCTCTTTTCTTTCCTCTGTCAAACCTGCTGGAATAATTGTTCACTTCAGACTTCTACAAATATTGTGCGTTGTTCATCAATCTGTCGCAAAATTTGTATCATGAACACTTATGGTGTGAAATCTCATTCCTCAATGTCATGAAGTCTTTGCTGTACTCCCATTATTAAGTAAGTAGCAGCATATGTTGCTATTCTAACAAGATTAGATTTAAAATTTTTTTATCTCTCTTCCACAAGATGATTCAAACACGGTTTCAGACATTTAGTATTCCCATGTGAACAATTTTATAATAGTTCAGGATCAGAAATAACTTGATAAACCGGCTGAATACTAGTGTTACTTCTTCTGGAGAACCATTCTTATTCTTTTCTGTTACTTTTCTGCATTGTTCTTTATTTTAACCACGTATCAGAGCAAGGAACGTGTTGGGAATAGTCGTCGGTAGACAATTAATGGAACAATACAGTCTACAGAGCTTGTCTTATAGAATGAAGATTATTATTTTAGCAAGTTTCTATCTGCACTGCAATGGTAATGCCCTAAAATATCTACTCTTTTTAATCACTTAATGTATGCATTATGATTTACACCTTTCAGAACATCCTCCTCATTATGCTCTACAAGCTGCCCATCCATTCATTTCTGAATATGGTTAATGCATTAAAGTTTTTAATTACATGATTAGCTCTCACTCGCCACTTTGAAAGCACCACAATTACCATCTGCCAAATATCCGATAATTCTGCCTACCTACTATTTTATTGAACGATGGAAGATAAGTTTCTTCCATTAAGGTCCATACCTCCGCTCGAGCCAAAATAATTTTGGAATTATTTCTGTAGTATTTTTTAATGGTTTTCAGGCTGATTCAAAGCACAAACAGAACATTGTTAGGCATCACTTGCACATCAATAATCCATGTAGTCATGAACATTTTTAGGCTCATTTTCACAGGAAATTGATAAACTTATTGCAACATAATCTATATTATCTGAAATAATTTGTTTGGCTGTATGTATCATGCTATCATGGCACACTTGTTACAATGGATTGTTTGCTTCAGAGAATCCTGATTGCCGTCCTCCAATACACCTCAGAGCATAAAACACGACAGTTGCCTCATATTTTCTCTTTATGCACTTATGTTTATTGAATTTTATGTTTGTTTTGCACTTTCTGTATGAAATACGCACGTTACACACGATTATTTCTCTTTTTTCCACCATCCAAAATAATTGTTAGATGTTTCTCTCAAAACAATTAGCACTGACATGTAGAACGCATTTCTTCAGAGAGTAATGCCAAACATATTATTATAAATCCACTACTACTTCATTTCAAATAATTTCTGAATCTACACCTGAACTAAGTCTTCACTTGGATGCGATATATTGTGTTTGTTACTGACCAATTTGGACATATACGCCATCTCTTTTTTTTTAATTTGTTGTTCAATATTTTACTTTTTTTATTTACTTGCATATTCATTGTGACTTTCACAGTATTATTTACACTTACAGACAATGGAAAAACAGTAATGTATGCTCACTCAGATATAAAATACTTAAAACGTAAACATTACATCTGAATTACAATATGAGAACCTGCAAATTATCCCGCTGGAGTTCGGAATTGTTAAATTTTTGACTTATTAGAATGTGTCTAAATGACACGAAGAGTGTGGTGTAGGTATGAGAACTTATTTTAAATCCTCTTCACTTTCACAAAGGGTTAAATATATAGATGCACAATTTCCTCGATTATTAAATTTTATACTAGAGCATCCATCAAAATTTGTAGAGCATAAAGAAACCGTACAAATGGATGATATGAATAAGCTACTGGTATATCACGGATATATAATGTTATTAGCGAATGACATTAAAATACTAACTGCCAACACGTGCACACTAAGAAATTTGGGGCTGTAAAATAACATTAATAAAATTAAATATATGGTCAAATATGATGGAACCCCACCAACTAATAAAAGCTATAACTTATATGAAATTTATAAGGAGAGTAACAGCCAAGTTAAGATTGAAAATAAAATCTCTGAATGCAGACCAAGTAATCAAGGAGTTAGACAAGGATCTGGTCTTTCACCAATGCTCCTCATAATATACATGAACTCAATTATTAAAGAATGGAGACTACAACCACATGACAGTATACCACTTAATAAATTATATAATTTAGTTACCCTACTATTTGCAGAAAACATTTTGTTTATAGCGAATTCAGAAGATGACCTACAACGTTCAACCCACTCTTTTCACGAAATTGCAATAAACAACAACATGGAAATCTCAACAGAAAAATCTAAACTCATGCCGTTCCTAGGAAAATACTTAGTTCGCAGCAAAATTATTGTTAATACTAATATATTACAACAAAGTAACACTTTAACTATCTCGGATACCCAGTTACGTACAAAGAGGAAAACGATATTAGTAAAAAATTATAAATTTTAACAAAGTAACAGGAATTATAAATAATATTTCCAAGCCAAACACAGTACAGCAAAACACACAAACTAAAATTTATAAAACACTGGCCAGACCCATATTATGTTACGGCACTGAGACCTGGACAATTCGCAGTGTAGATAAACAAAGACTAACTGCGGCAGGAATGAAATTTATGAGACGTACTGCAGGTTACTCAAGAAGAGACCATGAAAGGGATTCTGAGATTCTCGAAGAATTAAAAACAGAATCAATCATGGAATATGTACAAAAAAATACAGAAACAACTGGAAATCTCACGCAAGAAGAATGAGCAGAACAAGAATACCATGTCAAATCTTAAATTACCAGCCTTCAGGCAAGAGACCCTTCAAACAGACCCTTAAACGTTGGATTGAGACCGTAATAGACCCCTAGGTCTATCACAAATAAAGAAAGGAGAAGAAATATATGGTCATACATATAAATATATTATACAATGGAAATTGACAATTAATAACAAGTGCTGGACATTTTGAAGAACTGGCTGAATTATAATTATAATTGTGACTTTAAGGGAGGTTTTACGCAGGTTACGATTGGAAAATATTACTTCAAGACAGGGATGTATGGACAGTTTATGTCCGCGCTACCATGAACTTATGGGTTCGATATGCAGTGAGTTATTTAGCCTAAATATGTTGGCGGAGCCAATGCCCTGGATGGAATTAGCCCCTAACTAAAATGCAGACAATACGTTAGTTCTTGTTATAAAGGTGAAGAACTGGTAAACTGGTTGATATATTTTATCCGACATCAATAGAAATGTGCGAGCTGTTATCTCTAAGATCTCGAAAGGCCTGTATTGGGTTACAACACATTTAACATTTTTCTCGGTCTATTCAATTGCTATTGGGATACAATGTCTTGTAGTAGTGGTCACTGTGATTAACAAATTTGCGCAGGCAAAGTTGAAGTCTGGCGGCTGTTTCTAATATAAATCTCTTCACTATTGCTTCTTGAATATTGTTCACTGAGTCACGTAGACTAGCAGAACTACACTTTGCCTTGACGTAATACAGTTTAAAAGTATCTTGAAAAGCAATGAAGTAACCTGCTCTAATAGAACAGGAGCGGCCTGCTCGTAGCGAGGACAGGATTAAACTTGTAGAACGTAGTAGCTCGACCTACTGATCGAAAGTCTATGTAGAACTTGAAATTTGTGTCTTCAAAGTAACATTATAGCCACTCGAATGTAGCAGGACGGTTTGCTGGAAAATCAGCAGAACTCAAAACAAATAGCCTGCTCACTAGGTGATGCAGGACGGTCTGCTCCAGAAAGGAGCATACAGTTTGAAGGTCGATACGATAACTTATATTATAGTGTAGAGAGAACTCAACCTTACTACTTGAAGACCGAGGCGACAATGTAGCGATGCCTCGACAGCTCGTCAAACGTCTATGTGGATCTTAAAACTTCAAAGTAACATTATAGCCTGCTCGGGTGAAGCAAGACGGTCTGCTGGAAAATTAGCAGAACTCAAAACAAATAGTCTGCTCACAAGATAAAACAGGACGGTCTGCTCACGGAAAGGAACAGAACTCAACTTGACAGAAAGCTCAACCATACAGCTTGAAGGTCGAGATGATACTGTTGAGACAAAACTTAACTGTAGAGAGAGCTCGACCTAAGTACAATAATGATCTATGAGTAAGTAAATTACAAACAAGAAACAAGCAATCAGACCGACAGCTTTATAAATAAACAAACAATAAGGTCGGTCTAAGGTAGTATATATAAAAAAAGGGTAAATTATATTTGAATTCCTTACTACTTAGATAAGGTGAAGACGCGTAAACATCTCTAGGCCCTTCCCCCACCCCTTGGGATACCTCGGTCGTCATGACCATACTCCCAAGTCCTAGTTCTAGTCCTCCCTATCCTATGTTCACGTCCACGTTCAAGTTCACGGTCCTTAAACCAACACCCTAGGGAGAGGGTGTTGGAGTTAGCAAGTTCTGGGAATTGCTGAGCTACATAGTACATCAGGTCGCTCATTCCTGACGACCCCACAGTTGGTCCACGGGCTCCATGAGCCTAGCCGGGAGGACTGCTGTCGCAGATCCACCGACCATTCCCCTGTTCTGCCTCCAGGGACGTGTCCTGCAGCCGTTGTGAGACCGGCTAGGGCTACAAGCCCAACAGTGTGAGACTTTTAGTACATCCAGGTGCTCATCTCCTGGCGACCCCACAGTTTGTCGACGGGCCCGTAGGCCGAGCCAGGAACCAGTACAGTTGCTCCCCTCTGCACTGGTCCGAGCCGAGCCCTGGTGTGCCCCCAGGGACGCCTTCTGCAGCTGTTGTGGGCCAGCACGGAGCTCGCAAGCTCCAACAGATGAGCAAATAGTACGACAAGGCGCTCAACTCTTGCCTACCCCACTAATGGTTCACGAGTCCCTTGGACTTGACCAGGAGGACTGTCTAGCAGATCCACCGACCTTTCCCCCAGTGCACCAGCTGGGGACGTGTTTGGTTGCTGAAGTGGGTCCAGCCTGAGCTATAGTACGTCAGGTCGCTCAACTCCTGACGACCTCACAGATTGTCCTTGGGTCACTCGGTTCCAGAGTCGGCGCTAAATCCCACCAACAAAGACCGCGCTTCCTCCTTTCCCGAGCTTATTGACCTGGTGGTAATTCCCAGCATTACGCCCGGTATTGTCCCGTCCAGCCCGTTCGCAAAGACTAGGCCTAGTCGTGTAGCTGCTGTGAGGCAGCCCACTGAGCAATGTAGGCATCCAGGGAGCTCATCTCCCATGGTGCCCCCACAGATGGTCTCAGGTTCAATCGAACCAGGAGATAGGGGGGCATCTGATCCCCTAGTCTCCCACTGCCACGCCAACAGCGGCACATGCCCCCGCTTGTGGGCCGGAATAGTTCTAGGCTTGACAGCAGGCCCCTTTTGCATATGTTTTTCCTGCTGACCCCCCACTCATGGTCCACGAGTCCATCGGACTTGGAAAGGAGGACTGACTAGCAGATCCACCGACCTTTTCCCCACTACGCCACCGAGGGGACGCGTTTTGCTGCTGGAGTGGGCGCAGCACGAGCTATGTAGTACGTCAGGTCGCTCGAGTCCTGACGACCCCACAAATGGCCCGCGGGTCCGGATTGGACCTAGCCGGGAGGAATGCAAGCAAACCACCGACCGTTCCCCTATCCGCCACCCGGGGACGCGCCCTGTTGCTATTGTGAGCACAGCTGGGGCCCGACGGACCCCAGGATAATAGCATCTCCGCAAACTTAATTAACTACACATTAAATCTAAGATTTAACAGGCTGCAATGGAATTATACATTTTAAAATAAATAGCTATAAGATAACTTGGGGCTTTTGTGTGCTTTCAACCTGACAACTGGGAAAAGTTGAGGCCTTTACGAATAGAATTTTTTCAAGAAATTTAGTGACGATGTTTGAAGCTTGATTACTTTGTTATTTATGCCCCAAATTGGATTTTGAAAAATATTGTTGATCAATTGAAACAATGAACTTAAATAAGTATACTTTTAAATTCTGGAAATAAATAATGTTTTGGATAAATTTACATTATACAGATTTTACTTATCGCGATGATCAACAAGGTTTCGATAAGAGAGGAAAAAAAAAAAATATATATATATCATAATAGAAAAGACTAATGTACAAGTGTACCTAATAGAAACTACCAAAACAACAGAATTAAATTATTTGGACATATGAAAAGAATGACGGAAGACATTACTTAAAAATACCTATGAATGGAAACCGACAGAAAGGCAGAAGAATAGAAGTAGTACTCATAAAAATGGAAGAGGGCGGCTTGGATGAAGGAATATGGGAACACAGAAAGAAGTGAAAGAGGTAACGGATGACGCCAAACACTTTATTAAACCTGACAATAAATAACTGAAATATGTAATGAATAAACAAAATTATGAATGAATTTTAATAACAAAATCGATATTTTAAAAGTAAATGGAACAAAGAAGCAATATAACGAAGGAAATAGTGGTGAAAAAATTCCATATAAGAAATAATATAATAAAGTGAAGAATGCAGCGATCTAAGTCTTCATTACCTGACATCTCTGGTTGGGGTCTGCATGATCAAGCAATTATTTCATGACATTTCCTACAGTATGGATCATGTTCTACATCGGATTGGTGAGGAATGTGTATATATATTCCTTGTTAAAAGGGGAATCGCATGGGACCAATTTTTTCCACATTAGACAAAATTCCGCATTATAGAAAAAACAAAATAATAACCAATCTTATATTATAGAGTACCGTATATGTCTTTTTACATACCTTGGAATAATTGTAAATCCTCTGCCGTTGAAAAGTGGAGTATAGAATGTACTAGCGACTTCGACGGTAACGCGCAAAAAAAAAACAGTCCGTTTTTTCAGCATTAAAAATGTCTCTTAGGCACTTATCCTGAAATTAAAGTATGCAGTTTAGATTTCCACACACTAACTATAATCTCGTCCATATCCTTTGATTCCCCGCAAATTTCATTTCACACTACATTATGTCGTCTTTTAAAACTGTCCACAACTAACCTGAAGATGCGTTCAAATCGTTATTCTCTAGGATATAGCAATGGTTAGAGCTAGACTTTGTATCATCGGTCCGGAAATAAGGAGATTTTCTGATCGTGCACTTGTAAAACACTACCACACTACTTCGTTGATTTCTTCATTTTCTTTCTTTTTTTTTCCACATTTAAATGAAGTCATCATTTGACGTACTTAGAGTTAGTTTTTCTTTATCATCAATCAGTTTCACATTTTTCGTTTAAAGACAAAGATACATACAATTTAGCCATCTTTATTCCGGAAATTCAGAACGCTACGTGTGAACAATAATAATTTTATAACAGAAAATATATCATACTACCAAATTAAATAATGTTATTACATTCTATTATTTGTAAGACAGATGTCACATGACAAATACTTGTTAAACGAACATGTATTTCTCATAACGGGTGTGCAGTGAGGCCGAAAGAAAATTTCAGATACAGATAGAAACGCTACTTTACCGGGCGGGAGGAATCATCCCTTATTGTTCTTTCGCCTAACGGGAATTTAATGAAGTGGAAACTAATTTATTTCTCTCTCAGTCTTTCCGCTTTATAAATATTTGTTTCATGAATTGTGTATAAATATACTTCCGTTTCCGCGTTGGACAGATTCAGTTTTATACAATATATATACACGTAAAAATACTATTATTTCGCCGGGACCAATAAATGTGTTCACATTGGACACGTTACCGCATTATCCATGTTCCGGATTAAACAAGTTTTAATGTATATATTTAGTAAATAGCGAAAAATAAGCTGGTGAAATCTAAACGCTGACCACATATCACACATATGTGATGTATCACGTGACATAATATTGACAATCATTTAAATTATGATAAATAAAGCATTTAAACATGTATACAATATTTACCTCTCAGAGGAACCTTAAACTCTGGACTGTGTGCAAATATCAGTTATGTAAATTTATAGATGAAAGACTTTTGATTGTAATCTGTGAAATATTAATACGGTATATTATCAATGTCACACAAAATATATTTTTCAGTTTCACATTCAGTGGCGTTGCTTCGTAACCTAACTTATGTTATGTTAACATCATAGTAATCCAATGCAGCAAGGCTCGATTTGAAATTCTTATGAAATTATGTTACATCTTTTATTAAATAAACGTAACGAAGGAACATCATAACTAACAAATTCAAACTATCCAAACCGGGGTCATGGATGCGCGGCGAGAGCTCTCCATATATCCGAATCCTGAGAAAATCCTTTCTAAACATCCCCTGTATAATTTACATCCCACTAAACAGGATCAATGTTATTCTCCTACCTTACTTTAGGTCTACCTACCGGGTGCTTTCGCTCTGGTTTTTGCTACAAGTATTTCTCATGTCCCTCTTTCATTCCGCATTCTTCCACATATCCCGCTGATAGCAATTCACGAGACTTTAATATTCTTATTACATCTGGCTTCCCATAAACATAATGTAATTCATTGTTAGATGTTTTCTACATTTGTTTCTCTGATCGTCTATTTGGCCCAAAAGTTTTCCTTAGGATATTCTGAAATAATCGTAAACTTTTCTCCTCCCTTAAAGTAGGGATCCACGTTTTTCATCCACGTGATATAACTGGGAGGTTAACAGTTTATGTAATATCCGTTTGACTGAAGTTGGGAGGAGCCACGTATCGATTTAAATAACAAATTGCATAGGGTTTTCTCAAGGAATCCGCTTCTTAAATATTCAATAACACAGTGTTTCTTCAAAAAGTGACATTAAGTTATTGTATTCCATATAATTTATTATTGGATATGTAACATATACACAATCATAGCAAAACCCCTTCCTTGCCACTTTTCGTCTCTGTGGAAATGGACAGGCTGACCCCATGAGGGCATTATCATCTGTAAAATGTCTCATAACGTTAGTGAACTAAGTGCCTGTCGCTCGACCAACTTTATAAAATATTAAAGAACGGAGACGCTTAAATTTAAAGGAAAAATAGAAAACAATATCATCCATAGGGAAGAGAATCATAACATTTCTCACGGTAAAGTTAAATTTGTTATAATGTTCATTCAGTTTGCCTTCAAATATATTTACAGTCTATCAGATGATATCAATTAACAATCGTTTAAATATGATAGATTCTTTATAGAACATGTTTCCAGTATTTAACTGACGGAAGGATCTTTGCCCGGTTATCTAACAAAATAAACTCATTTGTATAACTCGATGGATTGAACACTTTACAATTGAAATTTGTGAAATATTAATATTTATGACATTCATTTATGATAATATTTTTCAACTTCTCATTGAGTGACGTTGCCACGTGCGTGCAACAAGCAGCATTTATACAAACCTTTATGAAATATATATTTTTAATAAAAATGTTAGTTGAACGTAGAGAAGAAAAAAAGACCGAACCGATTCAAATAACAATTTCCACGTATTTATATATTCGTATGCATAGTTTTACCTTCTAAACCTGACATTAATTTAGTATTTCAGATAATATGTTTTTGGCAATAAAATATTAGTGCAAAAATTCTTTCTTCTTACTCAATATGCACTTCTATCGTTTATCCTGGACTGGTTGTTACCTAACTTCGGAAAAGAATTATAGACTTGTTGTCATCACAACAACAGGCCTCTGAGAAAATTTGTTATTCCTTTCTTGGCTACATATAAATTACGACGCGAATGATCATAAGCTGTTAAAGGGCATCGTTAAATATAATGATAACACAACAATAATATAGCTCATTCGTTTCCTCAACTCTTTTCTTCCCCAGCTATTAGCTAAGTATTACAGCATATTTTAAGGAGACTGGCGTAATATTCAAGCACTTGTGCCGCTCTACTGATGCTATTTGACATTATCTTTTGATGTGATTCTTTCTCAGGATTTTAGTTATTTTTCACAGTTAATAATACTCTCCCATCAACATGGAAGTCGTGTTATCCCTATACGACTCAAATATTTCTTAGGACTACTGCTAAGCTGTTACTGTACCTAGCTTATGTCTGGGACCCATATTTTTATTACGTTGTGTTGTCCTTGCTGTCTTGATAATGGCCTCGGAACCTTGACAAATCAAGATGTGACGTGGCCAGTCGTTATGTACATATTTAATGTGTGGATTACAGTTCCTGTCGTCAGCCCAAGTCATTTACGTGGATGCACTAATGTGGTGAAAATTAATAAAAAACAGCGTTTAAATATAAGTAGTAAGAACATCAGCGCAATATGAAAACTTAATTAGAACATGTTGAAAAACTTGGATGGATTAAGCCAATACCAAAAATCTAAAGATCGTACTTTCTATTTCAGAAAGGGGTCAGAACTTTTAAAACGTAACTAAACTTAATTTTGTCATCATTTAGAATTGCATCAATCGAATCAGCTCTCAACAAAATGAGCATCATATGTATTCATAATCTTACCTCCTACGTTATAGTAAGAGTTCATGTTTAGTATCCAAATAATTGGAAGAAAAATTATTTTATATATTTTCAGTTAACCATTTTTGAGCAAATTTGGCAGGTAAGTGTCCCTGTAAAGCTTAATAGAAGGTGTTTTCAAAATAATAGTCCACGTCTTAATTCATACCTGTACCTCATTTATGTTTGTTAGTACTATAATATTATATAAATCGAGCCACTTACTACATGTTTGCCTAATTTTGCATTTACTGTTCATTTCCAAACAGTATTAAACGTTTGTATCAGACCTTTGGTGTATTGATGCGTGTCTCCTGTCCCAATAACGTGGTGTTACTCAATAGAATGTTCGTGTTCTACCTTAGTGTCTCCCCCCTATCGGCCAACAATTCTGCATCATCAGCTAATACCAAAGCCTGCTTCATTCTCTAACGTTCTGTTAACATTCTCAAGTACAAAATTTAATAGTAGAGGAGAAAGTGCATCGCCTTGCTCCAGCTCATTGTATATTTAAAACGTATCTCAATACTGTTTGCCAACCAACACAATACTCCCTGTGCTCCGTTGAGACACATTCGTTTGAGGTATAACATGTTAGCATTTCCGTAGTCCAACTGGAAACTAAACAACTTTAACTGAATAGTACCGGTGCTGTACCTTGATGTACAGTATCCTTATATTCACCTTAACTTCAAAAGGCTCTTGTCTTAGAATAAGGTGCCTGACCTACTGGGTTTGAACTCCAATCGTTTATGTCGCTCATTGATGATCGCCTTATTAAGTCATCAACACAGGGACAAGTCTGGAGATTATATATATATATATATATGTGTGTGTATTATAAAGGGACAGGGGCATCATATTAATGTTCAATTTCTTACAAAATATATATATATTAATATATATATAAATTTGTTATGTTGCGGTTTTGGTAAGAAATTGAAAATAATGTGATGCCCCTTTATTTGTTGCAATCAGTCTTCTCTTTTTTTGTGGAGATTGGCACGACAATATTTTTTTTCACTTTATTTGAAGAGTAGTTTTTCCCAAACCGTTTATACATCCGTTATGTCTTGTCCACAACCTCACTTAATTTCGTTGGTTTTGCCGTCATCCCATCTGAACCTGATGCTTCATACATCTTATGTTTCCTATCGCCATTTGAATCCCTAGTAAGTTTGGTTCTGTGACTAATATTTATGCTGTAAATCATCCTTTCGATATCCTGTTCTGTTAGTAGTTGTTTAAATAATTTCTTCCATCTATTTAATTCACTCCTGCAATCTGAAATCATATCCCCACTTGCATTGTATTTGTTCTGGCCCAGATCTTCATCTTTCCATCTTGTTTCCCAAATATAGTTATCTGGTGTTATTGTATGCAATTTGAGAACGTGTATCTTCTCTCTCAAATATTCTCTCTTTTTACAGGATCACTCGATCTCCTTCCAAGAGGTAACTTGGATTATTTGTGATTTTCACGGTAACTCAAAAAATAATGTTTAAGCTCTTTCATACACGTTATTATTTTTTAGAGATTTCATGATGTTCTGTAAAATGTATGGCTACGGCACAGAAGTGGACATTCCATTTCAGAGATAATTTTTGTTTTAAGATGAAGATTTAACATATACAAGAATAAAATATTGGTCTATTCACAAACAAATCAGAGAAATATAAAATTATAAATTATTATTTCATTATCCGTTACCATTATCTTACTAGACGTAACATCGACGCAACGCTGAGATTTAAGCAGCGCACTGGCTTAATTCAAAAGAGATTAACGTAATTATGTAAAAGAGAATATTTCGTAATTTTAGAGTTAAATTTGTCGTAAGTTGTTATAACGAGACTAAAAACCGTCAGGAAAACATCACGATAATTAGCGGGAAATTAAATTTTAGTATTGCCTGACAGGAGAAATGATTAAAAAAATATATTTAATTAATATAATAAAACTAGATTTAGGGCCGGTTTCACCAACACAGGTAACCGTGTTACCGGTGAATTAAACGGAGCGTTTCCCAGCTTCACTACAATTTGCGTTTCACCAACAACAGTAACTTTTCACCGGGAGTTATTTCGTCGTATTTCGTTAGTAAACCGTAACCGCACGAATTTGGTCGGTAGAATCGGAGGGTGATATATAACGGAGGGTGATTCCTATATTAAAATGGCGTGTGAAAGACTGTACATTTTTAACATTGAACGTGAATATGGTTTTAATTATTATTTTGAAGGCCAATTGCATTGAAAATACTCTAGTTGGGTAGAAGAACTGTGCGAATAGTTTGAAAATTACGATTACAGTGATATCGCAGACTTTCGAAGATACCAGGCCTGTGTACCTGATAGGCTACTGCACATTTGGATCATCGGAGAGGTAAGTTTATTTCATTATTGAAACTGACTTTATTGATGTATAATACCAGTACTTTACACAATGAATTACTAATTTTATTCACTCATGCTTATATATTTAAAACCAAGTTAGTATCGGTACAAAATAATGTCAGGTTATGTTTATTATTTGACTATTTTTAACAATATGTTTAATTACTGATTACAGAATATATTTCAGAAAGTATTTGAGTTTTATTTCATATTCATAATATTATGAGTTCTTAAATACAGTTGGCCTATTTTTGTTAAAATTGTTAGCAAATAATATAAATCTAGTATGAATACTGTCCTATTATATAAAACAAGTCAGGCATAAATACCAGTACAAGTAAGTTTAATTCGTTAATGAAAATTACTTTATTCATGTATAATACCAGTACTTTACACAATGAATTACTAATTTTATTCACTCATGAATACATATTTAAAACCAAGTTAGTATCATTACAAAATAATGTGAGGTTATGTTTATTATTTATGGACTATTTTTGAACTATATATTTAATTACCAATTACAGAAATATATTTTATAAAATGTTTGGTTTTATTTGACATTCCTAATATTTTGGGATATTAAATACAGTAGGCCTATTTTTGTTGAAATTGTTAGCAAGTACCGTAATTTAAATCTAGTATTATATACCTATTATATAGAACAAGTAATGAGATCCTAGGTCTAAATACAAATATTTCTAGAGATAATTTCCAAAAATGTGTTAATCTTAAATGCCTTGTAGATAATCAGTACCGGTAATATATCTGACATCCAAGAAAATTTTCCTGTTATTTAACGTTAGAGCAGTGGGAATTATACTAAAATTGTATAGTGGCCTAACATATATTGTCATTAATTGTAAGATCAATTATTTCTCTGAAAACATGTTCCAGAACAGAACAGTCATTATATGCAATGCAGCAGTTTCTCTATTATTTGATTTTATTATTCTAATTCTGTAATACTACTTTTCGGCTTTCCCTACTTTTCTTTAAATAATATGTTTTGACGAGTCTTAATATTGTAGACTACACACCTGTAGCACTAAAAATAATTCATGAAGTAACTGCAGATCAATGATAACATTTGATATATCAGCATATGCAAATCTATGATACACAGAAGTTACAAATTGTAAGAAATGCAAGTTACTAAGCATACAGGGAATAACTGCACTTAAACTAGCGTCAAATATTTTCAAAGTCCTATAGATTAACAGTGCGCATGCACCAGAGTTTGTAGAGCCACCGATAACCCACAATCGAACCACATATTGATTATCATCCTCGATTACTATCCGTCGCTATGAAATTTAAATGACCAATATTTGCAATAAGTCCCCAAATCTATGTTATAAAGATATATTAATAATATTAAAATTACCAAACTTTATTAAAAATGGGTGTACACTTACTTATCACTCCCTAACGCTGATCCAACAGCGATAACCCAAAACAGCGATAGAAAAATCATAGACTAAGTAATATACTCTGTGGAGAAAATAGCAGTTAGCATCACAATATTGTCTAACAGTGTCATAATATTGTGATTTGCATATTTAAATAAATACTTCAAAACTGTCTAATAATGTTATAAAATTGTTTGAAAAAGTTTAAAATAATAAATAATGTTAGTAAATACAAAAGAAGAGCTATAGTTTACAATAATATAACTGAAAAATCAAGCGCTAGTAAAAGTGCAGTTGAGCCAGCATACAGTAAACCTTATGTATTATACACCAATGGTATACTATGTTGATTGTGAAATCTATAATTTTAATTATTGATAAAATAACTTCAGCTAGTTATGAATAATTCACTTGTACTGCTATATGCGTGTATTATGTGAGTTGATTTCTACAACACAATAAGTTTATATTACATGTTGCTTTTTTTTTTTTTAGAAATCAAGCCATTTCTCCAATAAATCAGCTGCTCCTGGCTTTGGACAATGATTAGATAAGTTGTTCGTCATTCAGGAGGGGTCAGGAGATCAACAGTCCTAAGATTGTCTACCGAGTCAGTTGTGCCATTGCAAGTTCTCGACTTCAAGCTACATCCCTAAAGACCGGATGTTCAATGGATTACACAAACAAAGAATAAAGATCTGGTGATGGTGTTGCAGAATACTTCAAGTAACTTGAAATACTACTTCTCTTTAAAAGTGAAGGCTATTTGTAAATCAAATATGAAATTTTGTGACTAGGTGACCTGGAAGCAGCAATGACAGCAATATATTTAATAATTGAGTAAAAAATTATGAAGAACAATTTATGGTAAATTATAACATTTGCAAATATTAAGTCTAACAGTTATAAATATTTATACACATCAGTCTTAAACTTAGAAAAGCTTAAAAAATAACTCACCTAGCTTACATTTCTCACATTGTAAAATGTAACGTTAATGTATTTCTGTCTTCTTTGTACACACTTGCAGACAACATGTACAATGAATCTTAAATCAGAATGTTGAAGGTTACTGAGAAGCTCTCCAGTTCTAGGAAGTGATATAGGAATGAATTTAAAACTGATTAATGAATTTCATATTATGGGGCTACTGATGTTTTACACAATATTTTAAGATATGCAGGTGAGCAAGTACTTCAGGATGTTCTTAACCTCAATTTATTTGTATTATTTGAGAAAGAAAAATATAATTTTAATGGAGACAACAATGGTGTAAAGTGAAGGCTCGTCAAATCCCATTGTAGAGTAAATTGTTAATTATATTTTTGTTCTATAATATTTTAATCAGTGATGATACTGTAATAATTTTAAAATATTTTAGGTTTTTATGTGATTTATTGTTATACATATATTTTCTTAGTAATTATATAATAAATATGAAAATCAAATAAAGCTATGTTTTATTTTTATTTAATTAATAAATATGGATTTTCATCAAGTAAACACCAACTCAATTGATTATATATTTTCTTAATTAGCTTGGTGTTCATAACATGCAACTAATATAAACTATTCAAAGTAATGGTCAGTAACTTCAAAATGTGCAGTACAATTTTAAATATTTTACTAGAACTGATTGCCTGTGAACATTTGAGAGATGCTGTAGAATGTTACGCAGTATGAAATTATAAAATGAGTAAATTATATACATGTTCCTCAGTCTTATTGTTTTGCAGTTTGTTGTATCTGATAGAAACAATAAGATATTTGAAGCAGTAAATAATAGAGACATGAATTATTGTATAATTTTGAAAAATATTAAATAAAATATAATTTCAAAATAATTACTTCTATATGTTACCCACTAGTGTTTTCAAGTCATTTTCAAACATATTCCTGTATTTAATGTTTTATTTTAGGAAGTAATATTTTGAGGTTCTTTTAATTAAATTATTTGGAGTCTGTTCATCTTAACTCAATATTAATGTTGATTTGTTCTTGAACAAGTTTTGATTATAGCATATCAATGATTATGATATAAGCGAAACATGTTCAAGATCAATCAAGATTAATATTGAGGTAAGATGAACAGACTCCAAATAATTTAATTAATATTCCTGTATGTTACGTTGGAGACTATCTTTTCTAGAGGAAATGCAGTGATGGAATTGAAGACTATAGGGAAAAAGAGAGGTAAGTCAGTAAATGTGATAAATAAAATCAGTTAAGGGCACATTCATATAGCTTGAGCAGTGAATTTTATATGGGCTAAATTACGGAGCAAAAGTAAGGCTAGTCACTGAGATTTTTTTTTTTTTTTTTGCAAATGCCCCAGGTTGCCCTTCGACATTCCTGGTGTTCTCTCCTGGCATGGCGTACTTGTAACCCACTTCTGAGGTTGGGGCGCCTGGAAGGCAGGGTTACGTTGCCCCGATGATATGATGGATGATGATAGTGGTGCACCAGGAGAGTCCCTAATCCCAAGCTTAATCTAAGATGAATATGAATACGATGATTGCGATGGCCATATGATTTCGGGGACCGTTTAGGCCTTAAAGTTTTCCTGACATTTGTCTTACAGGTGAGGAAAAACCCAGAAAAACTGTCCCGACCGGGGATCGAACCCAAGGCCCATTTGATAGTGAAAAAAAAAGTAAGTCTATAGTGAACGGAGAAAAAGGAAGGCAAGTCATTTTAATCTAACTGTTGCAGTGCAGAGTAATAAAACCGGATTTATTCAATATTGGTCTTATTTGGGAGGAGAATTACATGTACACTATTTTTTCATTGTATTGCTTCATATGTTGTTTTACTAGTAATATTGTGCGAGAAAAGTGAAAACTGGAATCACATACATTCAAAATGAATGAGTATTCTCAATAACAGTGTATCTTATGAAAGCTGTAAGAAGAGGAAGAGTTTTTGGCAGGATGAAAGATACTAACAAAAAATTGAGAGCTCAGATGATGAAACTGGAGACTCCTGTAATTGTAGGTTAAAATGTTTAAAACGTATTGATGTAAATCAGCAAAATAAATGAATCAACAAATTCAAAATTTACAACGTCTGAGGCACAATCTTTATATATATTAAAATTAATGTTGGGAAGTAAACATTATGAGGTTATATCATTAATAGTGAGTGGAGAACATATTTTTAATAACTCACGTCATACAATTTCAAATTTATTTGATTTAAGTCCATTGGTTTCGAATGAATTTTTCATTCATCTTCAGTTTATTTTTATCACTCCAACTGTTGAAATTCTGTTTGTTGATATTCACCATGGTTACCTCTAATGCTGCCATCTTTGGTTGGCTTTATAAATTTTGAAATAAATTTTTTTCTATAGGAATATCAAAATTCATTGATCAATATTTATTCTTTTGAATGAATATCTTCTCCCAAACTGTTAATTCTAATAGTTTATCCAATTGTTTCAAAAGTTTTGCATCTCTATTAATTTTATGATGTTCTGATAAACTATGTGCGGCAATTGCTGATTTTTCAATTTCACAATTTGAAACAATTGGATGAACCATTAGAATGAACAGTTTGGGAGAAGATATTCATTCAAAAGAATGAATATCGATCAATGAATTTTGATATTCCTATAGAAAACAATTTATAAAGCCAACCAAAGATGGCAGAATTAGAGGTAACCATGGTGAAATCAACAAACATAGAATTTCAACAGTTGGAGTCATGAAAATAAACTGAAGATGAATGAAAAATTCATTCGAAACCAATGGACTTAAATCAAATAAATTTGAAATTGTATGAGACGAGTTATTAAAAATATGTTCTCCACTCACTATTAACTTTATATATTTGGTCCCACAATATTAAACAGAGAAGGCCAAAATAAATGAAGATGATGCTCTCCTTCATAGTAAAGTTTCAGATACAAGGTAAGAATTTCAGATGACAATGATGCAAATGAAATAAAGATATATGTAAAAACGTTTTCAGGTTTATAAATGCCATTTCAAAATAGAGAATTGAAAATATCCGAAAATCTATAAATACTAATGCAGAGATAGGCAAGGATATGAGAGGCAAACACACCAACAGGCAGACCAAATTGTCCAAAACTGGTTATGGAACACACATAATTTAAGGGTCCTAAAAGCCATTATAGCATAAAGAAAACAGAAGTTGTATTTACCTGGGGAACGGTGTATTTTAACAACGTATAACATGTATAAAGACAATTATTCTGAAAACTTTATATCTTCTGAAATGTATTAAACCATTTTCATAACACAGTTCAACATTTAATTTGGTTACCCCAGAAACGATTCATATAGTATCTGTGCTGAATTTACTGCTAATAAGAAGTCGCTCCTGTTCAGTTAAGTACCACTGCAAATGAAGAGATGAGGCTGGAGATAGAGAAGAAGGTAATGTATCTTGACACTGAAAACAAGGTTCACATAGCAAGAACTGAGATTATTTATAATGACCAGAGGGAAGCATGGAAAAGAAGTACTAAATTTATGTCCATGGATTTTCAGAAAAATCTCCCCTGTCCAAACATCGTATATTACAAGCAAAAATTTAGCTACTTTTCTTTCAACATTCAAAAGTTGTTTGATAACAAGGCCATTTTCTATATTTATTCTGAAACTCATGGTAGGAAAGGAGCCAATAATGTAACTTCATTTCTTATTAATTATTACAAATATCCTTAACCCAAAAATCCAGTAGTTAAATATATTCTGTGAATCTGCAGGAGGGCAAATAAAAATTACATGCTCTTTAGATATTTACACTACATTGTTCATGAGAAGACACATTTGCAGTCAGTTCTTGTCACATTCCCATTAAGTGGACCTACATACCTAGAATGTGACAAGGGTATGGGTCTGATAAAGTCAAACATTTGTAGTGAAATTCGTTAAGACTGGGTTGGAGTATTCCAAAGTGCAACAATGAAAATAATGAATATATGTAAGACAAAATGAAAACTCTCACTGTTCTTATAATAGGTCCAGGAACAACCAAAAAAATTGAGCTTCCCAAGATCTACTCCAAGTTTTACAAATTAAACTAATCTGTTCCATCACAAGTTCATCCGCAGACAGGAGTTTCCTACATTATGATTACACCTGACTAACCATGAAGCACAAGTGTTTGAATTCTAGCAATTCTATGTATTGAGAGGGAGAAATGTTGGAATTTTTTTGAAGGACCTCTCATCAGATTTGTTGCTTGATGGCTCCAAATCACCTTATATATATATATACTTACTCACTGGCAATATCGAACCCGTAGGTTCATGGCCGCGCGGACATAAGCTCTCCATACATCCCTATCCTGAGCTAATGCTTTCCAATCATTCCCTGCATAATCTACATCCATCAAATCATAGTTAATGTTGTTCTCCCACCTCATACTTGGTCTACCAACTGGGCGTTTTACTTCTGGCTTTCCTATAAGAAGTTCCCAGGCACATCTTTCATTCCCCATACGTGCAACATGTCCTGCCCATCACAGTCTACGAGACTTAACTGTTCTTATTATATCTGGCTTCCTATAAAGACCATGTAGTTATATATATATATATATATATATATATATATATATATATATATACACATGACTTGCATTATCATCATCATTTTGCATGTTATTAAATAATTCTTCCAAGAATGAGAGTTGACAGCAGCAACATTTTCAGGAGATGGATTAGATACTTTATAAACACTAATACATGGTCCCAACCAAAATAATTGCTTTTCTTATACCATTAAACTGGCTTGTTCCATGAAAACTTTTACATAACCCAAATATACTAAAGCATTCCAATGATGATGATGATGATGATAATACACTACCATATTATATTAATGTAAAAGTGTTTTTAAATCAATCATTAGGTTAATTTAAAAACAGGCCTAATCAAGAAAAAATATTTTTCGTCGTTACGCATGTTTTATGGATAGTTTCTTATTTCCTATAGTTTCAACGTTTCTATATTAATTCTATTATAGTTTTGAAAATCTTTCGTTGGACATGTTCTTTATTTCTGGCAAATTTTCCACGTGTACTAACTACTAATATACGTGATCTGTGGAACGTGTTTGTGTTGGTTCAATGTGTTTATTTAGGTTTCTATGGTAACGCGATAAGTAACAACCAATAGCATTTCTTTCCCCTCCTTCAAATTTGTTCCGCTTGAATATGAGGTATGAGAAATATACGATTCAAAATAATTTTAACGGTAAACCGCCAGTTTGTTTACGTCGGTGTTATATGGCGTGGTGAAACGCAAACACGCTTAGTTATTTTTCACCCGGTTATGTAACTCGTCGTGAAGGTTAAATTTCACCGATGTTGGTGAAACCGGCCCTTAGTGATAAAAGTAAGCGGAAGCGACGTTAAATTTTAAGGACCAGGGAAATGATTTGGCTTATTTCATGAGACAGGGTGGTTTTAAAAACAAACCCTTGAAATGTAAGTTATGTCCATCAAACATACCAATGTTAATGAGGGTTGAGCAAGGAAATAGGTTAGCTTACTTTATGAGACAGGGAAGTTTTAAAAACAAACACACCAATGTTAATGGATTTCATGAGGCAAGGAAGTTTTAAAAACAAACATACCAATATTAACGAAGGGTTCTAGGGACATCTCCAGTTATTGCGAAACAGACGAGATAAACTCTAATCTGGGGGGAATTAGATAAATCATATATAAACTGCATGATTTAAAAAGCAGGATCAGCTCGTCGGCAGCGATCGGACGGTGAGTTACCGGGCTGCGTCCCGGCGTTACGTCAGCGCCCTACAGGGCCAATTACGTAAGTAGAGTTTTCAATTCTCTCAGGAATGTTCTATTAAAATTATAACAAAACTTAAGCCTTAAAGATGAATACGTTAAAGGATGACAGTCCGTAGTCTGCGGGTAAAATCTTAGTTTATTTTTCTTTCTTGAGCCAATTTAATATTAAATGGTGCTTCCAAGTTCCCTATTATTATTGTCAAGTTCTATCTTATGCGTTTTTCATATGTGCATATAATATGTTACATTAGTGGTTAACCTGTTCTCATATACATTTGCATTTCGTGTTGCTAGATTTTATTCATAGTTATATTAAACTGGTGTGTGACAAGTGTCACTGGCTTTATTTTATGTTAAAGAATAAATGTCCTGAATTCTTACTAGAAGTCCTGACCTCACTCTAAGAATTCCTATACGTATTTATACTCCTCGGCCCGCTGCTTATCAAAAGATATTATTATGATACCAGATTATTAAGGAAGCCCTACGAAGAGCCCTTGAAACCACAACATAAGTTCATGAATTAACTTTCATAGTTGCTAACTAACTAATTAACTCTCTGACTTTATACTGGCCGCGCAGACATAAGCTCTCCGTCATCCCTATCCTGAGCTGGTGTCTTCCAATCATCCCCTGCATATTCTACCTCCATCAAATCATGGATACTGTTATTCTCCAACCTCATTCTTGTTCTACCAACTGGGCGTTTTCCCTCTGGTTTTCCTACAAGGGTTTCCATGCACCTCTTTCATCCCTAATACGTGCTACATATCCTGCCAATCAATATCTGACTGTTCTTATTATATCTGGCTTCTTATATATAACATGTAGCTCACTAATATGTAGTTTTCTCCATTCACCAGTCTGTTCATCTATTTTGGCCCAAACATTTCCCTTAGAATTTTATTCTCAAATACTCGTAATCTCCTTTCCTCCCTTAAAGTAAGATTCCATGTTTCACATCCATATAATATAGCTGCTTTATACATATTTTCACTTTAACGTTTTTTTGAAAGGAGTTTGGACGCGTAATTATTCATAATAGCAATAATTTCCAGAATTAAGGCTACGTTTAATTTCTTTGTGCATCTAATTCCTATTTGTGATTATTGTTCCGAGATATCTGAAATCAGCCACTACTTCAAATTTTCCCTTATTTGTGATTAAGTGTCCATTTCCATTGTATAATGCATCTCTATGTGTGAACATATATTTAATATTATCAATGTTTACTTCCAGTCCCAATTTATTTTCGTAACTCAATAGAGTGTCCGTGTTGGCCGTTAGTATATCCTGGCTCCATAATACTACATCACCAGCATACACTAACAGCCTATTAATGCCATTGAGTTGTAGGCCTTCTTCATTCTCCAACGATTTGATGGCATGCTCTAATACAAAACGTATTCGCATGTATTAGTTAATACAAATAAATAGTAAAATAATTTTTCTACACCGAGATTTGAACAAAATATCATCAGATTTACGGTTCTCGGATTTACCAATTGTGCTACTTAAGAAATATAGCTGCAGACACAAATCTGGAGATTTTTGGGTAGATGTAATCGGTTTAGGCAAACTTTTTTTTTCTTTTCTTTCCAATTGTATTGACTGTTAAATGTGAACAGCAATCCTGAAAACATTAATTGCAATGTTACATTTTGGTTTGGCTGTAATGTGGATAGAAGTTGGCTAATACATGCGGATATCGAAGAAAACTATTTGAATCTGCTCCTCTATTGTCGAAGTAGCACAATTGGTTAGTATACTAGCCTGTAAATCACAAGATAATAGTTGCATTAACTATTAAACGCAAGCAACAAGTCTGAATCCATTAATTTTAATACAGAATATCTTCTATAATAATGTATGGAATGTATTCCATCATAACGCCTTCCTAACAGAAGTGATCCTGCAGTACAAGTTAAGTAATCGGGTTACACAGGAATTTCTAACTGAGCAAGATTTGTGTCCACTCCTGAATTGTCTTTGTAGCATACTTGGTTAGTGCGCCAGCTCGTCAAGCAAGACATCTTACGTTTCTAATTCCTTTTTTAGGCAGAGTTTTTGTTTTAAATTGTATTAATCATTATATTAAAACAAAACACCTCAATAGATTAATTTAAATATCATGTTTACAATTAGCACGGACAAAACACCGTTATTATGTCTTCTTAACAGAAGGAAACTAGATGTACACTTAGCAACAAAAAGAATGGGTCGACTCTTGATCTCGAATATTTCAAGTTCTAACGCGCATTTCACACGAGTAAACTAATTGCACAGTAGAGCTACAATACTATTCCCTTCATCCTTTGAAGACCATTGATTCAAGCAAGCCAGCGAACGCTTATCTCAGTGCTTAGTGGCTTGATTCGTATGCAAGGGGTCACAGGTTAATTGTTTTAATTGTTAAAATGCTTTCTATTTTATTCTGTATTTCTACTCTTAAACAAACAACCAACTAACTGCTATTATTATTTTCATTATTTTTATTATTATTATTATTATTATTATTATTATTATTATTATTATTATTATCATATCATTATTATCATATAATCATTATCAAATCATTTGTCGAACACTCGTAAATATCCAGAAATATGTTTCCTTCACTGTTATTTAACTATTTAAGACAATTAAGACCAAATACATCGTACTTAAAACAGTTAACAACGCGTTACCTCGTGAACCAGAGCTTTAGCTCTTCGAGCATGCGCAGTGTACCATAACAAGGACTCTGCTTCATGAAGCGGCTTATTATTTTTGTTGCTAAATGTAGAGTGAACAGTGTTTTACACAGACATTTCAAATAGAGATTTGTGTGTGTCTGCTCCTCAATTTTGTTTAGTAGCACAATTGGTTGGAACGACAGCGCATGTAGCTGGGATCTAAGGTTCAAATCTCGATTAAGAGACAAAACAATATTTTAACTTGCATTGGAACAGCAAGACTCAGTACATGAATTTTGTATTATTTCTATAATTAGCCGATATGGTTCGGAATAAACTTCTTCATAATTATCTGTTTTTAAAGGAAGACACCCAACTGTATCCTGTACAGAGGTTCACTACTATAGTTACACAGTGATATCAAATGGAGAACCATTTGTGTTTGCTCCTGGATTGCTCAAATAATACAAACGTTTAGTGCACCAGCATATTAGGGTTCAAATCTCGCTTTAGAGATAATTTTTATTTTCTTTTTACTAAATATTGACTCTTGAATTCCCTCCCCTCGTATATCAAGGACTGCCCGACTCAAAAACAGTTTTTAAAAGAAACTCACTTCACATTTCCTTAGACCAGCGATGTAAAACACAAGCTCCGTGAGGGGGTGCGCTCCGAAATGCACCATGGGCAGGTAACGCTACCTGGTGACTTTTCACTCAATTTCACTCTTCAAACGCAATGATTAGCATGGCTACGTTCAGCGTGGAGACCTTGCGAGAATCAAGCCTTCGTATTTTTTTGGCACAGAATACCTCTCCCAATTTTGAAACGGTTAAATTAGCAAATTCGATGAAAAGAGACAAATAGGCCTACATAAAAATCGCCTTTAAAACCAATCACAAATTCAACATCGTATCAAACAAAATTGAGAGTAACAGATAAATACGAAAATAAAGGTGTTTATAAACTAAAGTACAAAATTGCGATAAGCTTTACATCAATAGAAAAACAAGAAATTTTAACACAGGATTTACTGAATATTAAAAAATATTTACTATTATTATTATTATGTCGGCCGCGGTGGACTAGTGGTTATGCTCCTTGCCTCTGGTCACGAGGTTCGCGGGTTCAAACCTGGCCGGGGTCGATGGATTTTTTAGGACGGAAAAATCCAAGGAGCAAGTCCTCCGGGAGGGACTATAAACCGTGGGTCCCGAGTCTGATAATTTTCAGGCTCGTAAAAAATCCTTAAGCCTAAATGAAAAGGCCTCTAAGCAAAATTTACCGAATTTTCCCGTCCTAGTACTACCTTGGTTTCCTAGGTGTCAGTATGAGGCGGAATGCTGACCACGGACCACTCAAAATGACATCTATATGAAAACAAGTGTAACTAAATTAGTATGGTTCAAATTCTTCCCTGTAGGGGGAGAGTGCCTAAATCTCTGTAAAGGGAAAACATAGGCTTACAATACAATACAATTTCTCAATTACACCCTGAAATAATCCAGCGACGTTGGCCAAGTTGGAACTCACAAAATTCAAAACCCATTAATCTATCAGAACCCTAGAATAATTAGGTTAATTAAGCACTCATACATAATTTTGTTTCATGCTATACTACTGCAGTTATTAAGGTCTGAGACTAGGCTCATCCTTTAAGATCCACAACCGAAACGACTCCACCAACTGGGAAATGCCATAATCGTTATGACAGAAAAAACACAAGACAAATTAAAATGCAAGGTGATGTTTGAACTGCGTTTTGATTCAAATGTTATTGTTCACATGGAATTCATCCCAGAAGATGCAACTGTAAACAAAATTCGCTACAAGGAAATCCTTGGCCATTTATGCGATTCAATTTGTCATAAGCATCCTGAGCTTTCACATAGGAAGAATTGGTTGTGGCATATGTGTATAGTGGCCAACGGCGACTATTTTGAGAAGAATGTGGAAATGTTTAAGAGAACACTGTGTTACATAGCATCTTGTGAGACATCCAGATTCCTGTGGATACCTACTCTCCAGGCATCAGTCTCAGAACTTAATGACTGTACCAAATATAATTGTGATACAGAATCTGTTAAAAATCTGAGTGTACGGCGCAAAAAGTGGACATCCGAATTTCGAGATAAGTTTGGTTTTAAAATTAAGTTTAGGAGCATCGAAGATGAAAACATGAAAAAAATTTGCGGAACATCCAGAAACAAAGCTATAAAATAATTTATATAGCACTACTCCCTATATTACCTGAAGGAAGTGGCTGCCATTGTGGTCGTGACGTCAGATTTGATATTCAGACATTAGTTCAGGGTGAAAACATGTTTTCTTCAATAGAGATGCGAAAATAGAATAAATATTTTATTGTAATAAAAGTGCACTACTGTATTTCCAAATTCTACATTTCCAAAAGTACATAGCAAAGAGTCTGATATTTAATAAAAATCACATCCTCACATAGAGTTTCTTAAGAAAAAATGGTTTAACTGAATCGATTGTCGTTAATAATTGATACATCATCATACATATTCCTCAAAAAAGAACAACAGCAAATTAGCCCTTACAAAATATTGAATAAATAGATGCCACTTATTTACAACATAATCTTTGAAATTTGTAATATAATTTATTAGAATACATGTATAATAACTTAAAAGCTAACCTAACTTATTTAAATTACTCTAACCTGTGAAAGCAATAAATACAATGGCATTTAGACAATATTAAATTACAGGTATGTAAATAAATTATACTATATGTGTAAGAAACTAAAATCTAACGTAATCTAATTACGAATAACAAACTATTACTCTAACCAAGTTTCTTAGGTGATGGCCACAGATTCTTTTTTGTGTGTTCATCTTTGGTGATCCTAAGCTTCATTTTAATACTAAATTTATATTGAAAAGGGGACGCGTCTCATACAGTAACGTAGTGAAATGTGTATTTTGTATTGCTTATAAAATGATATTTTACTGCTTTGTTTCTGGATGGTCCACGATTTGTTTTGTGTGTTTTCATATTTAGTGGTCCTAAAATTCATTTTAAAACCAAAATTATCTCGAAATTCGGATGTCCACTTTTTGCACTGTAACCGAATCTGGTTGCATTCATATCATTGTTTAAATAACCAATGATGAATACAAAATTCTGCTTCTGACACTTTTTTGTTACATTTATATCACATACAGTAATGATTAAGTATCTATTGCTTTCATCTACCCGTTGTCTTTTTATTAAGTTTATTACTTTCAGGAAATACAGAATGGAAGTGAATTAGAAAATATAGAATGAACTGAATCTCTTGCTTCAACTGATCATAATTTTTGTAGTCAAGAATAATTCACATTCCATTTTGTTCCTAAACTCAACATAATTTTCTACGTGCTAACTTTTACAAGAGATAATCACAAACAATTGATTGTCGTTTTTCTTTTACTTCTGTTGATAGAAAGATAGCTTCAATAAAGTAAAGTGATCCCACAACAGGCCAGGAGGCCCTTGGGGTAGTAGGAGGTTAGGGCTCCCACTTTATCTAGACAATCGGCACTTTATGTCAGCCGGGTTGTCAGCCCTGCGTGACGGCCGCCTTTACTCCCAGAACAAGCGTCTGGTACTCATTTCCGTTAGAGGCTGAGTCGACCCCAGGGCCATAATGCCGCCAGACGGTTTGGGTCAGTTTAATAATCCTGACCCCAACGAGACGTGAACCCTCGACCCTCCGGCTTGTAGCTCAGTGCCTTAACCATTACGCTACGGCGTGGGCTTCAATAGTTCACATTTTCTTAAATATTTTCATTTTTGAAAAACTCATGGTTGGAATGATAATGCCACATATAGCATGAACAAGTCTTATAGAACAATAATTTTGTGTCCTAACATAATTAAATTTCTTCAGAAACTTGTAAATGAAAAGTCTCAGCTATAAAAGATCATCTATCATCAGTTCCCTTGCTTATATTTCAATGAAAAGTCAAGGTGACTGTCAAGCCAAACAAGCTCAAGTACAGGAACTTCACCTGCTTTCAGTAAGTGGTGAATATTGTTGAACAAATTAGACTCCCCTGACTTCAGCTATAGGGAACAAATAAAGAAAATTGGATGTATGGAGAAGATGGTATCTAATAAATTAATAATATATAAATATTTTGAACCAATTCTGCCTACAAAATATTATTGTAAGTGAAATATGAATTTTAAATCCTGTATTCTAAAAAATATTTATAATTCAAGGAACAGGAGATTATTATGCTGTGGCCATGATTGTGCATAAAATGATTTTTCAAGCTACTCTGCTATTCTTCTCTTGTTTACGTTAATCTTATCCAAGTTACAATAGTTCAATGTTTTATGGACAATGCTCTGAAATATGTGGGGCTAACCATAGATTAATCCAATCGTTATTGAAAACATGTGCATGTCAGTTTGTTTTGTATGTTTCTGTGTGATCTATGAATCAAATGACATATAAAAATCTTATATTAGGAACTGACTGACATTTCTAGAAATGTATTCCAAAGATAAAATGTACACAAAGAAGCAATGGTGATTATTTCAAGTTATGGAGATAAGTAACTTAAATACACTATGATGTAATGTCGATAGACTGTAGAATTCATGACAAAACACCGTTGAGGTTACTATGTAATATTTATAATATAAGAATAGAATACCTGAGATCTCAGTCTTCCTAAACTTTATATGTAGGGTGTGGAGAACTTTCGAAGCATGAGCTTCATCTTCAGCTTGTAAATCGGCACTGGTTGTTCGTGAGAATTTTGTAGAGCGGGTTGACATCACTGGGTGAGTTCTCATTAAGCAGGTAAGTGTTTTTGGTTTCTTTTAGTATCTCGATCTCTTCGAGGATGTTGATTTTCAGTTTGTTGTTTTCTCTAAGGATGAAGGATAAAGTGTTGTTGATGGTATACTGAGGGTTGTTTCCGATCTCTGAGAATAATTTGCCAAGTAGTTTGTGACGTTGGAGTGTGAGTCATCAGGACAGGAGTGTGCGAGGTGATCAAACCAGTCAGTGTGCTGCTTCTGTTACACTCGCACGCGTGTTGCTCTCATAATACCTAAGCAGATAGATCCATTTTGGGAAGGGTATATTAATGCCCTTTCCAATGCTAATTATAGTTATTCTGCGATTATTGAGGCTTGCAAAAAAACATAATTTTGTGGTGTCAAAGTGTGGAATTAGCTCAGTGCTTAATAAAAAGGGAAAGGGTTGCTTGGGATTAATTCCAAAAGGAAAAAAAACAGGCAAATCCACGACCTGCTACTACCCGTATCCCAGATGTAATCAAAAAGGTCAAGGCCCTTATCTCTGGTGATAATCCTGCCATACAAAGGGTAATTGCGAACAGATTGGGAATATCTCTTAAAACTGTAAACACCATAATAAACAAAGATTTAAACATGGAGAAGCACCACAAAAGCAGGGTTTATAATTGTTGCCACGTCACATTGCCGAATGCCACACCAACAGCAGGAAACTCTATGAAAAGCACCTGGCAGGATAAAAAGGAATTTTTTGGTCACACTTGATGAGACTGCAGCAAACCCTGGGGAATTTACTATACAGAAAGGGGTAAAAAAAATTTCAAAAGTGGTATGCCGAATGCAGAGAAAGTTTCTCCAAGGGATTTATGGTCATCGCGGGATATTGCTACAATGGAAAACTGACCATTCGTAGAGTAGCTAAAAAGGCCAAAATCAACTCCCAGTACTACCAGGAAGTTCTCACCCCAATTTACCAGACCAAAATTCCTGCTCTCTATGGTACAGGCAATTTACTATACAGAAAGGGGTAAAAGAAAATTTCAAAAGTGGTATGCCGAATGCAGAGAAAGTTTCTCCATGGGATTTATGGTATCGCGGGATATTGCTACAATGGAAAACTGACCATTCGTAGAGTAGCTAAAAGGGCCAAAATCAACTCCCAGTACTACCAGGAAGTTCTCACCCCAATTTACCAGACCAAAATCCCTGCTCTCTATGGTACAAGCAAAATCCAAGTCTGGGTGCACCAAGACAAGGCCTCCAGTCACACTACTGGTTTAACCCTGGTGTTCCTGGAGGGAATGGAGCAGGAAACTGGAATATATGCTATTCCATTCAGCAACATCCCAGTGAAGTCTCCTGATGCATCACCGATGGTCGTTTGTGCCTTTGGACTCTTCAAAAGGGCACTGGGAAACAGGTGTCCTCGAACAATAGATGGTCACTGGAAAGCGTGTAAAGAGGAGTGGGAACTTCTAGACATGGCTGTGCTGCAGTGGAAACTCCGATGCCAAGCCATAACTCGGGTGAAGGGCCATCAAATAGAGCATGAGCGATGGTGGAGACACGGCTTTTCTTACTGTAAAACTTAAAAATCATTTATTATCAGAGATCAGAAACAACCCTCCGTAAATCGGTGACTCTTTTGCAAAACTATGATTTGCCTTCAAAACTAGATTTGCCAACATACGATATAACGAACATCTTAAGGACTTTAGATTAAATGAAGGCAAATCTAGTTTAGCAAAACATGTCATAGAAACAAGTTACCAATTTAATACCATAGACATATTTTATCCATAAGAATTAAATTAATCGAGATTTCTTCTTACCTCATACTTCTATGTTTTTTTAAACACAGCACTGTAGTATCGGCGACCCATTGTCGTCATCGTCAGCTGTTTTCATGACTATCAATTTTTTCTTTTGCCGGTAATTATCTAGACTGCCATCTGCTGTTCTTTTGAAGGAATTACTCTCCAAACTGCCATCTGGTGTTCTTTTGAATGAATAATTTTCTAAATTGCTATCTGTTGTATTTTTGAAGAACTTTGTAACCAAGCTCGGTTCGTCCGGAATCTCGAAGTTCATGGTTCTAGTATGGTTTTTTGAATACTTTATATTCTAAACTGCTATTTGTTGTATTTTTGAAGAACTTTGTAATCAAACTCAGTTATATTAAAAAAAAAACATACTAGAACCATGAACATCGAGATTCTGGACGAACCGAGCTTGATTACGAAGTTCTTCAAAAATACAACAGATAGCAGTTTAGAAAATGACTCATTCAAAAGAACACCAGATGGCAGTTTGGAGAGTAATTCCTTCAAAAGAACACCAGATGGCAGTCTAGGTAATTACCGGCAAAAGAAAAAATTGATAGTCATGAAAACAGCTGACGATGACGACAATGGGTCGCCAATACTGCAGTGCTGTGTTTAAAAAACATAGAAGTACGAGGTGAGAAGAAATAACGATTCATTTAATTCTTATTAATTGAACCTCATAATGTTAAGAATTCGCAAATTTAATATATAAATATTTTATCCATCATCCATAAAGAAAACAACAAACTGAAAATCAACATTCTCGAAGAGATCGAAATACTAAAAGAAACCAAAAACACTCACCTGCTTAATGAGAACTCATCCAGTGACGTCAACCCGCTCTACAAAATTCTCACGAACATCCAGTACCGATTTACAAGCTAAAGATGAAGCATATGCTTTGAAAGTACTCCACACCCCACATCCAAAGTTGAGGAAGACCGATCTCAGGTATTCTATTCTTATATTATAGATACACTGTAGCAATGAAAGATAAAATTGTATTGCAATAACATATAAAAGCAACATAAACCATGGTACCTAGCGCCACACAAAATAACCTCATGTTAGCTCACTAAAGATGATGTTTCCCACATTCATTCTCAGAAATAATGTATCACTAAGAATTGAAATTGAACACATTAATTTATTGTATTTATATCTTGACATTCATTCAAAAAACACAAACGCACACATCCATCTGGATCTATGAAGCTAATACTTGCTCGTGAATTTCTCTTGTAACTTCAACGGTTATTATTTCTATCCATCACTAAGTCATATCCTTTGCTGAACCATAAAATGAAGTATGATAGTGCAGAAAGATATGTTGTGTTTCTGTTGTGCAGAAGCAGTGCAATCCCCACTTTATCACTGCGCTCAATTTCACTTCCTCACATCACTTTAATATCTTCAACAGAACACTATTCAGCTCTTTGTGATGACATTTGTCATGAAAAAATGTGGGGCAAAATTCTTTTAGTGACTTTTGTGGAAATAAACTAATGACCTATAAAATTTAGATGGTCTTCTGTTGTGTTCATCTGGTAGTGAAACCATTTCCTGATCTGAGAACAGATCCAGATAAAAACAAATAGAACGGTGCAAACTAACTTATTAAAACATTAAATGTATCTTATTAACATGAATACAAACAATAAAATAAAATATGCTCCAAAATTAACAAAAACTTCATTATATGATTTTGAATGATAAACTCTTCCAGGTGATGAGGCAAATTATAAACTTATTGTAAATCAATGGTAAGGAGAATTTTTTTCTCTTTACCATTGATTTACAATAATTTAATTGTGTTCATTAAGTTACTTATGTCCACCGCTGTGGTCATGCAGCGGGCCCGGGTTCGATCCTCGGTCGGGGCAGTTTTTCTGGGTGAGGTTTTTCCTCACCTATAAGACAAATGTCAGGAAAACTTTAAGGCCCAAATGGTCCCCGAAATCATATGGCCATCACCATCACCATCATCCTTATCATTATCATCATCATCATCCTTCACCGGTGTGGAAAGCAATGGGAAGCTACCACACCTACAATTCCCTAGTAAAGCTGCAAGCATAGCATGAAAATACTATGATTGCAGTGAAGGACCTGCCTTCGGGCAGAATTACTATGCATGGAATTTACTTATTTCTATCATAGTAATAGCTTTAGCTTCTCAATATTAATTTAATAAATAATGCTATAGCTGTGTGGAGTCCCTTCATGTCTTCTTCAGGTAGAAGCCATTCATTGTGTATTTGTGAATGATGATTCATTGCAATTGAATGTGGGACCAGTAAAGTAAGGTAAAGGAAGGATTTATGCTTGGATGGGAATGAAGCCTGGATTAGTTCAGTGGACAGAGCATTAGCACGGAAAGCTAAAGGTTCGGGGTTCGATTCCCTGTTCAGGCAAAAATTTTTGTATTTACCATTGATTTACAATAATTTAATTGTGTTCATTAATTTACTTATTTCTATCATAGTAATAGCTTTTGCTTCTCAATATTAATTTAATAAGTTATAAACTTCCTTAAAATCTTATCTGCTGCATGGCTTAAAAGCCTGAGATATTGATCAACATAAAGACATAGGCCTCTGATACTTCCCATAGAAGACATAGCACAAAGACAAATGATCTACCTAGTACTTAAGGCAACATTGTTCCACCATTATCTTAGGTAAATATTTAAATTACCTACAACACATTCATGAAAAACCCTAATTAATGTAAACATCACCACTGCTGGTATGATAACATGATGATTATAATAATAATGCTAAATACATAAAAGCAAAGATATTAAAAGAGAAATGTGTAAGTTAATTACAAAAACTGAGTGAAAAAGAGAAGTATAATTTATATTTGAAGAAATAAAATTATACACTTAGATTGGGACTCGAACCCAGGACCTTTGGTTTTATAGGCCAAGTACTCTACCGACTGAGCTATCTGGGCGAGTTCCAATCTATACGCAAATTTTTCTCTTATAAGCTCTTAATTGCCCGCGCACCAAATGCTATGAAACCTTTGCTTCTATTTTGCAAATAGCAGCTTCTTTATTAAGAAACATTTATTTGGGAATTTTACATTACATTATAAAGTCAGTTTGGCTTCTTTCGATGTTTTTATTATTCATTTCATACATTTTTATGATGCATAAATCATATTCGAAGAGAAAAATGATACGCTCAGACTGGGACTCGAACCCAGGACCTTTGGCTTTCTAGGCCAAGTGCTCTACCAAACTGAGCTAATCTTTTTGCGTTTAGATTGGAATTCGGCCAGATAGCTCAGTCAGTAGAGCACTTGGCGTAGAAAGAACCAAAGTTCCTGGTTCGAGTCCCATTCTGAACATATAATTTTTGTCTTCAAATATGATTTATCCATCATTGAGATGTCTGAATTGAGTAATAAAAACATTGAAGTATAATCTGTTCAATCCACAAATATAAGGGAGAAAAACTATCCTCCATTACTATAGATACATATCATTATTGTTATTACACCTCGGATTTGAAGGCAAATTCCTATTTAGTTTGATAAGAAAATATAGGAAATAAGTACAAATGAATAGAATTCATGAAAAAAATACGGTAATTAAAATAATTTTATAGTGTTTAAAATGTCCTAGAATAGAGGCTAGTGCCTAGTTTAAAGTTTTTTTGTTAAATTTGCCTAAAATTTATTCTTTTTACAATATCTAATATATAAAAATACATGTTTGTTTGTTTGTTCCTATTTTATGTACTGCCATACCATTCATGCGATTCTGATGGGGTTTTTTGCAAAATGTTCAGAATTTTCCAGGAAACGTTATAGGCTATAAGAGGGTTTTAATGCTGAAGCCTTTCACCCTTAAAAATCACCCTTTATAGTGAAAAATGTAAAAAAAAGAGTTGTTTTGTATGCATAAATGGCTTACTCTGCCTAAACCATGATAAATAAACCAAATCAATGTATACAGAATTCAATATCTCCAAAAACTCTACAAAAAAGTTTGCGACAGCATATGTTATCTTTTTGGATAACTCATAATAATCATTTTTGTCTTTCATTGATGCCAAGAAGATCAGAATAAGTAGATTCCCAGGAAAGCATAGGAGCGCACAGCGGGTATCCTTTCACACATAACTCAAAATAATGAATGTAGTCTTTCAGTTCATTTATGCAAAGTACATCAGATTACGTAGATTTCCGGCCAACACCGGGTATCTAAAAATAATTTTGATATAATTTTTTCCCCCCTTTTACTTATTCAAATAAACGTAAAAACGCATGATGATTTATTTAGGCATAGCAGCGTATGCCGGCTATTAGCTAGTATGTTATAAACAGTGTTGTTTTACGTTTTTATGAATTTTCAATTCGGCCGCGGTGGACTAGTGTTTATGCTCCTTGCCTCTGGTCCCGAGGGTCGCAGATTCAAACCCGGCCAGGGTCGATGGATTTTTTAGGACGGAAAAATCCAAGGAGCAAGTCCTCCGGGAGGGACTTTAAGCCGCGGGTCCCGAGTCTGAAGATTTTCAGGCTCGTAAAAGATCCTTAAGCCTGAATGAAAGGCCTCTAAGCAAAATTTACCGAATTTTCCAGTCCTAGTACTACCTTGGTTTCCTAGATGTCGGTATGAGGCGGAACGCTGACCACGGACCACTGAAATGACATCTATACGAAAACAAGTGTAACTAAATTAGTATGGTTCAAATTCTTCCCTATAGGGGGAGTGCGCCTAAATCTCTGTTAAGGGAACATGAGCTTACAAAAAAAATGAATTTTCAACCATTTTGATTGTTTGTTCTTCTTAATTTGTTCTGGAATGGACCCTTAGCTGTCAAGTGGATGGGAGTTCATTCAGTTGTCTTGTATTTATAAAAGGCTTTACTAACAGAATGGCATAAATAAATCCTCTGTTTTGACTCACAAAGGAACTCTCAACCTTTACATGTTCAAACTTTCTTGCAAAGAAGTGTATAGAATAAATAAAATAGCTGAAACAATATTACGTGAGGAACAAAATGGATTTATAAGGGTAGGTCAACTATAGATTGTGTTTTTACAATGACCCAATTGATAGAAAAAAGAAAAGAATTTAATTTACCCACGTATATAGCTTTTGTTGATTATACTAAAGCATTTGATAGTGTAAGTAGAAATAAATTATGGAACATACTGGAAATGAAAGGAATTCCTCAACACCTTATAAGAGCCATTCAGAGTTTATATATAGAAACAAATTTTAAAATAGACTGCGGAGATAAAATTAGTAAACAAAACATAGAAATAAAACCAGGGAGTAAGACAAGGGTATCCATTGTCACCAGTATTATTTAATGTATATACATGGACCATGTCATAAATGAATGGCAAGAACAAATTAATATAAATAGTGTATTGACAACTCTGCTTTTTGCAGACGATCAAGTAATAATGACAGCATCAGAAAAATGCTTTACAACAATTCCTTTATACTTTAAATAATATCTCTCTAAAATACAATTTAAGAATATCTACATCTAAAACTAAAATATCAGCTCTGAAAGGAAAATGTGCAATAAGAACAAAAATAATGACAAACACTGTAATTATAGACCAAGTTCAGAATTTTAATTATTTGGGATGTCATTTAGGTAATAACAGAAATTTAGATAAACACACTAAAATAAAACAATTCAATTATCTATGTGGCACAATTAAATGCACTTTATTGAATAAGACTAGAAAATAAACTATTTTGAAATTTTACAAAGTACTGGCAGTTTCATCTCTTATATATGGATGTGAAACCTGGACATTAACAAAGGCGGATAGTAAAGAAATAGAGGCTGCTGAAATGAAGATGCTGAGAGCAATAGCAGGATACCAAAGGACCGATAAAAAGAAAAACGAAGATACAAGAACAGAACTTAATATATTTAATCTCTGTGAAAGAATAAAATATTATCAACATACTTATGTTCAGCACGTATTACGAATGAATGAACAGCGCATACCAAGAAGAATGTATAATTATAAACCAAAAGGGAGAAGAATGTTGGGAAGGCCATTGAAGAGATGGAAGGACCAATTCGACCTATAATGAGATCAGAACAGGCCATTGGGCTTAATCCTTGTTGTTGATGATGATGATGAGAAGCATTGTGATGTACCAAGGAAGTGTCGAAAAAATTATCTGTCATTTTTAATTGGAAGGCATAAAAATTGAAGCTAGCATCCAACAATGGCAACCCACTTTGAGGAGCAAGTGGACATCCCTGGCTCATAGAGCAGAGTGACGTAAGGCAGAGTGTGGCACTGCACAGGAAATCACTACCACCAGAAGTAAGAAAGTGACTTGCTTCATTCACCCATCTCTCCCCACTCCACTGCGCGAGTGAACAGGTAGTGAGGATTGTACAATCTACCGAGACTGCAGTTACATTACTTGTGTGTAGTTTAAATGAGAGATTTGGCACTGGATTCTAGTGTCTTGCAGTTAAAAACGGCAAATAATTTTTTGGACACAGACTTGTTTCATCACAATGCTTCTCTGCGAGAAATTTCAAGACAGGTTTCGACAGTTGACAGCTCCTTTGTCTGAAAACTGAGTTTTGAATAGCTACCAGATGATATGTTCATGTCTACAGAAACTCCTGGTGAGAATCCATGAAAAAAACCGACAATTCAGTTCAATTGTCTCGCATTAATTATGGTCAAGCGCATTGTTACAGAATAATTGGGGAGATAGTTCTTGAAAAATACTTTGTAACAAACCCTAAAAAAAAAGAGGCAAATACAAAATTGTAGTGCTTTACGTGTGTAACTTCAACTTGAGAACATAACAAGTTCAGTTTGCTAAACACTGATGAATGATAAGTATTACATTTAATGTGTATTTTATTATCCAATGTGTCCACCATTGTGGTATCAAGGTAGCATGCTGCCTTCTCATGCAGCGAGCCCAGGTTCGATTCCCGGTCGGAACAGGTTCCTGGGTGAGGTCTTTTTGGCAGTTTTTCCTCATTTGTAAGACTAATGTCCGGAAGCTTATGGCCCAACGGTCCCCGAAAATCATCCGGCTATCATCATCCTTATCATTATCATCATCATCCTTCACCAGCGTGGAAAGCAATGGGAAGCTACCACACCTATAATTCCCTAGTAAAGCTGCAAAGCATTGCATGAAAATGCCATGATTGCAGAATAAAAGACCTGCCCTTGGGCAGAATTACTATGGATGGATGGATTATCCAATGTGGTGTAAAATTCAGAACCGCTTTCAAACTGAATATTTTTTCTCCTCCATCCATTATTAACATGAACAAAAAATACTGGTAATATGATAATAATGTTACATGTTCTTGTTGAAAAAAATTAACAATTTAAAAAAAATTTATTTCGAATATTTTGAATCTATCTTTGTCTATTTTTTTGGGCATTTGTTTGAACCTACTTTGATCTATTTTTATTTTGACTATTATAGATGGCTAAAACATATTTTTTTCATGCCTAAAATTCCAAGGACTAGTTATTTTGCACAGAGTATATAATTTTAACTATAATACTAAGCAGAATCGATAAAATCAGGGAGAGTAAACTTGATGAAGAGATACATTGCTTGTATAGCATAATTTGAAAAAGAGGTTCTTCCAGATGAATGAAAAGAATTTTATTATTGTATCAATCTATAAGAAAGGGGATTAAATGGATTCCAACAACTACAGGGATATTTCATAATTTTTAATTTTGTACAAAATTCTAAATAATATATTAGTAACCAGACTAATTACAAAATTATAATAGGAAGTAAGATTAAGACATTCTTCTTAATAAATGCTGTGTGTCTGTTGCAACTAACCTTATGAAAGTTGAGTTCAATGACATGTTTCAAAACAATTCTGTTTGTCCTGTCTGGACAAGATGAAGACAAAACAAAATTGTTTTGAAACAAGTCCTTGAAGAACTCAACTTTCATAAGGTGAGATGCAACAGACTCACCTTATTTATTAATCAGATTTAATCCTTATATTGCCAACATAATATGTGATAATGTTGAGTGATTCCGGGTTCTGTGGCCGTGGTCCATAGTTGGTGTTGATACCAGACGTTTCGCCCTCAACTGCGGACGGCATCTTCAGTGGCGAGTGCTTCTAGGCGTGTTTCCTGGTCGGAAGCTCTACTTAGAGCTCTAAGCACTCGCCACTGAAGATGCCGTCCGCAGTTGAGGGCGAAACGTCTGGTATCAACACCAACTATGGACCACGGCCACAGAACCCGGAATCACTCAACATCATGATTACCGGCCGTGAAAGCCTGCATTCAACTATAATATGTGATAATATGGATTCAGAGGAAACAGGTCTAAAATACATCAGAAATATGACAGATCCTAGAAAAGAAATGGGAATAATTATGATGCTTCTGTACATTATCATAAGTAACGCCACGAGTGATTTCCAAATTTATCTAGAGAATTTGGAAATGAAGAGTGGCATTTGTTAGGATTATTTAGCGAATAAAATTAAGCTCTTTACTAAAAAATAATTATTTGTATATAGTTACCGGTGTTTTCAAATATTTGTATAGTTAATGTAAACGGCGATGTTTGAAAACAAATTAGAAATGTGAGGTTATGTATATTCACTGCAACTCGATCATATTATTTATTGCCAAATAGGATCGCAATATTGTAAGAATGCACTCTAGTGGAGAAATAATGAAACACATCAAACTATTATAATCAACATTATAGGTTAATCATTTATATTTTGAATAAACAACTCAGTAAAATCAATGAATCTATTCATTATTTCCTATATTCAACGTATTTGTTGGAGAAAAATAATGGTATAACTTGTTCAGAATATTGAAAAAAGGAGGAGCTTACTTTATCACAAAAGCAGGAGGTGATAAAGAGAAATCGATAAAGAGTGAGGTGAAACACAACTGTCATTGGTGTAAAACAGAATTAATTGAAATGTGATTGTTCATTGACTACCATTTGCGACATGAGTTAAATAGTCTATATAAAGACTTTAAATTGCACATGATTTAATTAAGAGGGAGAAGATGCATAGTATTCTTACAGAATTTTCTAAAAAGTTACTGAATGAGTGAAATTTTTAGATACTAGTTAAATTGAAATACCTATGAACAATAATCCCAAATAGGAATGAGATGCACAAAGAAATTAAACATAGGCTCAATTCTGGAAATGCGTGCTATTATGCATTACAGTGACTTTTGATGTCCAACTCCTTTCAAAAAACGTTAAACTAAAAATATATAATACTGTATTTTACCAGTTATATATTTATGGATCCAAAACATGGACTCTTACTTTAAGGGAGGAAAGGAGATTATGAGTATTTGAGAATAAAGTTCTTAAGAAAATGTTTGGACCAAAGAAGATGAACAGACTTGAATGGAAGAGACTACATAACAGTGAACTACATGGTCTTTATTGGAAGCCAGATATAACAAGAACAGTCTCGCAGACTGTGATGGCAGGACATGTGGCACATATGGAGGATGAAAGATGCGCATGGAAGCTTCTTGTAGAAAAATCAGAGGGAAAACGCCAAGTTGATAGACCAAGAATGAGGTGGGAGAATAACATGATTTGAGGGTAGTGGATTATACAGGAAATGATTGGAAAATATTAGCTCAGGATAGGGATGTATGGAGAGCTTCCCAGTAAGTTAGTTCTTTATTGAATAAGTCTAAATGGAATGAAGAATAGGGAGCATGAAAGCAAACAATTTATAGACACTTTTTATATTCACAATAGTTTAAAGGAAGGAGACGCACTTTCTCATTCCAAACAAATCTTTATAAGTTGAAGAGGGCATACAACTCAATGGTATCAATCAGCTATTGGTATACGCTGATGAAGTAGTATTATTAGTGAAGAGGGCATACAACTCAATGGTATCAATCAGCTATTGGTATACGCTGATGAAGTAGTATTATTAGTGAAGAGGGCATACAACTCAATGGTATCAATCAGCTATTGGTATACGCTGATGAAGTAGTATTATTAGTGAAGAGGGCATACAACTCAATGGTATCAATCAGCTATTGGTATACGCTGATGAAGTAGTATTATTAGTGAAGAGGGCATACAACTCAATGGTATCAATCAGCTATTGGTATACGCTGATGAAGTAGTATTATTAGTGAAGAGGGCATACAACTCAATGGTATCAATCAGCTATTGGTATACGCTGATGAAGTAGTATTATTAGTGAAGAGGGCATACAACTCAATGGTATCAATCAGCTATTGGTATACACTGATGAAGTAGTATTATTAGTGAGAAAATGATAAAAGCCTACATACACATTCTATTACATAACAGGCTGGAAGTAAACAACAATACAAATAAATAATATATCATCACATGTATAAATGCATTGTATAATGGAAATTGAGAGTTAATAATAGATTAAAGAACTAGGAATAATCATTCAAACAAGGATGAAGTGCAAAAAGAAATTAAACACAGGCTCAACTCTGGAGGAGCATGCTATTATCCATTACAGGGACTTTTGACATCCCAATTTCTCTCAAAAAACATTAAACTAAAAATATATGAAACAGTTATTCTTCCAGTTATATTAAAGGGATGCAAAACATGGTTTTCTACATTAAGGAAGGAGAAAAGTTTACTAGTATTTGAGAATAAAGTTGTAGGAAAATTTTTGAACCAAAGAGAGAGAAACAGGCGAATGGAGAAGACCACTTAATAGTGAGCTACGTGATATTTATGGGAAACCAGATTTAATAAGCACAGTTAAATCTCATAGATTGTGACGGGCAGGATAAGTGGCACAAATGGGAGATGAAAGAAGGGCATGGAAACTTATTGTAGGAAAACCAGAGAGAAAGTGGCCAATACGTAGGTCAAAAATATTATGGGACAATAATATTAAACATGATTTGAGGAAGTGAAATATATAGGGAATGATTGAAAAATATTAGCTCAGAATAGGTATGTATGGATAGCATATCTTCTTCTTCTTCTTCGGCTTTCCCCCATTTATAGGTTTGCCGTCTTCAGTTTCCATTTATCTCTATCATTCCAATCTCCCTCTTCCAAATTCCTATCATCCATTATAGTTCTGATGTAGGTTTTTCATTTCCACCTTGGTCTGCCGCGTTTATTTCTTTAAGGGGGTGACCATTGGTATATATTTTTTGGCCATCTTTCATTTTCCATTCTTTGTACATGGCCATACCATTTAAGCGCTTGATTTTCATTCCTCGTAACAACCGATGTGGTGACATTCTTTTGTCTCCAAAGGAATTCATTTCTTATTTTATCTTTCTTACTTTATTGGAGGCTTCTTCTAAAATAATCAAATTCAACTTTCTAATTTTATTTTTTGTACTTCCGTCAAAGACCAAGTTTCACTTCCATATGACAAAATATTCTGTATTATGCTCTTATGGAGAGCACATAGTTCAATTAATAACATTAAAAATAATAATGAAAATGCAGTATTTCAAGTTAAATTTCAGAAAGAGCCAAAAATAATAAGTAATCATCAACATCAACAACAAGGATTAAGCCCAATGGCCTGTTCCGATCTCATTATAGGTCGAATTGGTCCTTCCATCTCTTCAATGGTCTTCCCGACAATCTCCTCCCTTTTGGTTTATAATTATACATTCTTCTTAGGTATGCGCTGTTCATTCATTCGTAATACGTGCTGAAGATAAGCATTTTGATAGTATTCTATTCTTTCACAGAGATTAAATATATTAAGTTCTGTTCTTATATCTTCAATTTTCTTTTTATCGGTCGTTTGGTATCCTACTATTGCTCTCAACATCTTCATTTCAGCAGCCTCTATTTGTTTACTATCTGCCTTTGTTAATGTCCAGGTTTCACATCCATACATAAGAGATGGAACTGCCAATACTTTGTAAAAATTTAAAACAGTTTATTTTCTAGTTTTATTCAATAAAGTACATTTAATTGTGCCACATAGATAATTGAATCATTGTACTTTAGTGTGTTTATCTAAATTTCTGTCATTACCTAAATGACATCCCAAGTAATTAAAATTCTGAACTTGGTCTATAATTACATTGTTTATCACTATTTTTGTTCTTATTGCACATTTTCCTTTCAGAGCTAATATTTTAGTTTTAGATGTAGATATTCTTAAATTGTATTTTAGAGAGATATTATTTAAAGTATAAAGGAATTGTTGTAAAGCATTTTCTGATGCTGTCATTATTACTTGATCGTCTGCAAAAAGCAGAGTTGTCAATACACTATTTATATTAATTTGTTCTTGCCATTCATTTATGACATGGTCCAAGAAAAATAGTAAGTAAAGGATTAAAATAAGAATTTGAGCTGATCTTGTTATTTTTTTTAATTTTACACGGGAATATGTAATAAAACAACCGAATGTGAACAATGATATCCTGATATATAAATCAGTTTAGTTAGCAGCATATGATAATGATCTAAATATATAACGACAAGAACAACGGGATTTAGTAAATGCTGGTGTGTACCAAAACTTAAAAATGTGTCAGTTAAGAAGGTTGGTCTGGAAATTAATTTTAACTATTTAACTCATGCCCCAAATGGGAGTCAATGACCAATAACATTTCAATGAATTTAGATTTACAACCAATCACAGTCTTTTTCACCTCAATATTATCAATTTAATTTTATCACATTAAAATCAAGATTATCCTTTTTAACATTCTGAATAGGTCAGAGCATTATTTTGCAGTGACTGACTCTCTAAGTAATACATTCTCATTTGTTTTCAAACATCACTGTTAACATTAAATATATAAATATTTTAAAATAACTATATTTAAATAATGATTTGTGAGTAAACACCTTAATTTTATTTGTTAAATAGTCCTACCAAATGCCACTCTTAATTTCCAAATTCTCATAAATAATGCCACGAGTGATTTCCAAATGATCGATAAATTCACGACTCATGAAGTGAGGAGTGAATTTATATAGATAAATTTGGAAATCAAGAGTGGCATTTGTTAGGACAATTTAACGAATATAATTAAGTTGTTTACTCACAAATCATTATTTAAATATAGTTACTTTAAAATATTTATATATTTAATGTAAATGGGGACGTGTGAAAATAAATCTGAAAAGATTGGTACGCTTAATTTGCTTCTTTTGTTCATCACTGCAACCATATCATATGCCAAAGGATCGCAATATTGTAAGAATGCACCCTAGTGGAGATATGTATAACCAACATTATAGGTATTAACAAGCGAATGATGACAGATCAAGAGCTTCTGAACATTTGAATACTACTACTATAAAGGCATTAATTAATTTTTGATGTCATATGATGTAAATATGTCAATTATATTTTCTGCAACGTCATTTCCTGGAAAATAATGTTTAAGAAAGTGCAAACAGTGTTTTTTAGTGGTATAATCAATTGCTACAAATTCATGGACTATATATACAATGTCCACCGCTGTGGTCTCGAGGTAGCGTGCTGCCTTGTCACGCAGCGGGCCCGGGTTCGATCCCCGGTCGGGGTAAGGTTTTTATCGGGGTTTTTCCTCACCTGTAAGACAAATGTCAGGAAAACTTTAAGGCCCAAACGGTCCCCGAAATCATATGGCCATTATCACCATCATCATCCTTATCATTATCATCATCTTTATCGTCATCCTTCACCGGTGTGGAAAGCAATGGGAAGCTACGACACCTACAATTCCCTAGTAAAGCTGCAAGCATAGCATGAAATGCAATGATTGCAGTGAAGGACCTGCCTTCGGGCCAGAATTACTATGGATGGATATATACAATCTGGTACCCGTATTTCTTACGGGGTCAGTCACTGCAAAATAATGATATGACCTGTTCAGAATGTTAAAAAGGAGGTGCTCTCTATAATATGATAAACTTTAGTTGATAAATTCGAGGCAAAACACGACTGTGATTGGTTGTAAATAAAAAATCATTGAAATGTGATTGGTCATGGTCTCCCATTTGGGGCATGAATCAAATAGTCTAGATAAATTCACTCGTGAATTTATCGATAATTTGGAAATCACTCATGGTATTACCTATGATATTAGCACAGTAACAGACGAATATATATTATTGCATTTAGATTATCCTCTAAAATTGGTATGATATTAGATCCCACAATTCGTTTTGAGACTCATAGTGGCCAACCTGAGGAAGTTGACTCTGAAAAGAGAGTCATATATGAGCCAACAATTGACTATTACAAAGATAAATACCAACTAGATAGTATAACTGTCACAGGATAGATGATCGGGGTAAGAGGTACTATACCAGGATTCTTAGCCAAATTTTGGAATTCCTTAGATTTGGGTGTATCTTTCCAGAATTGCCATCGCTGCCATTAGAGGATCAATTTCAATTTTAAGAAACCATATTTACAAAATTACTTTACAGTATGTATACTTCAATTAGGCCTACAAGTTGAATTTTTTGAAATATATTTACAAAATGTATTTCATCAATTACAAAAAATTAATTGCGTGTATCACTTTGTCCTTAAGGCAATCCTCTAATGAGGAAAGTTTTATATAATAAATATTCCAATGCCCCCAATATTACAATAGGTGAACATGAAATAGATTGAGTGGACTATTTTAATGATTTGGAAACGATAATGAAAGCATAGTGAGATTGTAAAAATGCAAAATAAAATATGCAAAGCAAGTACATCTTATTTAGCTCTATTGCCCATGTTTAAATTCAAGCACGCTCTCCTAATATTAAAATGAGGTTGTATAAAAGAATTTATGTTTATTTTCAATTTAAGGAAGGGAAACATGGGTTACGACAGAAAAAAAATGCTTAATCACGATGAAAGAAAAATCTTATAAAAGTTTTAATATGTAATAAAGACATTTTTAAGTGTAAAGGAGCAGAGGTATTAAAGTGAAACTCAAAGTTAGAATGGACTAGACTTGTTCTGAGAATGGATGACTTCAATATACCTAAATGGCGATGCACAAAAAGTTTGACACCAAGAGACCAATAGAAAACCTAGGAAAAGATTGAAGAGCTCCATTAGTGAAGACTACCATCAACTAAAGTGTAATATTTGGATATTAAAAACACAGGTTACACCAGAATGAAGGTTCAATAAAAAAGTCTAAGGGTCGATTTGGACTATAATCTTGTACATGTTAATCACATTCAGTACCAGGCATTGAGCAGGGCATTTAAACCCACAGGCCAGCCACTTAAATACCCCAGCTACCCTTTTCGTGGCACTTCAGAAAATGGACCATTATTCAAAAACTATCAGTCCTAGAAATTTCAAATTATGTACATACCTAAAGGAGATATCCTAGTAGGATTAGATGGTGAAATAACTTGGGTGATTGACATCACATGGTATTGGCGTATCAATTTCAGGAAGTGGAAGTTCATCTTCACTTTCACTTTGTGAATCTTCTAATTCAGGAATCAGTTAATCGCCTGAATCATCATTATACAAAATATTCACTAATTCTTCTTCAGTGAGATATTTTTCTTTCGCCATGGTTTCACTCACGCACAAACAACAGCGCGATAACGAGAAATATATACAACTGCATTGGAGCCTGGAGGCAAGTTTGGATGAACGAATTCCATGTGTTGTTTGTTTTAAAAGTAAAAGGGGATTCACCAAGGTTAAACGTGTCAAACAGGAATAGAAAATGTACATTTACATGCCATCTATAATCTCCAAGACATACTAAGTCAACACAATATTATATAAATGTGGTTTGTTCGCTCCTGCTCTAAAACGAGTTAACTGACCACGGCCGCATACACGATAGTCTCTTTAAACGCCTTAACTGGTTTACGGTACTGAATGTGATAATGGCAAACCCTAACTGCTATGAAGACCAATGAGAGCACAAGACAAAGATCCATAATTTTTAGCCAATGGCACAACTCTGTGCCAGTTCCAACTTTACACCTAAGAAAGTTTCTATAACTTATTTAATACAGTCAAATGTGTCTTAGCCAGAACCTGTAGAGACGGAAAAAAAATCTCCAGAATTGTACGATTTTATATGTAAAATTGTCCTGCATAAGCCAGAAACCTTCATAATGCGGAAACGGAATGGTTTTTAAAGTACCAAAAGTTAATTTTTACCTCAGTAAGACGGAAAATTATTCTTAAACACATTCTAATTGCAGTATTAATGACCACACGTGAACATTCTGCATATGATGCTTCTGCATTATATCATTTTACCTTCTTGTGTTGCCTTTGTATTGTGGAGATACCCTTGCTTATGTGCGACAGCGGGGAATCCCTAGCTTTTCCTTGCCTGCTTACGTAGCCTGCGAGGGAGTTGGGAAGCTCTTCAGTCCAGTTGAAGTCTTCCTGTAGTTGAGTTCCTTCTCACTTTTGTGTAATAAAGTTGTTTTGCATTGCCGTGCGAACTGTGCTGTGTTACATACGCTATTTTGTCTGTATTTCAGTTCAATATGTTATGTCTTTAGTGCATCCATGTAAAATCCTTACACTGCATAAGAAAATTCTAGTTATAAACAAACATGAGAAAGAAAAGCAAACTGCTAAGGATTTAACTGTTGAGTTCAATGTGAGTAAAATTCAAATTTATAAGATTTTAAAAAATAAGTACGAAATTAAGAAAATTTGGTTTGAAGGAAAATCGGGTGATGTGAAAGGATTAGGAAAAATTTCTGAAAATCAAGCAATAAACAGTGCTGTATATGAGTGGTTTGTTGGTGCGCGTGTGAAGGGAAAGCCCATTTCAAGCCCAATCATTCAAGAACAGGCATTAAAAGCTGCAAAATCTTTAGGAAACGGAAGTTTTAAATCCTCTAATGGTTGGCTAGAAAGCTTTAAAACCTGTCATTACATACTTTTTCATTTGTGTTTGTGGAGAAGCCAATGACATTGATGTGCAGACAGTGTCAGAATGGAAGAACAAAGTACGGTTTTGGTTGAGGGATATGAACCTGGAAACATTTACAATGGGGATGAAACAGGTATTATCTTCAGTTTTGCCTAATTATACAGTAGCTGTGTGTGGTGACAAATGCATTGGAGGGAAAATACCCAAGGAACGTTGAATGCTGTTTGTACTAATACGGAAGGCAAATTTGAAAAAAAAGAAATTGTAATTGGAAAGTCTGCATGTCCAAGGCCGTTTGGAAATTTGAACTGCAGCTCTCTACCAGTGACTTGGAGAAATGACAAGAAGGCCTGGATGACTGGTGTTAATCATGGAAGAATGGCTAAAGAGTTTCAAAATGAAAATGAAAATCCAGAATGTTATTCTGTTTTTAGACAATGCTGCATGCCATCCAAAACTTGAATTGACCAAAGTAAAGTTGCTATTTTTCCCTCCTAACTCAATATCCAACATCCAACCTATGGACCAAGGTGTCATTTACACACTTAAATCGTATAACAGGAAATTTGTGTTAAAATCGTTAGTCGCCAAGATGGGTACTGTTGTCTAATAATTAATTTTTCTCTATTTATTTAATTTTATACTACGTCATTAATCTTTTCCTCGTTTTTTATATATCTTGTACATATTATATATTTAATTAATTAAATTTAGAGTAAATCAAAATACATTATAAATATTAATTGTATTGTATTCATAACTTGTAATCGTTTATATATATTGTAATTTAGATTTAAGACTATTTTTTTTAAACCTGGTTGAGTGGTAGACAAGGCCTTAAGGCCTTAACTCTGCCAGGTAAAACAAAGCTATATTATTATTATTATTATTATTATTATATTATTATTATTATATATTATTATTATTATTCAAATGTGTCAGAAATCATCATGCAGATTAACGTTTTCGATGCAGTGAAGTGGATTCACCAAGCTATAGAGAAAGTTCTCCCAAAGACTGTGAAAAAGTGTTTTTTAAAAGCAGGATTTCCTTGTCAAGAAACATTCACTGAACATGATGAGGTGTAGGAAAATTTAACAGTCATTGCCGACCTAATTAAAGATGTAGAACCTGCAATTGAGATTGAAGACGTTATCAATTTTGACAGTGATTTGGCAACAACACAAAATATGGAAGGAGCCGTCGATTCTCTAAATGAAACGAGAGGGGAGTACTCGAAATGTGAAGAAACTCAAATTTCCAAAGATGATGCCCCATGAGAGGTGAATATATTTAGCTACAAAAAAAGCATTGCTGAATATGAATGATCTCCAAGAATTTGCTACTTCGCACGACGATCCTTGCAAGATGTAGAGAACCACATACTTGCCTGTTCTGTGACTAAAACTAGACAGCCTACCTTACTATAGCTATGGAGGAAGTGAAATAACTAAAAATGTGAGTAATCTATTTTTTTACTTTTTATTCACTATATTTCTGGTGCAGATACTGTAGTACTCTAAACAATTTGCTTGTAATTTGGGAACCCTTTATAAGAAGGAAAATTGCCAAGACAAAAATATATTTAAGGAACCGACATGTTCCTTCATAGACAGGTTTTACTGTAATAATAATAATGCAGACAGAAGAAATAATACAGATTGCAAAAAAAAAGAAAGGAAGCAAAAAGAATGAATCTTAAAATTAACCAGACCAAGACAAAAAAATATGACGGTGATTAAAGGTAAATGTGAAGCTTGCCCACCTAATTTGGAAGTTGGTGCATATAAATTTGAACTGGTTCATAGCTTTATTTATCTAGGATCTGAAGTAAATTGTAGAAATGACAAATTTGGCTGAAATTCATCTATGCATCATGGCTGCAAACAAATGTTTTGGACTCAGAAAAATGTTTAGATGTCAGTTTATATCTAGAAAGATAAAAATACTCATGTATAAAGTTCTCCTTAGACCAGTATTAACATATGCATCAGAAACGTGGACCATGTTGAAATCTGATGAGGAATTATTAAGGTGTTTTGAAAGAAAGATACTCTGATCCAATTTTGGTGCCATGAAAGAAAATAATGTACGGAGAAAGAGATACAGTAATGAATTGTATAAACTGTACAATTAGCTAGATATTCTGAATTTTGTTAAAATTAATAGATTGGCCTGGGCCGGACGAATATTACATTATTCGTATGGACAGCAAAAGGATCACAAAAATAATTAACAATGAGCAACCTCTATTGGCCAGAAAAGTTGGAAGACCTAAATTAGGATGGGAGGATGGTATAATTCAAGACATTAAGATTTTAAAAATAAAAACTGGTAGAATGAAGCTCAGAACAGGGAAGTCTGGCATAAGCTTCTGAAGGCGGCCAAGGCCCACATGGGGCTGTTGAGCCATTGATGATGATGATTATAGGAGTGACATGTGATCAGCATGCCGGTCCCCCAGCCATTATATCAACCTGGAGCCACTATTTATTGTAGCTACCCAAATGCCTCACGATTCTGGGTGGGTACTGCTGATCCCATATAGGCAAAAATTCCATGAAAAAATCTTACCCCATGTCTCAGCAAACAACAAACATAGAATTGTGGTTCTACAAGAAATCCTATACAGTATTCATGATTGGAATATCTGACATGTTGATGGGCATTCAGGGAGATCTCACAAAATTCTGCTGCCTTATTTGTATGCGACAGCCAAAGAACAAACAAGCACTACACAAAACATGACTGGTAACCTAGAAGAACATTTGTTGATCCGAAGAAAGTGCTCCTACCACCTCTCCACATAAAACTCGGCCTGGTTAAAACCTTTGTAAAAACTCTAGGAAAGAGAATTTCCAACGCACTCCAGTATTTAAGTGAAAAATGCTAAAATTAAATAAGGCATTTCAGAAGGAGCACAAATAAGGGAATTATTATAGGACGAAAACTTTGACTAATACTTAGATGAAATTGGACTGAGAGCTTGGAAAAGCTTCAGATGGTTCTGCATGAACTTTCTAGGGAAAACGAAGTCCCCTGACTACAAACAAGGAGTTCAGGAATTGCTGGATACATCTAAGGAGATGGTTCGCTGCAGCTCCATTTCTTGCACTAAGATTTAGATTTTTCCTAGCTAATCTTGGTGAAGTAAGTGATGAGTAGAGACCGGATGTTAGGCAAAATGCTTATAGTTATTTATTATAGATATTGTAAAAGTAACTTTATATAAGTTAATACCAACGACCCCAGAGTTGTTTCCCATGAAATTAATTTTGCCTATAAATGCCTATTTCAGCTTATAATGCCTATAAATGCCTATTTGCCATTTTTTCTCGAAATTAACTTAGTATTTCAATGAAATCAATTGAAATGGACAAACTTCATGACACATATAGGTGAATATTCCATAATTTTATATTAATGTTGAATAACACCTCAACGGAACACATCATGAATCTTATAAAAGTTGACATATCATTTCACAGATATTTTCAAAGTTATTTTTATACATCTCTTAGAACATTTTAGGATAAGGATGGCAATAAGCCAATAACCTAGCAGGTAAATGGTTTCCCCCTCAATGCACTCCCGTTAGGCAATGCATTCTCATTTAACGAAATAGCCCTAAGCTATGTCCCATTGCATTATGCTCCAGCACTAAGGCTTGGAGAAAGTTCTATAGTACAGCTTTTCTTATTTTCAATACAAATTTTGCCGAGGGACAAAGAGGGTAGATGGCTCAAACTTTCTTTCTCTGTCTCACACCTGGTGCTGAAACCTTTAAGTGATTGGCAATATTATTTTTGATAATGGTAATTGAATTCAGTCTGTAGTCCTCATTCACAGACAGATGCTTCAAAGACAAATAGACAAATTGGTGCGACAAGTGTATGTGGCTTATTTTTTTATCTTTAGAACAGTTTTTTTTACGATGCCTAAAGAGCAGACGACAGTAAAAGACAAACCGACCAATTTAGTGAAAGAATTTTGTGCGGAAATATTGTCAAGTGACAATTCAATATTGTTCTGCAAAGTGCCACATTTCACAGCATGTACAGTACACTCTGCAAAACATAAGTCTGGTCTTTGTAAGAGGGCAAAACAAATTCCAAAAGCATCTCTGATAGCTTAAATATGTTTATATCCTTAACGTAAGACGGTAAAAAATTATGTGTAGTCCACTTTTTGTAAGAACCTATTTTGAATTTTTAGTAGGGTAAACAGTACAGTCATTGGCCACCCACCAGTGATTGGTCATTTACATTTAATACTGCAATAGCTATGCTATATGTTGTGCTAGTTCATCTGTAAGTGGCTAGATGTCATCTCTGAACACTCCCTGTTATTCCTGTTTAATATTTTAGCAGACAGATGTCAGCACTTGAAGTGATGGTGACATTTGTAGATGAAGGTGTTGAATAGCCATTTTGTGTCGGTAAGTCTTAGCAATTTCTTAAGGATTTTAGTTACGAATAATTGTATTTAGAGTAACTTTATCTACATATACTTTATTATACTTCTGGGTATATATTGATATAGTATTAAAAATATGTGTGGGTACTGTTCTAGTAATCATATGTGTAACAATTTCATGGAATGTGTGGGTGGCCAATCACTGAACTTTATTTCGACGTAATTTCATTGATTGGCCGCCTGGCCAATTGCTAATTTTCTAAGTGGCCATTAACTGTACGTTCTTTTTTTTTGTTGTACTAGGTACCATTATTTGAAGAGTTAGGCCTTTTTATTGCAAAATGCCTAAACTACCAAAGAATAATACAGAGGCAATGGAGAATGCTATCAAGTATGTGAAAGAAAATGGAGCATCTGCGCACGATCTGCACCAAAGTTGTTTCTTGTTCCAAAATCAAGTTTGCAGTTTCGTATAAATAACCCTTCTTCTAGAACAAAGCATTAAATTCTCAGTAATTTTGTTTGTTGCTGGACACAAAACACATTTAACATATGAACTTAGCAAAATGTGTTCAGAATTAAAAACTGAGGTAATGGCACTTTACCCAAACACCACGCGTATTTTTCAGCCAGCAGATGTTGCATGTTTTCATCCCCTAAAGAAGGAATGGAAATCTGCTGTCAGGTATTGGCATGCACAACACCATGGAGAAGTCATCACGAAAACTATTTTGCTCCTGTTCTTCAGGATGTTGTGACAAAAAGTGTGAAGATACAAACATTAATAAATGATTTTCGTGTATGTGGTTTGTATCCATTTGATGAAGATGCAGTAAATTATTCTAAATGTCTGGCATCATCGACAAAATCAACAATGGCAGAAGCAACAACAAGCAAGATTCAACCTCAAGAGGCATCTAATGAAATTCACAAAACTCTTGGCTATGCTACGTTTCTTGACGTGGTCGGGGAGGAGAGAATTGAAAAGTTTAAATCTATTAAAGAGATAATTTCTTTAGAATCAAACACAGAAGAATTCTACGTATTGTACCGTTTGTCGGAAAAATTCAGAATGAAGAGTCAGACTCAGGACAAGTCAACGCTTCAGCTGAAAAGTCCAGTGAAAACTCCTGCACTGCAGAATCTCGTGATCCAGAAGAAATTAGGCCTAGTACTTCATCAGATAGTTGTGAAGTAAGAATTTCCATAAGGAAGATCAAAACGGATCAAATGGCAGAGTTTCTTGTGTAGCCTGAGACACCTAAGAGAAAAGGAAAACGACAAACAGAAACACATCCTTTTGCAATAACTTCAGACAAGATATAAAATTATATGTTTGAAAAAAAGAAAGAAGAAAAGCGTAAAATTGAGGAATAGAAGGAAGAATGAAAGAGAAAACGGGAGGAAAAGAAACAATCGAAATTTCCTGCGAATAAGAAATCACAAATCGATCCCTCAAATAATGCTGCACAGAATCCGGCAGATAAGGGAGATGAAAATTTGGGAAATAGGCCGAGGACGAATATTAAGCTGTTATTATTTTCTAGTTGCTCTCTTTGTAAGAAGGTAATTACATTGAAAGAAACCACAACATGTTCTGATTTATTTCACAAGAGGTGCATACCAAAGACTCATTAGATACATATTCCTGAAAATGACGAAGATGATTTTCTGTGCCATATTTGCTACAAGGAAGACAATTCAGACAGCTCATATGAGTGCGAAGATTCTGATTCAGGAGATTCAGCAGTGGATAAACTGTATGCAGAAGTATTGAAAAGTCAACTGTCGTAGGATTGTAAAATAAGGGTATTAAAATTGTTCCAGTATGCTACTTATTCAAACAAATTGTTATTATTTTTTAATTCCTATTTTACACAAATTATTGTTAATTTACATTAGCCTAAATTAAGGGAACATTGTACACAACATGTATGAGTAAAATTCCATTGTATTAAATGAATTACCTTTTAAAAATATTGTGGCCAATCACTATCATCACATTGGCCAATAACTATAAAATTGTGGCCAATCACTATACAAAAGTACAAGTTTTCATAAAAAAAATTATAAAATAAAATATATTACAAAACAAAGTAGGATTTTTATTGGAATACCTAGGGTAATCATCATAAAAGACATTCCATTGATAATATTTGACTTTCAGAATATTATTATATGCGTTAGCACTATAGAAAGAAAAATTATTTCTTAAGTGCCCAATAACTATAGTGTTTACCCTACCTATATTAATGGTTTTTAGTGCCTTTTTGCCTGCCTATTTTGAATTTTTTAAGTGCCTAACATCTGGACTCTAGTAATGAGATAAGTAAAAGGCTTCATCTGGATAATAAGTATATGGAAACACGTATTACTTTTGCATGTTGTTCCAATGATGCTTCAGAAAAAGTGCATAAAGCCAATCTGCTAAGCATTCCTAGCTCATTCAATCAAGTGGATGTATTTAAATGCTATTCTGAGTACCATTATCGTTTATATGAATGCAACATAGTGTTTTAAAAAAATAAGTTTCAACATTTTTCCATAGTTAACAAATAGAAATTTACATGGGTTTTTAGAGATTTTACTTTTGTGCATAATTTTAAATCTGTAATTTATGGGGGAAAACTAAATTTATTAAATTCATAATTTGTTAACATGTCTGCCGAAGGTATAGTGTACTGAAACAGCTGTCACTAAATTATATCTTAATAAATATGAAAATCAAATAAAACCAAGTTTTATTTTTATTTAATTAATACATATATTTTAGTAATCAGCATCAAAAATTGGAATAGAAATGTCTAATTTCTTTCTTTTATTTTGTTGACCAATGTTATAATTATAACAATTCATCTATCAGGCCTTGGCCTAATACTTGGAAGGAAGAAGAAGATTACTTACTTACTCACTGGCACTATCAAACCCGTAGGAACATGGCCGTGCGGACGTAAGCTCTCCATACATCCCTATCCCGAGTCAATACTTTCCAATCATTCCCTGTATAATATACTTCCCTCAAATCATAGTTAATGTTATTCTCCCACCTCATTCTTGGCCTACCAACTGGGCGTTATCCCTCTGGCTTTCCTACAAGAAGCTTCCATGCAAGTTGTAGCAGGGATAATATATACTTACTACACATACAGGTTAATTGTTCACGGAACTTTATTTCTAAACCTGTAAGTAGCTATAAAGTTCTTCTCTCTGAAGTGGACTGTATATTTAAGAATTACTGTGACACAGAGAATTAAACATATGAAAATAAGACTATATTTTAATTAGATAATTAATAATATACATTAAGGTTACCACGTGCTCACGTCGTGTTCAGGTCTCTCACAAATCACTCACACGAAGCGCACCACAAGACAGGACTGCTCTCTACGAGCCACACACACACAAGAACGATGTGCACACAACGCCGCTCAATCCATGAGAAAACTCAGGTTAGCCAACACTGACACATCCCGCCAAACACTCAAGGCAGCCAACCTGAGGCGTCAACATACTCCCCCCTTTGAGAGATCTCACGATTTAACACATCGGTGAATCTCTCAACACAACTGGGTAAGGGGACAAGTTTCACAATGGCTCGTCGAAATAATCCAGTTTTAGTCCTAATGGTGACCACTCGTACCACACCGTCGATCCCAGGGTGAAGCTGTTGGATCACACCAGTTTTCCATACCAGAGGTGGTAAATTGTCGTCCCGAAGGATCACAAGATCACCGACAGCTGGGCACCATCTCCCGGCAGACATCCATTTCCTCCTTTGCTGAAGCGACTGCAGGTATTGTCTGGACCACTGTTGCCAGAAAGACCTGTAGAGAGCCTGAACTACCTTCCACCTTGTATCGTAGGAAAGGGGACAGTTGGCTATATCAGGAGGAGTAGTACTAGTTAATAGTCTACCTACCAGGAAGTGACTTGGAGTTAGGTACATTTCTTCATGGGATTCACTGGGCGTGCAAATAGGTCTAGAATTTAGTACAGACTCGATCTGACACAACAAAGTACACAATTCTTCAAAACTAAGAATAGTTTTACCTATAGTCTTTTTCATAAGGGATTTCACCGATTTTATTCCTGCCTCCCAAAGTCCACCAAAATGGGGACTAGAAGGAGGAATAAATCTCCATTCAATGTTCATATTTGCTATGTTCTCGGTAATAGCATTCGCATGTTTCTTTACAAAATTCAATAACTCGTTATTGGCCCCAACAAAATTTGAACCATTATCACTCAATATGAGACAAGGGCGTCCTCTGCGGGCAACAAATCTATAGAGGGCAGCAATGAAGTCCTTAGTAGTAAGGCTCCTGACAACTTCTAAATGGATAGCCTTAGTTACTAAACATACAAAAAGTGCTATGTAAGCCTTGAATTTCACCTTAGATCTTGGGTTGTCTCCCTTTATTACAATTGGACCTCCGTAGTCCAAACCTACCTTAACAAAGGGAAGACTTTGCTCTACTCTATACTCAGGAAGTTGTCCCATCATCTGACTAGTTCGGGGTGGTTTAACTCTGAAACATTTGTAGCAGGACCTAATTACCCCACGAATAGTATTTCTACCACGAGGTATCCAATAACGGGTGCGCAGTGAACACAGAACTGCTTGAGCACCGGAGTGAAGTAACATCTCATGTTCATGCTTCACTAACAGTTTAGTCACAACATTTTTAGCTGGTAATATGATTGGATGCTTCTCATCAAATGTCAACTGAGAATTCTCAAGACGGCCACCAACTCTGAGAAGTCCATTTTTATCCAGGAATGGGTTAAGTGATCTCAAGTCACTTGAAGAATCTACTTGTTTCTTGGAAGTTAACTCGTGGATTTCCCTCTTGTATTCAACGGCTTGAATGCGATTCACCACCATTAGTTCCGTTTGTTTCAACTCGATTGAAGACAAGGAACCGGAATATAATTTGTCTCTATTACGAGTATTATGGATGAATCTCAGTACATATCCATATACTCGTTTCAGTTTGAGAAATGAAGAGTACTTCTCAAATTCAGGCACTTGTACCTTAGACATCAGTACCCGAATTTGTGTCTTCAATTCTGAGTCCACTCTAGGTGGCGATTCATTGTTGGTCGTTGTACTAGACTCTTTAATTACGCAATGATGCGGTAAGTAGAAAGTACTCTTGTTTCCTTCTAAGGGTGGTGCAAGCTCCATGTGTCCTAGATCGCTGTACTCTCTCATAAATCCGACATAGTGTTCTTTTAATTGAGAATGTTTATCAAGCTTACTCTCAATGTGCTTAAATCTCTTAATAGCAGTATGCTTAGATTCAGCGACCGAAGGAACATCAAGACGTATAGGTAACTTCACAATAAAACGACCAGATTCATCTCTTTGGACGTTTTCAACGAAATGTTGTTCACACGCTTTCTCTTCTGGACTAAGAACAGGGTTTTGCAGTTCGTCTAGCTGCCAGAACCTTTCCAGTTTTTTATCCAGAGAATCAAGTTTCACAAAGTTTACCGAACGAGGATCTACTCTTTTCTTAATACAAAGTTCAGGAAAGGCACCTGAAAATATGTAACCAAACTCTGTTTTGATCAACGTGGGGTATCCCTTCCTTCTCAAAGTCTCAGAACAAACAATATCATGGTACACGTCTGCGCCGAGAAGAAGTTCAATCGTAGCAGGTTTATTAAAGTTTGGATCACTCAACACAATGTTAGACGGAATATTCCAGTTTGAATGATCAATCTCGGTGGCAGGACATTGAGATGTGATATTATCTACGACAGCACAATTCAAGTTCAACCTATAGTTAGACACTCTGGACAACAATTGCACCTTACAAGTAAGACTGACTGGAGAGACATCTGAGTCTCCAATACCTACAATAGGAAGTTTGCACGATTGGGTTGCAAGACCTAACTTGCTCAACAGATTTGTAGTCATAAAAGATAACTGGCTGGCAGAGTCCAGTAACGCTCTAACCTTAACTAACCGCCCTAATTTATCTTTCACATTAACACAGGCAGTGCTAAGAAGTACGTTTGAGCCTAGCCCGGAGGTTATCTTCATAGCAGTGGGAGACACAATAGCTGGATGCTCAACATTAGGCTTTCTTTCAAAATGTATTAGAGTGTTGTGTTTGCGTTGACATTTGGAACAAGGTTTCTCTTTACAAAATCTCGCTGTATGCCCCTTTGAAAAGCAATTATAACACAATCTAATCTGACCAACTAAATGTACTCTTTCATCTACTGTTAATTGGTTGAATTCCTCACAATCTGGTAAATTATGTTTATTTGATTTGCAATTATGGCAATATCTTGATTTGTTGTCATTAGCAATATGGAAAGATTTGACTTTAGGCTTTACATCTGGTTTCTCATTTACTACAATGTTTTTACATTCACTGAACTCCAAGGTTTGAGCTTTTCTCTCCAAAAATTCCATAAAATCGACTAGGCTAGGGATATCCGTAGCACCATGTTTAGCTTCCCACTCTGACCTATGAATACCTTTCATTTTACTCGATATAATTTCCTGCAACATTAGATCTGATAACAGAACATCACTCTGAAGGTTCTCTATGGCATTAATATTGCCCTTTACTTGGTTAAGTACTTTCCTATACTCTGCAGCAGTACCTGTACTACAAGAAGGTAAGCTGAGTAAGCACTTAACATGCTGAGACAATATCATGCGTCTGTTGTCGTACCTTTGCTGAATTAACTTCCAGGCCGTACCAAAATTGCCTTCAGTTATCGCTAAATTACTGAGTAATTGCCTAGGTTCGCCTTCAAGTGACGATAATAAATAATGAAGCCTTTGAACATTATCTAAGTTAGTATTGTTAATCACAAGGGACTCAAAGGTATTCTTGAACGAGAGGTATTCAGTCAATTCTCCTTGGAAATGGGGAATCTGAATAGCCGGTAACTTAAAACTACAACTCGATCTACTAGATGCACGTGGATCATCAAAACCATGACTATTTGTGGGTTTTTGAAGACTTTCTATTAAATCCTGAACCTTGCCACACAACTCATAATATTCATTTTCAAAATCCTCATGATCCCTTGCATGATCCTGACCTGGCTTTGAATCTACTTCAAGCTCTAAGAAATTCTTAACTGCCTCAAACTGTTCCCAAATATCTCCTAGTTTATTTTGTCTAGCTACTAATGTGTTTAGGGAAATGGTTTCACTATTAATATAATTTTCCAAATTAGTAAGGCTTCTTTTAAGAATGCCTCGCTTTTGGATAGCCTTTGTCTCACTTTCAAATGACATTTTGATAAATAACCAATTACCGAACAATATAACACAGCAAATATTTTATAAAATAATTAAAATATATATAAATCACACAATTAATATGGCAATTTGAAATATCATGTCAGCTCGACTCAATATTAATTTAATCAATTTGTTCTCAAATATCAAGTCTAGGTTTATGGAATGAGGTGGGATATCAACTCTAAGATAGGAGATACAAGCATGCAATAGTTACTTATCTTTAGGCCTCTACTAAGATTTCCAATCGACCAGACATCTGTGGTACTCTAGAATGTGCCACCACGCTACTAGAAGGTCACAGCACCGTTGATATCAAAGGATAGCTCACTCTAATACAATTCACTATCAAAATGATATTTCCTTGCACTGGAACTAGACTTCTCGACGCTCGAAGTTCTGCAAGGGGGTCGCGGTCCACTAGTTGATCACGGCAACACCACGTGGTAACGCTTTCACTGTTCTTTGTTTAATATAGTTCTTCACGTAAGTAATACCTTTTGTGTCACAATATTACGACTTTTCACAAGGCGACTGTTATATCCAGCCCGGAGGACCAAAAAATATGTAGCAGAGGTAATATATACTTACTACACATACAGGTTAATTGTTCACGGAACTTTATTTCTAAACCTGTAAGTAGTTATAAAGTTCTTCTCTCTGAAGTGGACTGTATATTTAGGAGTTTATTTACTGTGACACAAAGGATTAAACATATGAAAATATGACTATATTTCAACTAGATAATTCATAATGTACATTAAGGTTACCACGTGCTCACGTCGTGTTCAGGTCTCTCACAAATCACTCACACGAAGCGCACCACAAGACACGACTGCTCTCTACGAGCCACACACACACAAGATCGATGTGCACACAACGCCGCTCAATCCATGAGAAGACTCAGGTTAGCCAACACTGACACATCCCGCCAACCACTCAAGGCAGCCAACCTGAGGCGTCAACACAAGTCTTTCATTCCCCATACGTGCAACATGTCCTGCCCATCGCAGTCTACGAGACGTAACTGTTCTTATTATATCTGGCTTCCAATAAAGGTCTTGTAGTTCATTGTTATGTAGTCTTCTCCATTCACCTGTCTGTTCATCTCTCTTTGGTCCAAAAATTTTCCAAAGTACTTTATTCTTGAATAGTTGTAATCTCCTTTCCTCCCTTAAAGTAAGAGTCCATGTTTCGCACCCATATAATATAACTGGTAGAATAATAGCTTTAAATATTTTCAGTTTAACGTTTTTTCAAAGGAGTTGGGTCATCAAGAGTCTCTGCAATGCATAATAGCACGCATTTCCAGAATTGAGCCTATGTTTAATTTCTTTGTGCATCTCATTCCTATTTGTGATTATTGTTCGTAGGTGTTTGAATTCAGCGACTTCCTCAAAATTTCCCTCATCTGTCATTAGCTGTCCATTTCCATTATATAATGAATTTCTACGTGTGACCATATATTTAGTTTTATTGATATTTACTTCCAGAACCTAATTTCTTAGTGTTACTCAATAGTGTGTGCGTGTTGTCCTTTAATATCTCCTCGCTATCGGCCAATAACACTACATCATCAGCATAAACTAACAGCCTATTAACACCATTGAGTTGTAGGAAGAAGAAGATTATTATCATTAATGTCCTTAATTCTATGATCTTTTCTATTAATTAATTTTTAATGAACTTGTTAGACAAAGAAAGTGTATATAAAGCAATGATATTCATGATTAAAGCTCAAATATTGTAAATAGATCAAACCACATTTTACCCATAACTCCTCCTGGCACGACAGGCCTACAGGGCCCTTAGCCTACCATCCGGCTGCTGGCCTCACATCCACAGAGGTAGGTGATAATCAGCCAGTGTAGGGGTGACATGTGGTCAGCATGTCGAGTCCCCCAGCCGTTATAGCTGGTTACTCAACCTGGAGCCGCTACTTACTGTTGCTACACAAATGCATCACCAGTCCCATACTGGCCGAAATACCATGAGAAAATTTCTTCCCCCATGGAGACTCGAACCAGCACAAGTCCCGTAGCCCTGCACCAAGGCCTCCTGCCTGAACCACTCGGCTATGGCGCGGGACTTTACCCATAACATTTACCCTAATATTGAATAACCCAATTTTTAAACAATGGCACTCTATACATTAGGATATAAAAATCACCGATTCAATTCTCTCCCTTTTTAGTAATTCTCAAAGTTTCGGAATAGTTCATTTTCCATCTTTCCAGTGAAATTTTGCTTTTTGGACATATAAAACAATTAGCAACAATGCTTTATATTTTTTAAGTCTTGACATAGATGATTAATAATATTTTTTTTGTCTAATGCCATTTCTGGCTTTCTACCCTGGCATTGGCAGAAATGTAATCCATTTCTTAGGCTGGAGTACCTGGAAGGTGGAGTTACGTTACTCCAATGGTATATGATGGCTTATAGATGATAATGAAGCACCAGGAGAGTTCTTAACCTAAGACATTTTGTCTGTACATTCTTACCTCTTATGGTTGTTTTTGTCGAACATATGTTTAAAGACTTCTGTGTCACATCATCAGCGATTACAGACTGAATTTTCTTAAGTTGTCGACTCTGATTCTTGATTCCTGCTCTCTCTGCCTCTGGTCCAATGAATTTACCAATGAGGTTCCTTTCTCCGTTGAAATTCCAATGAATTTATCAATGAAGTTCCTTTCTCCGGGAATTTCAACGGAGAAAGGAACCTCATTGGACCAGAGAGAGTAGGAATCAAGAATCAAGGCCGACAACTTGAGAAAATTTAGTCTGTAATCGCTGAAGATGTGGCTCAGAAGTCTTGAAACATATGTTTGACAAAAATAACCATACGAGGTAAGAATGTACAGACAAAATGTCTTACTATTAAACAAACCTCTTAATGTTACTTCCTATTGTATTTTAAAATTCTTAACCTAAACATAACCTAAATTCTAGACCATGGGCAACCACAGGAATAATATCCTTTAAGCAAAAATTCCTATGGTTTGACCGGGAATCAAACCCAAGACCTCATGAATAGTAGTCAGGAACGCTGACCACTAGCCCGTGAGGCTGGCCATAATAATATTACTATTATAATAGTGATAATAATAATAATAATAATAATAATAATAATACAATAAAATATTCAGCCGTTTTCAATGAAAGAATCTACATGGTAAATACGCACACAAAATGTAACAGTTGATCAAGAAGCATCAAATGCATGATTGACAAATTAGGCCTATAACATGTTCCTTATATCTAAAAGTTTCATGTTGAATACACAAGATCAATACATACTTACTAGAAATACATATTAAATAACAATACACTAATAATAGATCTCTGCAAAAAGATGTCTGCTAAGACATCAGAGAGCAACCAACATGCTACTTCTGCCTTTCTTGAACATGCACAGACAAACAAATGATCCAAGTATCGAAGATCATACAAAAGCTGGCAATATAACGGATACAATATACTACACATCAAATATACACATTGCAAGGTTCTAAAAACACAACACACAAGCTTTACCTGCAAAGAATACTTCTCACAGACAAAATGGTACACCACAACATACTATAAATAACATTAGTAGATAAATCGTATAAAAGAGGTTTCTCGATTGATACAACTATGTCTAACACACACGATTAACATCATATTTTAAATGTATAGAATATCTATAAAACAAATTTGATTTCAGTTTCAATCAATAACACACCAACAGAATGGACCGAAATTAATAGGGGCATAAGACAAGGATGTGGCCTCTTGCCCTTGCTCTTTATCATATACATGGATAGAAAACTTCAAGATTGGTGACAGATGAGACACAGTTCTACACGAATTAATAGAAACCTAAAAATAGGCTCCTTGCTTTTTGCAGATGATTTGGTATTAATAGCTCCAACAGAAACAGATTTACAGTATTCGATGCGCAATTTTAATATAATTGCAAAAAGGTACAACATGGAAATCAATACAAAGAAAACTAAAGTGATGGCCTTTTGTGGGAAATACCTTATACCTAGCAAAATTATTTTGGATGATGAAATTTTAGAACGAGTAAATGAATTTAATTATTTGGGTTATAATTTAACATTTCCAGATGAAGCTGAAATATCAAATAAAATCACAAATTTCATAAAAACAATGGGGATAATTAGCAGTATAATGAAACCATCCTTAGTACAAAAGAACACAAGATTACAGCTTTATAAGGTTCTTGCAAGACCAGTATTAAGATATGGTAGTGAAGTACGGACAATATGAAGAAGAGATGAAAGCCAAATAACAGCAAATGAGATATGATTTATGCGCCATACAGCAGGCTATACAAAGTTGGATCATAAAAGAAACGAGGAAATTATGGAAGAGTTAGATGTAGAATCCATTCTTCACCATATACAAAACTACCAGAACAACTGGAAATCCCATCTTCAACGAATGCCATCTCATAGAATTCCAAAAGCCATACTTCGTTACTGCCCCCAAGGCAAAAGATCGCTGGGACGTTCAAAAAAGTGCTGGATGGAAAATTCCTCTTTGAGACCGTAACAGCCATATGACCTAATACATGCATGGATCATGATGATGATGATATGATTAACATAAAACACAAATAGAGAAAATAGGAAATATACAGATCTACCCACTGAACTGATTGCTCAACAGAAACTGGAGAAGAGAGAAAATGTTAGCTTCACAGATATTATGACTAAGCGACTATACTTTGTTGAATTGTTGAACTTTTGCAGGAATAAATCACTAGATGAGGTTTAATTTAAGATAAATTAAAATGTTTCATACCTCTCCGCATAATTAATCTTCTAAGTAGATTGTGATTTCAAGGTCTTGGAGGGAAGGAGAAGTGGTTCTTCTGATCGACATGACATCAGTTGGCATAAGTGTACTGAGGATGGGGTTGCCAAGACCTTGAAATCACGATCTACTTAGAAGATTAATTATGAGGAGAGGTATGAAACATTTTAATTAATCTTAAACTATTCTTTAGTTTAAAATCATTGCAAGTCCATAATTAATTGTTTTTTTGTAAACCCATGTTTTTGCCTTTACAGAGATTTAGGCGCTCTCTCCATAAAGAGAAGAATTTGAACCATACTAATTTAGTTACACTTGTTTTCGTATAGATGTCATCTTGAGTGGTCCGTGGTCAGCGTACCGCCTCATACTGACATCTAGGAAACCAAGGTAGTACTAGGACGAGAACATTCGGTAAATTTTACTAAGAGGCCTTTTCATTCAGGCTTAAGGATTTTTACAAGCCTGAAAATCTTCAGACACGGGACCCACGGCTTAAAGTCCCTCCCGGAGGACTTGCTCCTTGGATTTTTCCATCCTAAAAAATCCATCGACCCCGGCCGGGTTGAACCCGCGACCCTCGGGACCAGAGGCAAGGAGCATAACCACTAGTCCACCACGGCCGAAAATTAATTACACACGCATTCAATTACAGAATACAATACTGTATAAGGAAATTTCTGAACTATGTATCAGATGCAACACAATATGCAGATTTGTACCTGACAATGCTGAATCCAAAGTAACCACCTTCTTCTTGATTTGTATACGCACAGCTGGTATTGTTCTCAGGTTTTAAACCTGCAACATAATAATGATAATAATATAGCAATTTCATAATAATAATAATAATAATAATAACAACTTGCTATCCCGGATGACATATATTTTTTTGTTGTCACTGCTGCATATCTCATACATAAAGATATTAAAAATGTTCTAATAAGTCTACATTCTGTTCTAATCCTGTATGCTATGCTATTCTCCCAAATATTTTTTCAATAATTTTCAGCAATATCTAGCTTAAAGTAAATGTCAAAGTTTTGTTTCCCATACTCAGAGGATCATCAACATATAATGTAATTAATATTTTTGTACGTTTATACAAACCAATAGAACAAGTAGTAACATATAACCTCCTAGGTCGCGAAATATCATACACAGCAGAAACAGATATAAATAACAAAATAAATAAGTTTAATTATATAACAGGTACACTAAAAAGAACTTTGAAAAAGAAGACTCTATAATGAAATTATACAAGACAATGGCAGTGCCTATTATTACTTATGGATCCGAAACATGGACAGTCACAACACAACAATCTGCCAGGATACAAGCTGCTCCATTGAGATTCCTCAGACGAATAGCAGGGTATCAAAGAACAGACAAAAAACATAAAACAAAAATAAGACAACTAAAAATAGAGGAATTAAACTCAACAATAGAGAAATACAGAACAAACTGGAAAGAACACTTGGCAAGGATGACTGAGAATAGAATACCAAAAGCAGCATACAACTATTCACCACGAGGAAGAAGTTTGGGAAGACCAAGGAAAAGATGGAAAGAGCAGCAATTTGGAGCCGGAACAGGCTAGTAAATAAGCCTAAACCATGAAGAAGAAGTTGGTTGGCATCTAAAGTCGAGCACTTGATATTCGGTCTCTTGCACTCCAATATTTAGCAGAAAGGCTGGTCTCTTCTACAAAAGCTGGACAACGGAGGAGATGGTTTCTTTCCATATCTTCATTTGAATTGCAAAAAGGTGAAGAAGTATGTTTATATATATATATATATATATATATATAGAGTGTGTGTGTCTAATTCTGTAGCGTAGTGCTTAAGGCACTGAGCTACAAGCTGGAGGGTTGAGGGTTCAAGTCCCGTTGGGGTCGGGATTTTTAAACTGACCCAAACCCTCTGGCTTCACTATGGCCCTGGGGTCGACTCAGCCTCTAACGGAAATGAGTACCAGACGCGTGTTCTGGGGGTAAAGGCGGGCGTCACGCAGGGCTGACATAAAGTGCCGATTGTGTAGAAAAAGTGGGAGCCTTAACCACCTACTACCCCAAGGGCCTCCTTACTTTTACTTTGTGTGTGTCTAATTAGCCATGTGCTGCTTGTTTATTAGAGGAATCTTGTTAATCCATTAATAACAATTGATGCACGTTTTGAAGGAATTATAGTAATATTAACGGTAATTAAACTTAGACAAAAATTATCACATAGTTCTCATATCAAATGTAACATAAAACAGAAAGTAAATTCTAATAATATCTTTGAGAGAACAAGAAAAACTCTAAAGGAATACAGATCTTGAAAGTCCCAAAACAATCCCAGAATTAGCCAGAAAGGACCTGTGCCACTTTTCGTCTTTTCACAGTCATGACTACTTAGGGTAACTAGATGTCCTATGTTTCAAATCTGTGTCTTGAAAAAAGAGCCAATATAGTACTGATTCACTCAACTCACTGACACTATCAAACCCAGAGGTCCCCATGTGGATATGTTCTCCATACATCCCTATACTGAGCTAGTGTTTTCAATCATTCCCTAGATTAACACAGGAATGCAAATTTAATTTTTTTTGTGGCACAGGGTTTAACACAGGGGGTGCCGACGCATAAGGAAGTAATTGATGCCAGACCTAGTTCCTCCTGCCAATCACTTGGAACGCTGCAGTCACAAGTAATTTCATCTGCTTTAAGTGTAGCCAAGAGACTTGCTAAGTTAAATATTTCCTATTATTTGAAATAATTTTGTTTCCTCTTGATTTTAATAAAAATTATCATTTCATAAACGTCTGTTTCAATTCATGCTCGTAATATTAGTTTTGAATCATTTATTTGTATTTATCTCTATTTAATATTATAACAAACAGTATATTCTATTTTATTATGTTGGATCACATTTTATAATATATGTAGAATCAAGCAACCATTTTTGTTTGTTTAATTACAATTGATAATACTCATCAACTGTTTTTCTGGTGTAAGGAATATATTCCTAACATTGGTTAAAATCATAAGTCAATCATCTTCTTCTTCTTCTTAAATGGCACTACAGTCCAATAAGGACCTTCACCTCCTCAATGAGCCTCCTGCAGACATCCCTCTCCATAGAAAGACTTTCCCAATGGTTTATTTGGCATTTTTGAAGATCCTGGCGCACACAATTCCACCATCCATTCTTAGGTCTTCCTCTCAATCTGGTTCCTTGAGGTTGTAAATAGAATATTTGTTTTACTTTTCTATTATTTGGCATTCTATTAATATGTCCAATTCAATGGATCTTCAAAATTGAGAACTTCAAAATTTATAAGAAGTAACACCATGAGTTATTAACAAAAATATCATTTAACCTCATTTTTTTTAGAACAGTGAGAAATTAGTATTCCGTCGTCAATTTTTGCTGGACCATTGCTCTGTCACTGAAGGAAAGATTAAATCACCACAAAAGGACAATGGTAGAATAAAAAACTGGCAATGGTGTAATGATTTCTCCGCAATCAGTCTAAAACAAGACAAAACATGAGTGAGATGTTATTTTTATTAATAAATACTTCGGGAAGATATTTTACTTGTGCCAAAAATAACAACTTAGCTACCGAGATCAAGAAATATCAATTTTCCGTAATCCAGCAGATGAAGCTGTTGATGTGTCGGTAATACAGCAATCTGTAATTTGTTAGTTCCTTCTGCCAATTACTTGAGGTCTCTGGAGTCTAGGCATCACCGTTTAACATTATCATCAGTAATCTCTTTTAGGCCGGTATTCTTGAAACCAACTCTCCTCACGGAGTGAGTGTCTCTGCCTTTCTATAACGTCGAGAGTATTCATGAAACCAACTCTCGTCTCTCGTTTTGGCCACGCCTTACTCACTTTTATATGTCAAAATCTAAGTCGGCAGTATTCCCGTCTTTCCCTTTGTTCTGCTCCACAATAGAAATGGCGGAATTCCAAAAGTGAATAATCTTTTGGGTTTGGAGGCACAGAAATTAATAGATGTGGAAATTGAACAAAATCTACGGGATCAAGCGAATCGCCGTCGCCGCCTGTACTTTCAGGATGTTCCCCGATATACAGGTAAGTCATGTAATATATGCTGTATGATTCATTATATTCTAACTTCTTCAATATGCATTGTGAGACTTTTCTTAAAATCTAGTGTTGTTTATTACAAACGTGTATGGAAATACTATATAAACCGATTACAAATAATCCATGTAGAGAAATAAAATATCACTCTCGTGTATAATCATTAACATGATCGTTTTTTTGTTTGTATATTATACGCAAAAAAGTGAAATTTTTATTAACTCCTGTCACATAACGAGCAAAATTGGATAATAATTAGTAATTCAATAGTACGATATATATGTGTATGTATATATATTATATAAGGAAAATGCAAATAATGAAACATCTTCATTCAAACTACTGTAGTAGAAATTAATAAAACAATATTTCTATTAATTGTTTAATACTTAACATTATTATTATTTAATTTCAAGAAATCAACTTCATTTCGTGTGTTTTTGTTGGGACAAGTTAGTATACGTATGATTAGTTTATTGAATAATATGCAAGCAATTTATTTTGTTAGGTTAGGAAGAGTGTAATTGGTGTATGTCAGTTTCTCATAAACTGTTTGGGAATTTATTAAGACGGTTGGTTATTTCTATTTCACATTTATATCCTGCCACCTGGTGAAGGTTACATTAAAGATTCGTGCATGTGCAGTGCGATTCTGTAGAACTTATTCATTGAATAGATGAGAGTCAAATACTAAAGTTTACCCATAATTTTCTTCACTCTTTAAATTATGCACATGAAAGATTATCTGATAATGCTTCATTTAATTTTATGCTAAACTCCTCGATTCAGGAACAAATACTTAATCAAGGTGTGGCCAGACAAATATTAAATTTATTATGTCATAAATATTGTGTCATACCAATTGTGAATTTATTCAATTTGTTTATTAATTCTATTCACAGGAAGTATGCAGCTTGTAGTGGCAGACCTCCCTGGCATCAGCCAAAGTACTGTGTCACCTGTCATCAGAAAATTATCCACCTCTATTGCAGAATTGAAACTACAATTTATAACATTCCCTAATGGAGATGAGGTTCGTCATCTCCATTATGAATTTCATAGAATTGCTTGTTTCCGTGGTGTAGTTGGATTCATCGATGGCACGCATATAAAAATAAGGAATCCTGGAGGAGAATATCCTGAAATCTTCAGAAATAGCTTGCGCGTATTCTCCTTCAACTGTCAGGTATGTACAAAAACTAGTTAAGCAAGTATTTTGTGTGTTATTATTATTATTTTATTTCACTCCCTCTCTCCAAGCGCGACAGGCCTAGAAGGCCCTTATGCTCTTTAATTGACATCATTAGAGTTGTAATTCAAAACTGATAATGAAAGGTCCAACTAATTTTTTTTAGAAGCTTTATTTTTAGAATTCAGGTTCTTCTACGTGTTGTAAATCTACGACATGTGATCCATGGCTTAAGTTGCCTTGATCAGTATTGTAAGAAAATTGAAATAAAGCCATTAGTGCACTGTCTTAAATATATAGCACATAAAAGCAGACCTCCAAGCAACATCTGTGAACCATTTTAGGTGAATACTTGATTTATGATGCTTTTTACCTAAATAATTTGTGCCAAGTAGGAGATTTTGTAGACCAATATCAGTGAGAAACATTTTGAAAATGTATTGTGTTAATATTGTTCTAGATTACTACCTCATACCATTTATCCCATAACATAACATAGATTTTTGCATAAATAACAAATAAAATATAACCATATTTTAATTTTTTTCATGTTTTTATTAAATTTACACTTTCCAAACCTTAATTTTTCTTCCTTAATTAATCTAGGTTGGAAAGTGTTAATTTAATAAAAACTTCAAAGTATGAAGCTTTACCGTTCAAAAGTAATGTATAAATTCTCAATAAAAGTACTTCTGAATAAAAGATTCCAATTGGCATGTTGGTATTGATGGTCTTCGGACGAACGAGAATTGTATAAGTAGAAAGAAATGTTGACATTCTTATCGGTGCTCAGATGGTGTAATTGGTATTGTACTAATGTAAAGAATCAGAGATCCAGGGTTCAAGTCACAATTCAAGCATTATTTTTTCTTTCTTTATTAAGGTACAAGTAAATTTACGGAAAAACTGCACTTAAACTAGCATGAAATATTTTCAAAGTCCTATAGAATAACAGTGTGCATGCGCCAGAGTTTGAGAGCCACCAATAACCCACAATCGAACCATATTGATTATCATCCTCGATTACTATCCATCGCTATGAAATTTAAATGACCAATATTTGCAATAAATCCCCAAATTTATGTTAAAAAGATATATTAATAATATTAAAATTACCAAACGTTTATTAAAAATGGGTGTACACTTACTTATCGCTCCCTAATGCTGATCCAACCAGCGATAACCCAAAACAGCGATAGAAAAATCATAGACTAAGTAATATACTCTGTGGAGAAAATAGCAGTTAGCATCACAATATTTCTAACAGTGCCATAAAATTGTGATTTGCACATTTAAATAAATACTTCAAAACTGTCTAATAATGTTATAAAAATTGTTTGAAAAAGTTTAAAATATTAAATAATGTTAGTAAATACAAAATAAGTGCTATAGTTTACAATAATATAACTGAAAAATCAAGCGCTAGTAAAAGTGCAGTTGAGCCAAATTTACTTCCAATAAAACAATTGACGAAACCATCAAAATTTTAACGCAATGACAAAACTGAAGTGCTTGTAATGGCTATGAATAAAAAATGAATAGTTTTTCGTCAGGAGCGGCATAGTTTATAGTAAGAATTTTGAATATGAAAAATTGAATATATATATATATATATATATATATATATATATATATTCAATTGAGTTGGTGTTTACTTTATGAAAATCCATATTAATTAATTAAATAAAAATAAAACTTAGTTTCATTCAATTTTCATATTTATTAAGATATAATTCAGTGACAGCTGTTTCGGTACATGTCTGAAGAAGATACAGTGTACCGAAACAGCTGTCACTGAATTATATCTTAATAAATATGAAAATTAAATAAAACTAAGATTTACTTTTATTTAATTTATATATATATATATATATATATATTTATTTATTTATTTATTTATTTATTGCATTGAGAGTAGCTTTTTATATCTTGGATTTTTTTTTATTTTCAGGCCATTGTAAATTTCACTATGGAATTCATAAACATCATTACAGGCTGGCCTGCATCTGCACACGACAGTCGTATGTTCAAAAGTAGCATGATCTGTGGCCAATTTGAAGAAGGAGAAGTGTCTGGCATTCTCCTGGGAGACAGTGGGTATGCGTGCCATCATTTTTTAATGACACCTCTCCTCAACCCACAAACACGAGTTGATTTCAATTATAACTCAAACTTGAAACGACGACGACTGTTATAGTTGCAACAACTGTGTTACACAATATAGCGAGGAGGGCAAACGATGCTGAAATAGAGGATCTGCCACCAATAATGCTATTCCAGTTGTGAATGATGTTTATGATTTGCCAAATGGATTGACAGCCAGAAGGGCTCTAATAGATGCCCACTTTTAATAATAAGTAAGGTGAATACCGAGTCATCCTTCCTCATAACTGGTGTTCTATTTGAAGTAGTTTTGATATTTCACGTATACCATCGTCAGCTTTTCCAGACTGTTGAAATTTAAGTTGTCAGCTCTGGACATCGAGGGAACGACAATGTTAATTTCAACATTCTGGAAAAGCTGACGATGGTATACTTTATATACAGACACTAGTTCAAATAGAACACAACAAGTTATGAGGTAGAATAACTCCGGATTTACCTTATTTGTTATTAAGAAGGACCTAATAGAGTTACTTACTTCCCATTGTATTTTTACTTGTAATTTTAGGATTGTGATTGGACAAAATTATATGAACACTTTCTTTTCACTACACTATCATGTATTGTGCATTTTTTTTGTCTTCTATACTTCCTCTGCTGTAAGGCTGTGAACATATTTGTGTTGTATATATAGACCATTATGTGTTAAAAATGCAGATTTCCTCGTCTAAATTCTTGGTGCATCTGTAACACTATATCATTTTGTCTAATCTTAAATTTTATTTGTTCTAATATGTAATTTAAATAGGGCCCTATTCCATGTGACATATCAGCTATAAACTTTGTAATTGTCCTTTAAGTCACTAACACTATCATTTATTGGATAACGTAAGTTAAAATGCGTGCACATTTCTGGTATAGCCAATTGTGAACATGATTATTTAATTCAGTTTCTTTGTTTTATGTCCTGCACCATAGCTGAATGGTTAAGGCAAGATGCTTTGTCAGAGAGTTAACGGAACTGTGCTGGTTCGGATCTCCATGGGGGAAAACATTTTTTCTTGTGATTTTGGCCAATATTGGGCCATTGCTCACTCAGCATCATGAGGCATTTGGGTAGCTACAATAAGTAGCGGCTCCAAGTTAAAAAATCAGCTATAATGACTGGGGGACCTGAATGCTGACCACATATCAATCCTACACTGGGTGAATGATCTTCTATCTCTGTGGTCAACTCATGTGGAAGTGAGTCCAACAGCCAGCTAGTAGGCCAAGAGCCTTCTAGGCCTTTCAAGCCATGGTTTTTTTTATTATTTTATATTCCGTTAAGTGAGTCAAATAAGTTATTACATGTTACCTCATAAAACTCCATGATCTTCACAGGACTGGTTTCTGAAGCTATTGCTTGTATCATCAGCCAAGATTCCATTAACTCTATAGTCTGAGTTCTGGTTGACGATAGAGGAAATAACTTCAGAAACAGGTCCTGTGAGAATCACCCAGTTTTATGAGGTGAGATGTAATAATTTGACTTACTTAATTTATTTGCCTGATAATGTAAATTCCCATGATAAAATTTCATTAAAGTAATTTAGATTTGATTAAGTAGGTAGATCCTTGGCAAGCTTTATTGTTTTGTTATCTTGTTTTCCGTAAGTTGGGTATGGAAACTTAAAAGCCTTATGATCCATCCATCCATAGTAATTCTGCCCAAGGGTAGGTATTTCACTGCAATCATAGCATTTTCATGCTATGATTTGCTAGGTAATTATAAGTGTGGTAGCTTCCCGTTGCTTTCCTTCCACATCGGTGAAGGATGATGATGATGACCGGATGATATTTGGGGACTGTTGGTCCCTAAGCTTCCTGACATTTGTCTTACAGGTGAGGAAAACCCCAAAAAAACCTCTCCCAGGAGCTTGTCCCGACCAGGAATTGGACCTACTGCATGACAAGGCAGTACGCTACCTCGAGACCACAGTGGTGGACACGATGAGGTATTATATTCTAAAAAATGTGTAAATAGTAATGTTTCACAATAATATATAAGGTATTAGTGTTACAAATTTGTGTGTTTATGTACATTGATAGCTGTGTAATGTTCATGTATGTAAATCCATATTGATTCTTGTATATAATTGTTATGAGTAATTATGAATGCTGATAATAATAAAAAGCAATGTTTTCAAATGAAACATATTTTGTATTTATTTCAGGTGTCTTACATATTAATTCCACAATAAAATACAGGGTGGACCGCTCGAATGGACCTAATTTCAATTGCTTGTTACTGGCAAACGGTTGAAGATAGAAACTTAAAACAACGTTCATAGTACAGAAAAACTCACCAAGTTTCGAATCCTGTCGGTAGATGGCACAAAGATACGTTTCTCGTTCTTAGATTTATTGTTTTGTGAAAATGGCGACTCCGCAGATGAAAGCGCAAGCTGTTTTGTGGTATGCGGAGTTTTAAATCAATCATTAGAGTTCAAAGGGAGTTCCGGCGTGTTGTGTTTTTAACCGTGATGCTCCAACTGCCTAGAAGCATAAAGAAGTGGGCGTGATACATTATTAGCTACAGGATCTGTGTTGAAGAAGGATGGTGGTGGTCGCAGAGCATCCGATGAAATGGTAGCAAATGTTCAAAGCCGCATTTGAGCGAAGCCCCCGGAAGTCATTAAGAAGAGCTTCGCTGGAACTTCAAATACCAAAATCGACATTACAACGGATTGTCCACAAACGCCTCAAACTGCACGCATATAAAGTGCAGTTAGTGCAACTTCTGGAGCCGAATGACATGCCGAAACGAGTGGAATTCGCCAATACGATGCTGGACCGTCTCGGCGCTGATCCTGACTTCATGACCAAGATTTTCTTCTCGGACGAAGCCACTTTCCATTTGTCAGGCAAGGTAAACCGGCATAATGTGCGGATCTGGGGATCGGAGAATCCTCACGCTATTCAAGAGCATGTTCGTGATAGTCCGAAGATGAATGTTTGGTGCAGTTTGTCACATAATAAGGTCATTGGACCGTTTTTTCTTCGCCGAGAAAACTGTTCGTGGTACCACATATCTTGACATGCTGGAGCAGTTCTTCTTTCCACAAATTGAACAACTGCAGCCTAACATCGTTTCCAGCAAGATGGTGCTCCTCCCCACTGGTCCAATGAAGTTCGTACGACTTTGGACAACATTTTCCCTGGCCGTTGGATTGGTAGGGGAGGACCAATCGCGTGGCCCCCGAGATCTCCCGATTTAACACCACTGGATTTCTTTCTCTGGGGCTATGTCAAAGATAAAGTTTACACCACCCCAGTCAAGACCTTCGTGATCTTCGTGAGCGCATCATAGAGGCTATTGAGAACATTCCAGAAGACATACTCCAACGTACTTGGCAAGAAATTGTTCATCGCTTTGATATCGTCACAGTGACTGCTGGGGCTCATATAGAGATGTGGTGATCTGGATATCAAAACTTGGTGAGTTTTTCTGTAATATGAACGTTGTTTTAAGTTTCTATCTTCAACCGTTTGCCAGTAACAAGCAATTGAAATTAGGTCCATTCGAGCGGTCCACCCTGTATAGTATGGACTGTTCTTTAATTTCATTTTCCTGCATTGTCCAAGTACTAGAATTCACTTCTGTTTCTTTTATCATGACATACAAAACTCATGTCCACCAAAAACAGATGTTTATTTCCAATATGCAGTTTCCTAAGATTCATCCAAATATCCTCCCATCTAAACCTTCCTAATGGTATTTTCTCAATAAAATAAATACTTTTGTCGCTATAAGTTTTATAAGTTTGTTATGTGTTGATCATGTAGATTGAATAGACAGTAGAAGAAATTTTTACTGGATTAACTTCGTTGAGGAAAAGGTTCAATGGAGGGCTTTAGTGAATGTGCCATTTATCTTATGTATTTCATAAAGCCCTAGAGCTTGCAATATAAGTAGTAAAACCAATCAGCTATTCAAGGGGACATATTTGAAAAAAATCATGTTGACGTGAGGATGAGGTAAAACAGTAAACTGAAACGAAGTTTCATGCAATGACCACATATTTTAAAGATGGTTGTTTATATAAATGCCCTAATAGGACTGTAGGGCAAAGTAAGTGGGCATATATATAATACATATAATGTCCCATTTTTTGTTTTGATATAGATTTTAGAATAACACTGATAGAGTATCAAAGATTATAAATTATGGCTATAGTCTTGTATCAGGAGAAGCATTAATGACCATAAGGAGAAGAGACAATACTAATAATTTACATAACATGGTGATTAAATATTTGTGGTGAATTACAGCAATAATTAATACATAGTTACTTAACAGTGTTTCTATAAACGGAAAAACTGCACTGAAACTAGCGTGGAATATTTTCAAAGTCCAATAGAACAACAGTGTGCATATGTCAGGTTTTATATAGCCAGCGATAACCCACAATCTAACCACAGATCGATTATCATCCTCGATTACTATATGTCGCTGTGAAATTTAAATTACTAATATTTGCAATATTAAGAAAAATAGCATATTGGAGAAAATAGCATCATAATATTGTCTACCAGTGTCATAATATTGTGATTTACATATTTAAATAAATACTTTCAAAATTGTCTAATAATGTTATAAAAATTGTTTGAAAAAGTTTAAAACATTAAATAATGTTAGTTAATACAGAAGAAGAGTTTACGGCAATATAAATGAAAAATCAAGCGCTAGTAGAAGTGCAGTTGAGAGCCCTATACCATATGTATATTTTTTACACATAATCTCAACCTTTAGGTTAAGGTAATATAAAATGCACCCATCAAAAATTGATTAATAACTTTGTATTTATTTGATGTATTTACATAACGTGGTGATGGTAATTTCTTACCATGTTCTTAAAATACCATCTTCATAGTGTAATTTTGATAATGGTTTTCTATTAACAATTACAACAATAAATTAATACATAGTTACCTATGAATGATTTTATAAACCATAATAATAAATTATTATTTTGCTACAATCTCGACTTTTAAGGATTAGGCCTACAAAATTATTAGGACCTATAGTATTACCTGTTATGAATAAAGGTATACCTATTATCCATAAAGATAACATAATAAAATAAAATAGACCATCTCAAATGGATCACTAATACTGTTTTTTAATTTGATGTAAACTAGATCACGTATATTATATTAATTTGGTTTGTTGATATCCCATAACGTACGCTTTTCTCCATCACAATACACATGTATAAAATATAAAAGCTGTGGAATGTTACAATTTGACCTTTTATACTTTTCTTACTATATTTATCAATAATATAAGCCTATTCAGATAACTAATTTATAAGGGATAACTGGGCAATTATATATTTTTTACTTTCATTGTTGGACATTTCTGTATGTAGGAAATCCTAATTTTGCCATGAATACGTTTTGATTACATACATATATTTTATGTTTAACCTCAATCAGATTCTATTTCCTCATTTTTGTAATAAGTTTAATTTATTTTAGGCAAACAATCACATTCCCATAACCTATACAATTGCAGACGATTTTTAAAAGGACGCCATATTTCACAATATCATATGGATTATTTCTCTATGCATTTTTAAAAATCATTGCCAACATGCGCATTTTTCCATCTCGTCTCCATCTCGCCTGAGGTAGAGACAAGTTGGTTTTCAAGAATACCATCTCTCACTCTCGTGGTCAGACTCAACTTACGGAAGTGAGAGAGGTGGGGGAGAGGAGAGTTGGTTTCAAGAATACCGGCCTTAGTGGGTTATCGCTTGTTTAACAGGTCTCTAAACCTGATTTTGGTGTGCTGAATTCAAATATGTTAAGAGATCTTTTGCATCAGATAAAGTTTTTCTGCCATATTGAGATTAAATATTTATTACTTTTTGCATTATATATAATAACCACAATTCTTTAGATTGCTGAAAAAACTACAGGCTTGATACAATATCAATTGTGTAGTTAAAACAGTTTAAAACGAATAAAAAATTATTAATATACCTTACGATCTCTATTTTCTCCTTCGTTTAGCAAGAAATCAATGATGAGGATTGAATGGCGTTTGAGCTCCTGACGAGGATTTTCTCTTACCAAATACCAACAGTAGTAGGCAATCTTGAAGACATCCAATCGACCCTGGTACCTCGTTTCCATCTCCTTTGTCTTGATGTGCTTCACTTAATGTTCCTAAATTCTCTGGGAAATGTTGAAGATGAGAGTGGAGGAAGTGTAACATCAAGCTCATATTACATCCCAATGCTCTGAACTTTTCGAGCGTGGTTTTTACAATTTTCTCATAGTGATCATTTTTAACATTACCTTCTTGTATGATTCCCAAGCCTGTAAATTAATGAGTCATTTTTTTAATATCTTACCTCATATTTTATGTTTCTTCAAACACGGGAACTAGTTTTCAAGAGAAGGATCTCTCTCATTTTCTCTCATTTTCAAACCGACATTATGACTACCAGATTTTCGTTGGAATTTCCATCAATAACATTGTCATCTGATGTTGATTTGATGAACTTTGATTTGAGGTCACATTCATCAGGAATCTCGAAATTCATGGATCTAAATTTGTTCTTCTGAATATATATCTTCTCCCATATTATCAATTCTAAAGGTTTTTCCAAATGTTTTAAAAGTTGGGCTTCTTTTTCAATTTTATGATTCTCCAATAAACTATGTGCTGCAATAGCTGATTTTTGAATTTCACCATTTTAATATTTCTGAAGTGTTCCTTAGTGCAAGTGTCCAAATTCCTTTTTGTTTTTCCTATGTATACTTACTTTATTGCAGTCCTTACAATTAATTTGATAAATTCCAGATTTTTTGCTATCTGGGGGTGTTCAATTTCTAATTGGTTATTAATAGATTACCAAGGCTAAATTTATTTATTGGTGCCAATGTAATATTGAATTTCTTGAAACATTTTTGAAATTTGTTTTGTATTTCAGGATGATAAGTAATTTTCTTAAATTGTTTTCCTTTCTTTGAATCAGATTGCAGGGTAGTGTATTCTTTTTAATCTTTTTTGTTGTCTGAATTTCTTTAATTTATTTACAATTATTTATTTTCCAAAACCATTTAAATTGGCTATGTTAAATGTGATTGTATTCTTTCTTAAAATCTTCTTCATTTAATGGAACTTTTAATAATCTATATATCAAACTGTTGAAAATTGCATGTTTATGTGCAATATCATTGAAACCTGAAGAATTTTTATAATTGTCTGTATGAGTATCCTTCCTATATACACTGCTCAAAAAAATTAGGGGATATTGTAGAATAACCTATTAAGACTATCTTTTTAGAAACAGTATTAGATGCAATCACTTTCTATTACTCCAAAATAATGTAAACAAGAGTTTCAAGTCATTACGTAACCTCTGTACCACACCAGATGTCAAAAAGATCCTGATTAGGAATATGGCAAACAAACAAAGCAACATTAACATGGGTGAAAATGTCTCTTTAGTATGGTGTATGGTCTCCTCGAACGGCCAGCACTGCCTCACACCTGTGTGGCATTGATGCAATGAGGTTAGCAATGAGTTCTTGGGGGAAACGTGGCCACTCTTCCATAAGAGCAATGTGCAGCTCTGGAACAGTTGTGGGAGGTGCTGGTCTGCCTGCAATGCGCCTCCTAATACATCCCACATATGCTCAATCGGATTTAAGTTCGGGGAGGAAGCTGGCCATTGCATACGCTCGATACCCTCCACTTACAGCATGTCGTCTACCAAGCCAGCTCTGTGGCGTCGTGCATTATCGTCCATAAAAATAAAAGAATCACCTATGGCACCAGCATAAGGCACGACAAAAGGTCGGAGAATCTCATCTCTACACCTTACCGCAGTCAAAGTACCACTTTGGATGACGTAGAGGTCCGTACGTCCACCACTACTGACTCCTGCCCACACCATCAATTCACCGCCACCATATGGGGATCTTTCACGTACAAAAGCTGGATTGTTTCGAGTCCCTTTTTCTCTCCAGATGAATACACGCCGACTATCACATTCCACGTTGAATCGCGACTCATCAGAAAAAAGAACTGATCTCCATTCAGCATGCCTCCACCCACGATGTTCCTCCGCCCAGTTTCTGCGATCTCTACGGTGTTGTGGAGTTAACCTGGTACACACCATGGGCCTACGGGCATAGAGACCACTTCCATGCAGTCGATTAGGGGCAGTTTGAGTTGACACCCTGCGTCCTGTTGCTGTTTGAAGTGTATTTCGCAGTTGAGTTGCATTCTGCTGTCTATTCAAGAGGTAACGGTCATCCCTTGTTGTTGTTGCCCTTGGTTGACCTTGTCCGGCTCTTCTGTGAACAGTATGTTCTTTGAAAATGATTCCAAAGTCTGGAAATCACGCTTTGAGACACCCCAATGGCTTGTGCCACCTCTTGTTGTGTCTGTCCAGCTTCCATCCTTCCTATGGCCCTCCAAGCCATTGGTTCAGGTAAATCACGTTGTCGAGACATCACTGTCCCTAAAGCAAGTCATTCACTAACTGAAAACTGGACTGGATTTAAAAACAGCAATACAACATTCACCCCCACACCACACTTTCACATCAACAGTACAGACACTGCCCTCTGGTGTGGTACCGAGGTTTCGTAACAACTTCAAACTCTTATTTACATTATCTTGGAGTAATAGAAGATGATTGCATCTAATACTATTCCAAAAAACGTAGTCTTAATAGGTTATTCTACAATATCCCCTAATTTTTATTGAGCAGTGTATAATGTAGTTCCATGTCAGACATGTAGTTTTTTGTAGTAACATCCGTAATAAGTTTGCGAATCTGTGGCCACCAAAAATTCTTCCTTCACATTTGCCTCCGACAGTAATTTTTTAGCAATATAATGGTAAAAAGTTACATTTTTGTCCAAAACTTCAACAAATTGCTTCATTAACCCTAGTTTTATGTGCAAATGAAGTAGCAATATTTTTTTTCAGAATCAATTAATGGGTGAATCATTACATGTTTTGTCCCTGGCAGCAGTTGTTTTTTTTTTGCCAATTTGTAACTTTCCAGTATCTTTCCCTGGCTCAAGAGTCCCATTTCCATGAAAAAACACAGAAATGTGGTGTACGCTCCTTGTTGCCCCAATAAAATACCACACACTTAAGGTCACACTTGTGTTCATTCCACCCATAGTAATTCTGCCTGAGGATAGGTATTTCACTGCAATCATAGCATTTTCATGCAGCTATACTAGAGAATTATAGGTGTGGTAGCTTCCCGTTGCTTTCCACGCCGGTGAAGGATGATGATGACAATGATAAGAATGATGATGGCCGGATGATTTTCGGGGACTGTTGGGCCCTAAGCGTCCTGAAATTAGTCTTAAAGGTGAGGAAAAACACCAAAAAGAACCTCACCCAGGAACCTGTCCCAACCGGGAATTGAACCCGGGCCTGCTGCATGACAAGGCAAAATGCTACCACGAGACCAGAGCAGTGGACTTGTGTTCATTATATTTTATTTTTCTAGAAAAGTACACATGTTTCTGTTTGTTTCTTTCATGCACACTTACAGAACTACTGGAACTGAAGCTAATTTATTCTCATTAGACTTCTTTTGCTAGATTCAACAAATGCACGCCAATCTGCCGGTTCATAAACTGTTCCTAGGCGACCATTCAAGCCAGGAATAACAATAATACACTGCTTCCCCCCCCCATTATGAAATAATTTTTTAATTCTTCACTGTGTCTATACCAATAAAAAGTTGAACAGGAGCTAAAATAATTATTTTATTAAATCTTGAACCTAAAAGTTTACTTTTTTTCTTTTGTAAGACTCAAATGATTTAATTTTGATTAATTGATGGGCGTGAATTGTTGTATGGGTGAGACAAGTCACAGGTACTATTTTCAGATAAAATGTTTTGATTATATTTGAAGAGAAAAATTATATGCTCAGACTGGGGTTTCGACACAGGACCTTTGGCTCTCTAGGCTAGTACTCTACCAACTGAGCTATCCGAGAATTCCAATCTAAACGCAATTTTTTCTCTTATATACACACTGTCCACCGGTGTGTCTCGAGGTAGCATGCTGCCTTGTCAAGCAGCATGCCCGGGTTCGATCACCGGTCGGGGCAGTTTTTCTGGGTGAGGTTTTTATCGGGGTTTTTCCTCGCCTGTAAGACAAATGTCAGGAAAACGTTAAGTCCCAAACGGTCCCCGAAATCATATGGCCATCATCATCATCATCATCATCATCCTTCACTGGTATGGAAAGCAACGGGAAGCTACCACACTTACAATTCCCTAGTAAAGCTGCAAGCATAGCATGAAAATGCTATCATTGCAGTGAAGGACCTGCCTTTGGCAGAATTACTTTGGATGGATGGATATACACACTGTTAATTCCAGAGTGCCAAATGCTCCAAATGATTGGAGTATTTGGCCCAGAAACACAAAGGTCCTGGGTTCAAACCCCAGTCTGAGCATATAATTTTTCTCTTCAAATATAATTTATCCATCATTGAGATGTATGAAAATAATAAAAACATTGAAAGAGGCCGTACTGGCTTTACATGTAATGAAAAATTCCTAATAATTGGTCTTGTTAATAAAGAAGCCGCCATTTGCAAGATCGAAGCAAAGGTTTCGTAGCATTTGGCACTCAGGGATTAACAGTGTGTGTATATAAGAGAAAAAGTTGCATTTAGATTGGAGTGCTCAGATAATTCAGTTGGTAGAGTATTGGCTTAGAAAGCCAAAAGTCCTGGGTTCACACTCCAGACTGAGTGTATAATTTTTCTCTTAAAATATAATCAAAACATTTAACTGGCTATTTAACTCATGTCGCAAATGGTAGTCAATGACCAATCACGTTTCAACGAATTCTGTTTTACACCAATGACAGTCGTGTTTCACCTCGCTCTTTATTGATTTCTCTTTATCAGCTCCTGCTTTTGTGATAAAAAAGCTCCTCCTTTTTTAATATTCTGAACAGGTTAGACCATTATTTTTCTCCAACAAATACATTGAATATAGCAAATAATGAATAGATTCAGAGATTTTTTAGTGAATTGTTTATACAAAATATAAATGATTAAACTATAATGTTGATTATTATAGTTTGATGTGTTTCATTGTTTTATTATTTCTCCACTAGAGTGCATTCTTACAATATTGCGATCCTATTTGGCAATACATAATATGATCGAGTTGCAGTGAATATACATAACCTCACATTTCTAATTTGTTTTCAAACATTGTCGTTTACATTAACTATATAAATATTTTAAAACACCGGTAACTACAGTCAAATAATTATTTTTTAGTAAAGAGCTTAATTTTATTCGTTAAATAGTCCTAACAAATGCCACTCTTGATTTCCAAATTCTCTAGATAGATTGGAAATCACTCATGGCATTACTTATGAAAATAGTACATGTGACTTTTCTTACTCATACTTTTCAGAGAGTGGAAGAAATTAGGATCAATTTCTCTGACACTGATGGTAAAAAAAGTTTTGGTAATTTTTCTAAAATTGACTATATAATTCCGGTATCTCACCTAGTGACATGGTACTTATGATATGGAATTTCCGATATTAATGTACAAGGCTGTAGTCTTTATCTATTCCTATTAATTATTTATATGAACCACATTATCCATCTTTGAAGGCAAAATTTTCATGCTAGAAATACAATATGCCAATAGTCCTACCTCAATACATTATTTGCAGATAACCTGATTATTTTTGCCAGAACAGAGTTCGAACTTCAACATGCAATATGTAGCTTACAAAATATTGCTTCCAAATTTATATGACAATTTCAACAAAGAAAATGGAAGTTATGACAGTTTTAGGCAAAGAATCCAGAGAAAATTAATTTTGTAAATGATGTTTTAACATAAAATATTAATTTGTTCAATTTTATCCTTGGTACGACCTTTCAGCTCAACAGTACATTACCTTTCCCGTCATTTTCCATAGTATTTTCTTGTCATACTGTTACTCTATGTACTTTTGTCTTTACTAACTTTTGTAATATTTTAAATGTTTTTCAACGATACTTACAACATTCTTATATAATTTTTAGATATTTATTTACAAGAAATACAGTAACATTAATAATAAAAATAATAATAATGTTTTATTTATTCTGGCAGAGTTAAGGCCATAAGGTCTTCTCTTCCACTCAACCAGCACAAATACAAATAAATATTTGACAAATATAGATATACACTATACTAATTATAAACAGTTAAAGATACATTAAATGTAGCAATGTAAATTTCATGTACAAACATCATTCTATACGATAATAACAATAATAATACGATAATAATAATAATAATAATAATAATAATAATAATGATAATATAATAATTATGATGATAATAATAATAATAATAATAATAATAATAATGAAAAAAAGAAAAATCTAAAACTTTAATTAGAGCTTATCACTTTCTTCACAACACTCGGCTTTTCCACTAGCCGCGTCCACCGAGAAACTTGAGCACTTAGTTCTTGTTTGGCGCCGCGCATGTCCGCGCTCATGTTGATCTCTTACAGCATCCCTGGTTGAATCCGATGCCTGGACCACGTTCGGTGATGGTATCTTCCTTCAGTCGGGAGAGAGCCATGCCGGATACTGGGTCTGTCCTTTGAAGTTCTCGAGACCAGCAATTTTTTTTAGGAGCCATGGATTATCCGGAGGATAGTTTTAATAGGATTTCTGTGTTTTTAATCAATTTTCTTACTGTATAATACTGGTTGGGAATTACTATATGATCCACGGACCATCAGAGGTTCGGTTTGATATGGTTAAGGTATTTGCTTGGTCGTCTCTCATGTCGCACGGTATTGACGGGTGGACATTTTCCATGCCGAATGGCTGTCCCTGATGTAGTAAGTCGTACCCGCATAGACCCTGTCTTCCTCCTTGTTTTGGTATCAGCTGATCTAAGTTTCGTGGTGTGGGGAATGTCCTAGGTGACTCAACATCCTTCGTCGTTTCTAGTTAGCCCAGTCGTGCTAGTCAACCCAGTCGTGCTCGTAGTGTTAGATCATGTGCGTAGTCGTTCTTCTTGTGCTGAGGGTGTTTTCTGGTTTACTTTTATCGTTTTTTTTTGTTTAGTTTTGTTGGTTTTTTCTCTCTTTTTTGATTTTTATTTGTTTAAATACTATGGGTTTGCACTACCTTTTTCTTAATAAATTCCATATGGACTTTTAGAAATGAATCAATAGTACCTTCTGGGGTTTCAAAACCAAATTCTAGTTTCTGACTAAGAATGGTATCCCTCTTAACTAAACCCCGAATCTTGAGCAACCATGTACATCTTTACTTTTATAATTTCCTAGGTTTAGTTCCTCTAAATTACTTTTAGTTAGTCATATCTCAATGGTGAAACCACCAAAATTGTATTTTGCATTAAACTTTAAAATGCTAACCTCGTTCCTATACAAATTTTATCCCTGTTTTATCTTTTGGCGTTGCTAGATTTTAAACTGGAAACCGAAAAGAGTGCTCTTATGCCTATCAATTTGCATAGCCATCATCAACAAATATCAGTTCCTAAATCATCTTTATCTTCCCTAAGCCTTCCATCTTTACAGTACTTGAGGTGTATATATACACATAATTTCCATAATTAGATCGGTCGATATTACCATTTTTAGCATCCCTAAATTTTTGCCTAATTATAGGGGTTTTATCTAGTCCCTTTCTTTATAATAGAGTCCTAGGTTCGACTGGGTACGCTCGTCTTCACATCAGTCGGAAGGACATATACTACACTTATTTATCAAGTAAATGCTACTTGACCAAAGCCGAATTAGTCCTTACAAACACCAATTAATACTCGCATCCTGAATTTCTGTCATCGTTTCCTTAGGGTCCTGAGTTTGAGAGCATTCTTTCCTTTCTCCACTTCTGAAATAACAGCCTCTATTTCTTAACTCTCCCTTTCCTAGTCTTAATTGTTCTTTAATTGAGATATGATTTTTAAGCTACTTGTGTCTGGACACGGATTCAGGTTTTCATTATTCATTGGTCTAACTTTTCCGGACTATCTGATATTACTGCTAATATATCAATCCACTTAGTTTAACCTCTAAATCCTTACTGATTCAATTTTAGAAGTCACCGTGATGTTACGTAACCTGAGTCCTTGTCCTCATTCTCCCTTCTGCTGCCCTAACTTCTGACACGGCGTACTTTACACTCTTACCTCACCTAACTGTTTGTTTGATTGGCAAATTCTCATAGCCGATTTGTTGAACTTTTTATACTTTTATTTTTCGTTTCTATAGTTTATTCCCTGATTGTTTCTTGATCAACATGTATTTAAACTGATGTTGAGTGATTCCGGGTTCTGTGGCCGTGGTCCATAGTTGGTGTTGATACCAGACGTTTCGCCCTCAACTGCGGAGGGCATCTTCAGTGGCGAGTGCTTCTAGGCGTGTTTCCTGGTCGGAAGCTCTACTTAGAGTGAGTACTAAGTAGAGCTTCCGACCAGGAAACACGCCTAGAAGCACTCGCCACTGAAGATGCCCTCCGCAGTTGAGGGCGAAACGTCTGGTATCAACACCAACTATGGACCACGGCCACAGAACCCGGAATCACTCAACATCATGATTACCGGCCGTGAAAGCCTGCATTCAACTATGTATTTAAACTGCTTTTTTTCTACTTCTTACTCCCGGGGTTTCCTTGATTTTCCATTACATACATATCATCATTTATTGGGGTTCGATTTTTCCCTTCTTACTCTGAAATATTTACCCACGTCCTACTCCAGGGTTCTTTCCTTACTTCTCTTTCTCTCGGAACTACTCCTCCTTCCTGTACCTGCTCTATATCCTAGGGGCTCTAATTTACTTTAGACTGCTTATGTGCTTAAACTTATCTACACCACCATAGGTGTTTACCCTCTCGTTTTATGTCGTCCTCTTCCCTTTCCATCCTAGGTCAATCTATCCCTCTTGGCTCTACCTGTCGATGGCACAATCGTATGTCTGTGCGTTTCCCAATTTTCCTTCTGTTCCTTCTAGTGCACTTGTGTTTCCTGTGTTATTTTGCTAGTATTAGTTATCTACCCGTTAGGACCATATTTTATCTGTGCGTACGTCTTTTTACTCGCGGTTTTACTTTCCGCTTTTCTAACCACCGGTGGATATTTCTTAAGGGTCGCAGTTCGCATCCCTACCCAGTGGCTCTAGCGTAGGCCAGGCCGCCTCGAAGTAGTATGCCTCCCTTGCTTCCTATCCTGATTCTCTGTTTCTCTTATCTTCAGGCTATCCCCTCCTAAGGGTCGCTGTTCGCATCCCTACCCAGTGGCTTTAGTATAGGCCAGGCCGCCTCGAAGTAGTATGCCTCGTTTGCTTCCATGGTCCTAAACGTAAGTGCCAAGTCGACAAGGTGCTATTGCCAGTGCCGCAGGATCACGGAGGAGGTCTGTGACTCCAGATCCTTTTATTACGGGGATGTCCCACCTTTCAACTTGCGCACTCCCTAACTCCTCACTATTTCTCTGTCTCTCTCATCTGTGCAATGTTTCTCCTAAGGGTCGCTGTTCGCATCTCTATACCAGTGGCTCTAGCATATGCCAGGCCTCCATCAAGATAGAATGCCAGGGTCTCTGTTCGCATCTCTATCCCAGTGGCTCTGGCATATGCCAGGCCTCCATCAAGATAGAATACCAGGGTCTCTGTTCGCATCTCTATCCCAGTGGCTCTAGCATATGCCAGGCCTCCATCAAGATAGAATGCCAGGGTCTCTGTTCGCATCTCTATCCCAGTGGCTCTAGCATATGCCAGGCCTCCATCAAGATAGAATGCCAGGGTCTCTGTTCGCATCTCTATCCCAGTGGCTCTAGCATATGCCAGGCCTCCATCAAAATAGAATGCCTTCCTTTACTTCCTATCCTAATTCTATCTCTCTTCTAACCTCTTGTGGGTTTCTGTGCGATTTCCCTAACATCGCTTAGCCAAGATTGACCAAGGTTACAGTCTATTCGCTTGTTTTTATCTGAATATGGTTCCGAGTGATTTGTGGGCCCAAGTCTGGCGAGCCTTAAGGCGATCTAGTGGTCATTTACTATTTAAATAAGTTCCAAATCCCATGTGTGTGTGTGTGTGTGTGTCTATTCTCAACTGGCCACTAGTCCCACTGATATGCTATCAAGGTATACAGAGGGAGAGATCCCGGCCGCAGATTCTTTCTCTGTTTCCTCCTGTAGGCACCTCAGTCTAGTGTCATGATCAGCCGAGTATAATAATTGTTGTGTAATTTTCATTAGAAATATATTCAGTGTAGCCCTTGAATTCCCCAAATTTATATGATAATACTCTCCATTAGATCGATTAAGACACCCAACTATCGGTGAAGTATCCTAACCTCCATCTTCTAAATTACTATGGGAATAAATTAATTTGTTTTCGATCATTTCTGCATGTTTGGCACTCGGTAATTCTGGGAAAATCTTTCAACTCTTGTCCTATTCTTCATTGCGTTTCAAAAGTTTTATAAATTTCTTTCTCCTAAGTTCCCAGGCCCCTCTTCCGTTCTCTTTGTAATACATTTTTTTAAACCAAGTTGGATAATGCACATCCTCCCTTCTTAATCTGAACTGTTGTCACTCCTTATTTCTTGCGATGTTAAAATAATTTCTACCCTCCGTGTTCGCATAACTGCTGGTTAATTTAACCTATCATTCGTCTTCCGCTATAGGCTTAACATACTACGTGCCTCTATCTGGACTGCTTCCACGTTATCTTCTCGCGAACTAGCCTACTACTTATCCCGGAGCCCATTCATACTTAAATGAGTCCTAATTGCTGAAATTGAGATCGTGGTTCTCCGTTATCTTTCATTTTATTCATAAACATAAGTCTTATTTCTGGTAGTTCGCTCTTATTTAATCATCATTATTATTGTGGTTTATTAATTTACCGCGAATTATTATTATATTATTATTATTATTATTATTATTATTATTATTATTATTATTATTATTATTGTTAGTTATATGTTTACTGTGTTTTATTATTATCATTATACATTATTAATACTGGTAATTTGATTTTTTTGTATAATTATGATCGTTAAGGTTTATTGTTATTACTGATGTCTGTTATCTTTTTATTATTATTATTATTATTAATATAGTTATTGTCATTATTATTATTATTATTATTATTATTATTATTATTATTTACTTTTCGGGCGGTTTATTATTGTTATATTTTTTATTAAGTTTTAGGATCTTCATTGATATTAATAGTTTGATCTTCCTGGTTACATCCTATTAATCTCACGTGGATATCATAACTAGTCTCTAGCATCCTATCCTTACCCAGCTTGAGGGTTATTCGCCGATGTTTGTTTGTCATTCCTTTCACGTTTGTTTACTTCCTTTACTTCTGGTATTATTATTATTATTATTATTATTATTATTATTCAAATACTATATAAGGATTACTGCTAGTCCTATCTGGTATCTCCGTATTACGATCATTTAGACCTCTTTCCTTTTAATAATATCCGCCATCCTTCAATCTAATGATTTCTCCTATTATAAATTATTACTTTTGATATAACGTTTTATGCTTATCATTATGTTATTGCAATTAGTTTTTATTTATTACTAGCATTATTATTATTATTATTATTGTTTATTGATTTTCCGTGAATTATTATTATTATTATGCAGTATGATAGTTAACTTGTATTGTTATTACTGATGTTTGGTATCATTGTTTATTTTCATTAATATAGTTATTAAGGTTATTATTATTATTCTTATTATTATTATGATTATAATGATTATGAATATTATTAAAATACTATACTAGGATTACTGCTAGTCCTATCTGGTATCTCAGTGTTACGATTTTTTAGCCCTTGTCCCTTCAATATTTATCCGCAATCCTTCAATCTGAGTGTTCCTCATATAATTAATCATCATCATCATGAACAAATTGGTCCTTCAATCTGAGTGTTCCTCATATAATTAATTATTACTTTAAGTATCGATATAAAATCTTATGCTAATCATTATGTTATTGCAATTAGTTTATATTTATTACTAGTATTATTATTATTATTATTATTATTGTTTATTAAGTTTCTGTGAATTATAATAATAATAATAATAATTATTATTATTATTATTATTATTATTATTATTATTATTATTATTATTATTATGCAGTATGATGGTTAACTTTTATTGTTATTACTGATAACTGTTATCATTGTTTATTTTTATTAATATAGTTATTATGCTTATTATTATTTTTATCATCATTATTTTCACTATTATGTCGATTAGTTATCATGTTATGCTTTTATAGCTCAGATTGCCCGTTGGTTATTCACTGAGTCTCGGTCATCCACTTTTACCTCATGACCTGTCTTCGTAATCTGATGCTCCTTTATACCTGCCAAACTGCTTTATTATTAATTACTTAGTTATTAATATTATTTAATTTAGTTTGTTAAGATTACTCGTAGTTGGTCCATATTTACTTGTGGTTCTCATAATCTTTGGGTTTAATTTATTGTAGTGATTAAGATTATCTACTCCCTTCCTCAGTATCATTTACCATTTCCCGTTAGTTCAGTTACTTGCCCATGTTTTTACTTTTAAATTAGTTAGTTTAAATTCACAGATTATTAGCTTATTTTAGTAAGGTTACTATTTATTATTTATTGTTATCATTGTTTAGTGGTTATTTATTATTATTAAAGAGTCCGTTGATTGAGTTCTAACTTCCCACATGTTCTCATTACCCAAATATTTCCTTCATCTGGAATATATGTAATGAAAGTTATTTATTTATGATGATAGAGCGTTTACGGATTAAGTTATACCACTAAGTCTACTTCACTCTTCAAATATTCAAAAACTGCACTTGAATGACAAGACATTATTTCCAGAGTTCTAGGGTCCTACAGTGCGCCGGCATTATCACCACGTTTCAATTATCAACTTCGCTTGCTACAATAAAATGCCCAAAAGACCTACGACTAGATTGGCTCACTTCACTATGAAATTAAATGATCCAATAATATTATAAAATTTATCGGAACAGTTCACACTTTTACAAAAATGCTGTCACCATGAAATCTGAATTATATTGTTTTAAGTATGTAGTCGCATTAAAGATAATGCCTAAAACACTAGACACTCTTGATTTAATCCAACTCTTCACTGCATAAAATTTCTCTGGGGAAACGGCAAGTCACCATTCACCATATGGGTATTCAAATAATTACTCAAAGGTCCTAAGTAATGTATAAAGTCGGTTGAAAATTCAATTTTTTTTTATAATGTAGATAAACCTAAGACTTATAATTCACAACAGAAACTCAAAACTCCCTGATTATGTAGTATCATATCACTTGGGGTTAGGATTAATAGACAATACCATGTATTTGTTCATTTATTTTTGTGGATATTATTTTTTTATTATTTCCTTCTGAAGTGAGACTTAAAATAGACGTAATTATCACCACCCTTATATAAAAGACTATTTATGTTTCCTAATGTTTTAATAAGAAAAATGTTTGACTCTCGCGCTCCTACATTTCCTTTAGCATTTATAGGCACGTTACTGTTTGTGATATACTTTAGGTATTTCCTATTATTAATTTCATTGTGATCGTTAAGGTATAGAATATTTACGATTCCTAGTAATTTTTTTCTTTTAACATCTTCGGGCCTATCAGTGTATGTTTATTTTGTCAAACATAATGTTCTATTAATATTTAATTAAATGCTTAGTCTAATGCGGGCAAGGTCGTTTACTCGGACAGAGAATTATAAGAATGGTCAGCATCAAGGTTCCCTCAGCCGTACCAACCATCTCTCGTCTTATGAATCAACATTCTTTAAATCATTATAATCCATCAACTAGATGCTATACTATCCTGTATCCAACCCATTATTTAATAAATTCACCGCTTATTGTTATTAACGTTCATCGACCGATTCGATAAGATAGACTAACACTCTGCATCCCTCAATTATGTTCTTTTGTTTCTAAATTATAAGGACGTTATGCGACAAATATGTATCCTAGTTCGATTCATCAGCTGACATACCTTGTACCACTTGTGGAAAGTTTTCAGAATCTATTTTCAATACACCGTTACGAGATCTAATCTGATGTAGTGCCCATTACAGGTTTCCCATCCAAGTATAATTAGGTCTATTATAAGTTACACTTTAAATAAACTCCCTTGAAAACAAAATTGTATACTAAGTTAATGATTTATTTTTGTAAAGGAAGTTGAGTTCCATGAGCCACTTTTATTTTATTTTAATTTATTTTTGTTATTTAATCTGTAAAAGAAGCTAAGTTCCTTACTTCCATATTTTCCCTCGATAAATTAGTTATACGAGTTGTGGAAAATTTCCAATTTACTCCCGACAAATGCTAAATATTCCTGACTTGTAAAAAAAAATGGAAAATAATTTAATAGTTCCAGCTCCAAAAACCTTGAATCAATTTTTACACTATGGCCATCTTGCGCTATTCTGGAGAGATTAACCAAATACTGAATACATTTTTCCTGAGTTCGAATCCAAGACTTCTAGTGACGATATCCTAGCCAACACATTACACGTGTTGCCAGGTCAATCTGTTTTAAAAAAATCTGATACTCTTTATGATTTTGGATATTTGATCTGAAGAATCGGTAACATGTATAGTGTAGAGCGAATTATTTGAAGTGTAACTCCCTCATTCAAGTTGGAAAATTTTCAGAACCTTTATCAAAATCCCGTTAGATAGCCTCGCATACGGGGACATATTTCAGACTAAATATTCCTCCGACATATCATAACATTCCTGCTAGGAATAAACTTGTATTATAGCTAATTTAGAACACTCCTGGCTTACCGTTCTCGGACAAGAAATCTAATAAAAAAAATCTGGTAGTCACCGTATGTGAAAACTTATTTTACTGTTTTTCCTGACCTTTCAAAACCTAGCCTTCACTCCAGCCGCCATCTTGTAAAGCTAGTCACCAGGGTTCGAACCCGAGACTCCTTTCTCTAAATATTTTCTCAACAATACCCTGTAGTTACCCCGTAAATTATTATATATATGCTACACAAATATATATATATATATATATACATATACACATACATACATACATACATACATACATACATACATACATATACAAATGAACTGTCATTTTTCACTAATTTAAAAAAAGTCGGTATGATTTCGACTTGACATTATGTATTGCCAACTTAGGAGTGACACACAGTCCGTTTATTTATTTAATCTCTATATTTATCTATTTTCCAACGCATGCAGAAACGATTTGTTCGCAGGAAAAGATCTAAAAATAATTCCTATATAACGTTTCTAAATTTTCTCAGTTAATTCAACATTTCGTTCATAGCTTCGTATGTTGGTATCGCTTGAGTTGCCCTGAGGTAATTAATAACCCGAGACATTTCAACCATTGGTATTTCAGTATTATATGGAAGTAATTTTCCACGAAGGTAATTAGTTCATGATATTTTATTCGTAATTATTATTGCAGAGAATTTAGTTTATTACTATTATTATTGGTCACAATCACCATCGGGAAAAATATTCATGGTAGTATGATGGCGTGTCACCCCCGTCAACGAGCCACGAGTTAGGTTCGCATACGTCAATCCACGGTCTGATACGCTACGTCGACATATCCCGTTAGTACGGCCACGTTTCAGCATGAGTTTTGCCAATCTATAATGGTTTTATATTTTTATCCTATTCACTCCTATCTTCTAGATAAAAAAATAGTATACACTCTTAATATATCATGCATAGATTTTACAAGAGAAAAAAATGGTTGCTCAATTATTATAGGCTACATCGAAAAAAAAAATTTCTTTTCTTCTTCCACATCTCCCTCTCTCTTAAAAGGTCTGATTAATTTAAATCCCAATCCAGAATTAATATCTTTTTATTTATTTAATTTCTATTAAATAATAAATATCCTATGTTCTACATAAATCTTACACTGCTGATTTTAACCTAAAAAATGTACGTATCACAAAATTTTAATATTTATTGTATTCCAAACGGTCCAGAAAGCTTGCAAGAGACCGTTTCCCTATCAGAAAAAATAATGAAACATTATTTATACGATATACCAACGACTGCTAACCAATATTATAAACCCAACTGGATTTCTTAGGCTTAAAGGACCTTCGGGACTTGGAAAATCTGGTAGCGTTTATCTAGCCGAGCGTTAGTATGAGGATGTACAGTTATACATGTTTTGAAATAAACAAATGGAGTCTTATTTTAAACTATTTTATTACTAAAGTATAAATAATTAGAAACCCTAAGTAGTCTAGCCCTAAATCTAATCTAAGCCTATATTAAAAACTACAGTACTTTCTGGGGTTTGCGAGAGTGGGAGTTGTGGAAGTTATAAATCTGCCCTAATCTACATGTTTAAAAATGTTATATCCCCTTTTGAAAATATAGTATTAAAACTGTTAATTGTACTTGATTCAAAATATAAAAGTACGGAATACATATTAAGAAAAATGGTCGGTGACTTACCCTTCAGCCGTTTACACACACAGACAGACACAGGACCCTCACTTCTCAAGTGTTATATACTCAATTTGACCTCTAGTCACCCTAACTCTACTCACTAACATTCCAATGAACTAAATGTAGGGATGTTTACAGTTAGCTTAAGCAAAACTTTGCTCTGAACTATATCATGTCTAAACTCTATTTCAACAGACTTTGAATGTATAAACTCTATTTCGAAAGACTTTGCTTGAATAATTAAAATAATCTATAAAACAATAAAAAATCTATATTAAAGACTATGTATTCATAACACTAAGGTTTCAATTAAAATTCTTTTAAGAGCTGTAGAAAGAACATTTTTGAGACGCTTTAGGAAATGCATTATTGAGAAGATCTTTTTAGATGTTTGTTTTACTTGCACATGCCTATTTAAATTTTAATCTAAGTAAAATCCCAAGTTTTTAATGACGTCGGTATAAGGAATTTGTTCGTTACCTTACATGACAGCCAGCATATTGTCATTGTTTATGGAGTGTCTTGGTTATCCGATAATTATTGCTTGCGTTTTGTTTACATTTAGTTTTAGCCCATATTGTCAGGACCATAAAGATATATGCCTGAGGTCAGTGTTTACTTTGTCAATATATTCATTAATTTCGTCAGGCCTAAAGTGTGTGTAAATCTGTAGGTCGTCGGCGTAAAGATGATGCTTGCAGTTTTGTAGTTTCTTGGTCACGTCATTAATATAAATTGAGAAGAGAAGAGAAGAGGATGCCGCCTTGAGGTACCCCTTTCCTCACCAAGCGCCAGGAAGAAATGCAATTATTAACAGAAACTGATTGCTGACGATTAGTGAGGTAAGATGTAAACCAATCAAGGCAGTTTTCCGACAGATGTAGTGTATTTAGTCTATATCTACTGTGTCAAAGGCTTTGCTGTAGTCGAGTAGGACTATTGCGGTGAGTTTGCTTTTGTCCATTGAGTCTCTTATTTCCTCTACAATGTCAAATAGTGCAGTACTTGTGTGATGTCCTGTTCTAAAACCAGACTGGTGCTTATCAAGTAAGTCGTGTGTGGTGAGGTAGTCTGTTAACTGCGAGTGTTTGATTTCGGTGTAGGATGAACTAGAGCCATTTTCCAGAGTCTGGGATAGGCCCCGGTCATTATAGAGGCATTCAAAATGTGGGTTATTGTTGGGAGAATAATGTCAATTATTTTTTGCAGGAGAGTTATTGTTATATAGTCTATTCCTTGTGCTTTAGATTTAATGCGTAATACTGCTCTTTAGGCGTCATCGGGTGAGATATAGGAAAAAAAGAATTTTTCTCGGGTGGGTTGGGAATATGACACTAGTTACTTCATCTTTAGAAAATATTTTGATAGTCACTAGCTATTTTCCCTCCTCTTCCAATGTTGCCACCAGCAACAACTCAATTACACTATTTTGTTAGGTTAGTATTAGTGTTAGTTAGTGTAGAACAGATTAGTGTACACTTCAGTAAATAATATGAATATAATTTATTTTGCTAGGTTAGGAAGGGAGAAGTCAGTGTACATCCATTTCTAATAAACTTTTGGGAATATAATTCGAAGGTTGGTCATACCGCACGTGCTACCATCTAGTGACAGCTCTATAAACTTTCTGTATGACTTCAAAGATACGTGGTTCCACCTAGCAATAGTTCTATAAACTCATGTGCATGCACACTGTTATTAAAATACATTGGCAAAGGTAAAGTACTGTTTTTCCAAGCTTAGGAACTCATAGAAATATTTTTAAGACACCTTTAACATCAAGGCTAGTTTCCCAGGGAATGTCTATTTATTTCACTTGTTTGTATTTTAATTTATATTTTAATAATATTACAAAATGGTGAACCTGATGAAATGAATCCTAGTAATGAAATTCCAACCCAATGATGGTTGATGGAAACCAGGGGAAAAAAAACTCAGTCAATTTGATTGGTACCGGATTTGAACCTGGGAAGTCCCAAATACGAGTCCTAAAAAATAAAACTTGAGCCAACTTATTCAGTTAATAGAAATATTGTCTATTCTAAGCCAGAAGTGAGTATCTGATTGTTCTTATGGAAAACTAGTGACTCTAGCATTATGCTAATCAACAAGATAATATATGCTTCCACTATCAGATTGCAGATTTTATATATTTATTCACGCATTACCAAATATTCATAGCACATAATATTCTGTGCTTATTTCGGCTGAGGTCCAGTATTTGTTGGTCACAATTTTCCATGCGACATTCAACGGTGTTTCGTCATTAATTTTAAAAGTATCAACAACATTCTTATGCCACTGTTGCACTACACAATTCTACCATTTATAATAATGTTTCATAATATTTTAAGCATTTTGGAACAATTTTATAAACATTTCTTACGATTTTTAAATATTTATATAATTGCACAAATATTGTGAATCGAGTTCTACAGACGCACAAATGCTTAATGTAACATCCACTAGATTGCTCTCAAATTGGTATTACCAACATTCACACTTAATTCCAAACCATATTTCAAGAAATAAACTTCATTTTGTTAGGTTCCGATGGGACAAGTTAGTGTATATAAAATTACTTACTTACTTACTTACTCACTGGCACTATCGAACCCGTAGGTTCATGGCCGCGCGGACATAAGCTCTCCATACATCCCTATCCTGAGCCAATGCTTTCCAATCATTCCCTGTATAATCTACTTCCCTCAAATCATAGTTAATGTTGTTCTCCCACCTCATTCTTGGTCTACCAACTGGGCGTTTTCCTTCTGGCTTTCCTAAAAGAAGTTTCCATGCACGTCTTTCATTCCCCATACGCGCAACATGTCCTGCCCATCGCAGTCTACGGGACTTAACTGTTCTTATTATATCTGGCTTCCTATAAAGACCATGTAGTTCATTGTTATGTAGTCTTCTCCATTCACCTGTCTGTTCATCTCTCTTTGGTCCAAAAATTTTCCTAAGAACTTTATTCTCAAATACTCGTAATCTCCTTTCCTCCCTTAAAGTAAGAGTCCATGTTTCGCACCCATATAATATAACTGGTAGAATAATAGTTTTATATATTTTCAGCTTAACGTTTTTGAAAGGAGTTGGGACATCAAAAGTCTCTGCAATGCATAATAGCATGCATTTCCAGAATTGAGCCTATGTTTAATTTCTTTGTGCATCTCATTCCTATTTGTGATTATTGTTCCTAGGTATTTGAATTCAGCCAATTCCTCAAAATTTCCCTCATTTGTCATTAGCTGTCCATTTCCATTATATAATGTATTTCTACGTGTGACCATATATTTAGTTTTACTGATATTTACTTCCAGTCCTAATTTCTTAGTGTTACTCAATAGTGTGTGCGTGTTGGCCTTTAGTATCTCCTCGCTATCGGCCAGTAGTACCACATCATCAGCATAAACTAACAGCTTATTAATACCATTCAGTTGTAAGCCTTCCTCATTCTCTAAAGATTTAATGGCATGCTCTAGTACAAAATTAAATAGTAGAGGAGATAGTGCATCTCCTTGCTTCAACCCATTCTGGATTTCAAAAGTGTCTGAAAACTGTTTGCCTACACGCACCCTACTCTTTGAGCCATTTAGACACATTCGTATAAGTCTAACTAACTTTTTAGGAATTCCGAACTCCAGCAGGATACTATATAACTTCTCCCTCTTAATTGAATCATATGCTTTTTTGAAGTCTACATATAGTTGATGTACAGTACCATTATATTCCCATTTCTTTTCTAAAATCTGTCTTATACTAAAAATCTGATCTGTTGTAGACCTGTTTCTTCTAAATGCACATTGATGATCTCCTAGAATGTCATCAATATAGGGAGCAAGTCTGCTTACTAATATATTTGTTAGAATTTTGTACGAAGTTGAAAGTAATGAGATGCCCCTATAGTTGTTGCAATCAGTTTTATCTCCTTTCTTATAAATTGGTACGATAATTGATTCCTTCCATTCATCTGGAAGAGCTTCTTTTTCCCAAATCATACTAAGCAACCAGCGTATCTTGTCCATCAATTTTTCTCCCCTGATTTTATCAGTTCTGCTGGGATCTCATCTGAACCTGATGCTTTATACATCTTCAATTTTTCAATTGCCATTTCAACCTCTAATGCACTTGGCTCTGCGACTAGCATTTCTGCTGTCTGTAACTTATCCTCCTCAATGTCCTGTTCTGTATGTACATTTAATAGCTGATTAAAATAACTTTTCCATCTATTTAATATACTCTTGGAATCTGCAATCATATCCCCATTTTCATTCCGAATTATGTTTGTTCTAGCCTGAAACCCTTTCTTCTCTATACTAATTCCCTGATATAATTCTCTAATGTTCCTATTTTTTGCATTCATTTCAAGATCATTAATCTTCTCTCTCAAATATTCCCTCTTTTTACTCTTTAGTAACTTGGTGGTTTCCCGTCTAACACTACCCAATTGCTCTAAATTTACCTCATTTGGCTCGTGTAACCATTTCATTTTTGCTAGCTTTCTTTTCTTTACAATGTCGGCACATTCCTCATCAAACCATTTCTTGTTTTGCCTCTTTTTTAAACAACCAATGCTTTCTGATGCTGACAATTTAATAGTATCTCTTATAGCCTCCCATTCTTTATTTATATCAGTTTCTTCTTCGTTTGCCACATTGTCATCTGAAGATTCCAGTACTTCAAATCTATTAGCAATTTTGATTTGGTATTCTTGCCGCATTTCATCATTTTTCAAGTTTTTTAATTCATATTTTACAGAATCATCTTTAGCGTTTGTTCCTCTCATAAGCGATAGCCGTTGTCTGATTTTCACCCTGACCAGATGATGATCTGAATTGCAGTCTGTCCCTCTAACTGATCTAACATCAATGATGCTACTGTGCCAGCGTTTATCCACTAATACATGATCTATCTGGTTCCGAGTTTCTCCATCTGGGGACGTCCAGGTGTATTTATGAATATCCTTATGCTGAAATGTTGTGCTCTTAACAATGAGATTCTTTGATGTGGCAAATGTGACTAATCTAACCCCGTTGTCGTTACTATCTTCATGAAGACTGAATTTGCCTATTGTTGGTTTGAATATATCTTCCTGCCCCACTTTTGCATTAAAATCTCCTAAGACAATTTTCATATGATATCGTGAAAGGCTATCAAATAAGCATTCTAATTCTTCATAGAACTCATCCTTGATCTTGTCATCTTTATCTTCTGTGGGGGCATGTACATTTACAATTATAAAATCATGTCGTTTACCCTTTAGAATTATGTATGATATCCTATCACTAACAAACTTAATATCTCGGATAGCGGACAGTATCCTCCTTCTGACTAAAAAACCCGTTCCAAATGCAGGTCTTTCTGCACTCCCATAGTATAATGCAAAGCTTCCTGATTCCTGACTACCTACTCCTGGCCACCTAACTTCCTGTAAAGCGACTATATCCAAGGGCGATTTATCTAGTTCCCGCGTTAATATCTCTAGTGCCCCGCTATTGTATAAAGTCCTAACATTCCATGTTCCTAGGAACATGTCCCTATGTTTGAGCCTTTGGCATGGGTTCCCTGAAGTAGTCCCCGCCCGGAGAACCGAATGGGGGACTATTTGACCTCCGGAAAATTTTACCCCAGTAGAACCCATGTCCGCATTTCTTGACGGTTGTATTTTTACGGTGAAAGATCGTCACTCTTTCGACCAAGGTACTTATTTCGTCTGGCTTATCACCTTCGACCAGTCCGGCATGGGTAACCCTATCGGCAGCAATGCTACCGCCGGCATAGCTCTCAGGATCATTTAAGCACACAAGCCACTCCACCACGACAAGGTAAAGATACCATGGAGGGGTATATAAAATTAGGTTATTAAATAATATGCATGTCATTTTGTTTTGTTAGGTTAGGAAATGGAAGTTCGTTTACATCCATTTTTTATAAAAGTTTGGGAATTTATTCCGAAAGTTGGTAACTCTGATTTGAGAGCCATCTAACAGAAACTACATTAATCATCAGAGCAATTCGCACTGTGATTCTGTAGAACTTAGAAGAATTCATGGTCGACAAATAGTAGACCTTCCCCCTCATTTTATTTCAGTAGGTGAGAATTTTTTTCCCCTACTACAACTAGGTTGTCTTTTATGACATTTCCGGCTTTCTCCCTGGCATTGGTGCAACTGTAATCCGGTTCTTATGTTGGGGCACCTGGAAGACAGAGTTAGTTACCCTGATAATATGTTGGGTGATAAATAATAATGGAAGTGCCCAGGAGAGTTGTTAACCTAAACTTAATCTAAATTCCAGACAATTGACAACCACAAGAATGTACCAGATTAGTTTACAGTTTATTAGATAATCTGGCACCGCTTAAGAATAAATAGACTATTCCATTTGACAATGATTCGCTGTGGTCTCGAGGTAGCGTGCTGCCTTGTCACGCAGCGGGCCCGGGTTCGATCCCCGGTCGGGGCAGTTTTTCTGGGCGAGGTTTTTATCGGGTTTTTTCCTCACCTGTAAGACAAATGTCAGGAAAACATTAAGGCCTAAACCGTCCCCGAAATCATATGGCCATCATCCTTATCATTATCATCATCATCCTTCACCGGTGTGGAAAGCAACGGGAAGCTACCACACCTACACAATTCCCTAGTAAAGCTGCAAGCATAGCATGAAAATGCCATGATTTCAGTGAAGGACCTGCCTTCGGGCAGAATTACCATGAATGAATGTTTTTCATTGTAAACATGGCAATTTCAAGCTGGCGCCACTCAACGGCAACAGAATGATCTAATTTGATCCGATAGAAATTTCAACATTTATAATTGATCACGTTGGTTCAATCGTATGAAAAGTATCCTACCAGTCTCAAATTATTTAAGTAGTCCGTCGCCGTGGCGTAGTCGGTAGAGTCCCTACCTTCCGCTCCGGCGACCCGGGTTCGATTCCTGGCGGGGTAGGAGATTTTAAATCTCCACCTTCGGTCTGGGTGTGTGTGTGTGTGTCTTCCTTGTGTCTATGTGAGGATTAAAGAATGTAAACAAACAGGTATAACAAAACAGAAAAGGGTAAAACGAGAAGGAAAACTAATATAAACGAAAAAAAAAATTAAAAATAGAAAACACATAAATACAATGCTATCTTGTAAACAACTTTATTCTGACTCTCTGGCATTTCCGAACCCAGAAATTCATGGCTGCGCGATCATACCTATCTTGAGTTATAATGTTTTTGAATAATTCACCTCCTTCAAACCGTGGTTAATATTATTCTCTCATCTTATTCTTTGTCTATCTATTGACCACTTTGCTTCGATTCTCCTACAAGTTTCCATGGCACTCTATTATTCCCCATTTGTGCCACACATTCTGGCAAAAGCTAAGAGTAACTGTAACTCACTGGTACTATTAAACCAGTAGGTTCATGGCTACACAGACATAAGCTCTCCATACATCCCTATCCTGAGCCTATGTTTTCCAATCATCCCCTGTATCATCTACTTCAATCAAATAATAGTTAATGTTATTCTTCCATTTCATTCTTGGTCTACCAATGGAGGGTTTTCCATCTGGTTTTCCTACAGTAAGCTTCTATGCCCCCTTTCATTCCCCATTCATGCCACATGTCCTGCCATTGCAGTCTACGAGACTTAACTGTTCTTAATTATATCTGGTTTCCTATAAAGATCATGTAACTCAGTGTTAGGTAGTCTTCTCCATTTGCCTGTCTCATCTCTCTTTGGTCCAAAAGTTTTTCCTAAGAACTTCATTTTCAAATTTTCGAAATATTTTCTACTCCCTTAAACTAAGTGTCCATGTTTCGCATCCACTGGGAGAATAATAGTTTTATATATTTTCATTTTAATGTTTTTTGAGAAAACTTGGGACAAGAGTTCTTATAATACATAACCGCATGCATTTCCAAAATTGAATCTATGTTTAATTTATTTGTGCATCTCACTCATATTTGTAAATATTGTGCCTAGGTATTTGAATTCAGTCGAGACTTAACTGTCTTTATTACATCTCAATTTCATAAAAATCAAACGTTCACTGTTATGGAATTTTCTCCATTCACCTGTTCTCTCTTTGTCAAACATTTTTCCTAAGAACTTCATTCACAAATACTTGTAATATATTCTCCTCCCATAAAGAAAGAGACCATGTTGTAATGTACCACTAACTGAAAGAATAATTATTTTATATTTTCTTATAACCACGTAAAACTACAGTAGCAAAATTTAGACTGCTTACAGAACATGACTAGTTGGCCAAACATTTATATAAAATAAAAATCTACACAAATCCAAATTGTCCTCTATGCAATAAAGACGAAGAAATGAATGAAGAACACCTATAAAACCTGTGAAGTATTACCTGTTGGATCCACCATAGAGAAATATTGGAGAGCAAGAACGCTAATGGCTTCGGTGCCAAGGCCCAGCATTTGAAAACAACAACAACATCTTTTCTTATAATCTGATTATATTTTTTTCTTTATAGACTTGAGAGCAATTTCCTTTCCCTCCAATAGTTGCAGACAAGGAGAAGAAAGACGAGCTCCTGGAGATGTTATGTATAGATTAGCATTTCCTCTACATATATCACTAACAGAAGTGGCATCTACATTTTTTTTTCATCTTTTGCCAACATTGAGATGTCTCTAACAATTATTTTTAATTTCTCTCCAATATTCAATATAATTTTTCTTCAAGTATTACATCTTAGTGGGTCCATTACAGTCTTATGCACTTGTTAGATCTCTCTAAATATTGCTATAATTTTCTGAGTTAAGGCAGTATAACCACTGTATCACATATGGAGGAAATGCTATATATATATATCAGTGGTGACTCATGCTTTGAAGTTAGGTGAAGAACTACGTAGTAAGAAAAATTATTTGTAAACTTGCTTATCTTAATTATTATTAAACTCAACTATTTCTTGTATATCAAATCATTCCTTCAGTCCTTTAAAGCTGCAAACCAGGGTTTAAAAAAACCCGGTTTTACAAAAAAAACCAACCCCATAAGGGTTATTTGGGTTTTTTAATAAACCCAAAAAAAAAAAAAAACAGGTTTAATCCCATATCTTTCAAAAAAGACAATCCTTGGATAATTTCGCAACCGCCACCTCCCTCATGGATAGCTGAAAGAAAAAGAGGGTTTAATGCCACATATCCCATATGCTACACACTGGAATTCCCAGCTTCACTGTTTAAACATATTTGTTAAAAATTATCTTAATACGAAGAAATACATCAAGAGCAACATTCTGAAATTCCAGAAAATATTACCCGAATTTTTGAAAATGTACTTATTTACAAAAATGTTTTGCATATACAGAAACAGCTGATATTTATTGGAAAAATATGTGATAGTATGCAAGCTGAATAAACTAATATTTCTGATTCTGTGGAACTTTGGATAGACTTAATAATATGCGCTGATTTTCAAATGCATAAAGATAGTATTCAACGTAGGATGAGTGAAGCTGTTTTGCCAATACACTATCTTGCAAATGTGATGAATCCTAAATATATAGGAAAACACTTATCTTCTGATCAAGAAAATCAGGCTGAGTCTTGGTTGACAAGAGAACACCCAGATTAGCTTGTACCATTTTTAGCCTTTAAAATTAAAAATAAATATATCCACCATCAATTTTTGCGTATAATGTAATAAAGAGCTTTGTTTCTATCCAGTGGTGGACTATTTTGGAAAAACGTTCTACAAATGAGAACAGTAAAGCTTTCTGTAACTTTATGAATGGACTGATTAGTTGCCCAGCTCATTCAGCATCAATAGAACAAGTGTTTTCAACCTTTGGATTAATATGGTCAAAAATGCGTAACCGGTTGGGTTGCGAAAAAGTTAAAAAAATTAGTAAAAGTTCACAGATATCTTAATAATAAGGACGAATTAAAAGAATATGATGTTGAAGAGTGTGATTCTGATTTAGAAATTTAAGTATTTGTTACTTACTACTTTTAATAACAATTATACATTGTGAATTACATATAGTGGTTGAAAGAATAATTTATCTTTATTATTTTGTTGGACTATTTATTTCTCTTTTTAGTATCTTGACTAACGATTATTTTTTACAAACAGTGTTAAAATAAAGTAAGTTCAGAAGTGGGTTCTTTTGGGTAGCTGGGTTGGTTTTTTAAGTGAGCTTTTTTTTAAAAAACCTACTCAGGTTTTTTTAGTAAACCCTGCTGCAAATGTGTGATGGTGTTATCTTCATGGAAATGTGTCTTTGTTAATGCTGTAGAAGTTCTTTCTGAATTATATTCCCCAAAGAAGAAAGTCTCTCTTCTGAAACTGCTTTCCTCAGGTATGTTTTTATACGATTCAGACAAGAAAAGCTTCTTTCCACAGATGTTGTAGAGGGAGAAGAGCATAACCGTGGAAAATTCCTTAGTCAACCACAACCATTTGAAACTAAGATTGTAGCGATTAACTTCTTTGTAACACATATTTTTAAAAATTCAGTAGGATGCCCACAATTTAAAACTTCCTTTTTATCGTCATATTTGCAACATGAAAAAGATTTTTCATAAGTGATGCCACGAGTGATTTCCAAATTATCTAAAGAATTTGGAAATTAAGAGTTTCATTTGTTAGGACTATTTAACAAAAAAAATTAGGCTGTTTACTCACAAATCATTATTTAAATATAGTTATTATAAAATATTTATATATTTAATGTAAACGGTGATGTTTCAAAACAAATGACAAATGTTTGTTATTAAAATATATATGTAGTCAATATGCCCATTTCACCAATTAATGTTTTAAATTAGTCAACAAGTTTCTACAGCCAAGCTGTCATTCTCAAGACCAGATATTGAGTCAATATCTGGTCTTGAGAATGACAGCTTGGCTGTAGAAACTTGTTGACCATTTTAAAACATTAATTGGTGAAATGGGCATATTGACTACATATATATTTTAATATTATATCACCAAGAAGATCACTTGTGTATTAAATGTTTGTTATGTTTCATTTGTTCATCCACTGCAAGCAGATCATATTATTTTATTGCCAAATAGGCTAGCAATATTGTAAGAATGCACCCTAGTGGAGAAAAAATAAAACACACCAAACTGTATATTATAGCCAACAATATGGGATATTAATTAATTTTTGATGTCCTATGATGTGAATATATCAATTATTTTAAAATCATTAGGAAGTAACATTATGAGGTTTTATTTTAATAATTGAGTTTGTATTTTTTAACATTCTTACCTCATATGATTGTTCAGTTGGACTTATGTTTCAAGGAGTTGCCCCATCGTCAGCTTTTCACAAACTGACTTTTTTCTTCTTCAAGTTGTCGGCCCTGGATCTGTGTTCCAAAGAACTTTGTAATGAGGCTCCTTTCTCTGAGAATTTCAAAGTTCATAATTTTCTCCTTGTTCTTCTGTATATAGATTTTTCCCATATTGTGAGTTCATTGATGTTTTCTAACGCCAAGAGATGGATAGATAGTGAATGCACATCCAATACGTCTTCCTCCAAGGAGTGATTTTGAAATAAACAGGATGAAAATCCTACAGATTATGATTAAGAAGAAGATTTTACTGGAATGAAAATACCTGAGAAATAATATGTTTAAGAAAGTGCAAACAGTGGTTTCTTTTTTATTGTGGTATAATCAATTGCTACAATTTTTTTCTAATATATCACACAAATGGTATCTGATTACGTTCGTTCATGCACATATATATATATATATATATATATATGATATATGATAGAATAAAAATGAGTGCTTGAGTCGGGACTTGAACCCAAGTCCCTAACCTCTGTACGTTTAGCGCTCTAACCATCTGAGCCACTTAAGTATCCCAACCCAAACATACATTTTTCTTACATATGTAGTATTCTCAATTCACACAAGAGGTAGGGGGAAGTCGTTCCAACTGCCATCTAGCGGCCACCAAATGTCAAAAATATAGTTATAACATCTAAATATATATATATATATATATATATATATATATACACACACATACATATACACAATCAGGGAGCCACATGCATTCTAGAATTGTTATATCAGTGCTATGTGAATATAAATATATATAAATTGCCATATTCAACGTATTTGTTAGAGTCAGTCACTGCAAAATAATGCTCTGACCGTTCAGAATATTAAAGAGGAAGAGCTTTCTTTAATACGAAAATTTAATTGATAAACATCGAGGTGAAACACAACTGCGATTGGTTGTAAAACAAAATTCATTCAATTGTGATTGGTCATTGACTCCCATTTGATGCATGAGATAAATGGTCATTTTAACTTTACGTTGTCAATATATTACTGTACTTTCACTTCTAATGAATCAATTACTTAGTAAAATTTTTAAGGCTTTATTAGTCAGAATAATAGTGAAAAGTTGACTTGGTCTAACTATGGCTGTGAAACATTTATATAAAATTACAATTTTATATGTTAAATAACCTTTGTTTTATTCTTATGCATGTACTATGCAGAATATGTTGGGATTACAATGTTCTACTTAAGGTAATTGCCGACAAACGAAATCCGCCCTAGTAAATATTACTCCCATATAGTCAACCCTGGAAATTTGATATGAGGATGCAACTAATTTAAAGGTAGGGGACAAGACCACAAACGCTTAGGTTTAACACCCTCAAGATATGACTACAAATCAAAATTGTTGTAATCATATGAACTGTTTGTGAGACGTTAAGACTTTTGGTGGAAGGGACGGAGGCCGGCCCAATCAGAGAAAATAAATATTCTTACTTAGCGAAAATTAGAGTCAATAGCGAGTGTGCCAGTACAGGGGCACATCGCTTTGCATAAGTAAAAAATTAAGTTACTAACGCTTGTGCCAGTAGAGACGGCACATCGCTTTGTCCAAGTGATAACTACGAGCTTACGCGCCAGCCGCAAGCGCATTTTGTATAAGTTTCGGCGCTATCACCCAGAGCGCACTTCTTCAGTGTTATAAATAATTATTTAAACAGGTGCAGTAAATAAATATAAGTTCCGGCCACCAAATAGCCTTCGTTCAAGTTGTCGCCAAATACGACAAGTGTAACCTTAGTGACAATAAAAGTGCATCGACTAATTTAATTGAGCACACCGAGTCTATTATCTACCCCCAGTGAATATCCTTTCTCACGGATTCCCGAGATATAAGTCCATTGTTCTACCGAAAACCTGAACCCAACTAGTCCGGTGCAACAATTGTCCATGAACCCTATCCGTGGGCATATAATAAAACCATTACCCCGACTAACAATCCTTCTTCAGAACAAATCCAGTTATGTGGGAAAGTATCGGAATCTCCTAGTAAATCCATTTTGGGAGCAATTCTTGTTACTCCTGGATGAATGACACATCTTATTAATTCTTCATAAATTTCTTCTTCTAATTCATTTCTCTCAATCATTATTTCTAAAGAGACAATACATGAAAGTAGTTTGTTAGTTACATCATTTGCAAAAGTTATTGGAACATTTTCTGTAAGAAGACGATGAAAATTCCTGTATGTAAATTTGAGTTTCTGTACATTTACAGAGAGGGTTTGTTCTTCCTCCTCACTTCTATCATCTGTTACTACATTCAAGCGTGGTTCAAAGTTATACCAAAGGTCACAAAAATACTTTCAAATTGCTTCCAAAGACAGTTTCTCAAGATTTCCAGGCCGAGCCATTCTGAAATACCAACTAAATAAAATATGTATTATTATTTTTTTTAAAACAATGAAATGAAAAAAATATATATAAATAAATAAAGAAAGAAAGAAAGGAAGAAAATAATAAAATAGAAGACAATATAAAAAATGGCTGCAATAGTTATTTTATTTAACAGCATTCTTTATTACCAAATTCATGTCAGCCGTTTGCGACGGCTGCCTTTACCACCCAATCAATACATCTGGTACTTGCTTATTTTAGAGGATGAGTCGACCCCAATTCATGGTGCTACCAGGATTATTTTCCTGATACTGCCTTTTCATAAATGCCATTTTCCCATTTCCAAGTTCCTGAAGAAACTTTACTGAATTTCTGTTATATTTACAATATGTTGTTGATTTCAAATGCTGGACCTTGGCAATGAAGCCATTAGTGTTCTTGCTCTCCAATATTTCTCTATGGTGGATCCAACAGGTAATACTTCACAGGTTTGTAGATGTTCTTCATTCATTTCTTCATCTTTGTTCAATAAAGGACAATTTGGATTCGTGTAGATTCCTATTTTATATAAATGTTTTGCCAAATAGTCTTGTTCTGTAAGCAGTCAAAATTTTGCTACTATAGTTTTACATGGAATTTCTGGAATAATATCTCGCTTCTTTACTAAAATATTCCATTTTGTTGTCTTTGGCTTCATTACATGGGTCTTGGTTTTGTTTGATTTTATATTTGTTTTTAATTATTCTTTTTATGGATGTGAAAGGTAAGCATTAGTAGTATTCTGAATTAAATTGGAGCCTTTTTTTATATGAAAATCAGCAGTGTCATTTCCAGCAATTCCACAATGTGCAGGTATCCATTGCATTTGAATTCTTTTCTGTAGTTTTTGGAGTTGTTGAATCATTTTCTAGCACTCTTTAATTTGTTTTGAGTTCATTTTGTGTAAATTTATTACATATATTGCTGCCTTAGAATCAGAGAGTATTACAACATTTTGAAATTTATTTATTCTGTATCGTAATTGTTGGAGTGAAATATGAATTGTCGTTACTTCTGCATCAAAATTTGTTGTGTGGTATAAAATGAAAATAATGCACATGTAATTCCTGATCCTGAGTTGTTATCAATAGTAGATCCATCTGTGTAGACATGTAACCATTCTTCTGGTGGATATCTCTTATTCACAGCTTCTAACGCTAGAGCTTTTAGTACAGATGTGGGAGTTTCAGATGTTGTAACTGGTTCTTCTAGATTTAGCTGAATGTTAATTGAATCAAAAGTAAGAAGGTTTTCTCTGATCAAAATATTTTCTTTAGATTTAAGAAGATTCAAATCTGTTTTTATTTCCATTACTTTGGACAAGAAACTTGTTTGTGTTTTCAACTTGGTTGGTTGTAACTGTCTATTTTCCCATATTGATGTTGTTAATCGTAACATTTTTTCGTGTTGTGTTATTGCCTGTTCCTCTAAAGTTAGACATATTGGAGGGTTCTGAGTTAGTGCTTGCATTGCTGTGATTGGAGTTGATTTTGCTGCACCGGTTATAAGTCGTAAAGCCTGATTTTGGCATATTTCTAGGCGATTCAGGTTAGAGTTATTTGCTGTGATTATTACCTCCCCGTTGTATAGAAGTATTGGCTTGATTAATGTTTTATACGTGGTGTTCAGAGTCTGGCGATTACTACCCCACTTTGCTCCGGCTAATCTTTTTAAGATTGAAAATCTTTCCTTTGCTTTGTTTACTACTGCTTCAATATGTTTTCATCATTGGCCGATATTATGACTACCAGATTTTCATTTGAACCTTCACCTATAACGTTGCCATCTGGTACTGATTTGATGAACCTAGATATCAAGTCCTGTTCATCAGGCATTTCAAAATTCATGGAAATTCGAATTTCAAAATTCAAACGAAAATCCGGTAATCATAATATCAGCTGATGATGAGAAGGACTCCTCTTGAAAACTGCAGTTACTGTGTTTAAAAAACATGAAGTATGAGAGAAGATAGGAATTGACTCATTCGATAATTGACTTAAGAACGTCATAATGTTATTTCCCATATTTAACTTATGAATGTTGACATTACTTATTGAATGTCTTGGGGATATCAAAATGTGTAAAAATGTTGATAAAAAATATAGTAAATATAATGGAAATAGTAGTAGCAGTAGTAATCTATTTCCTAGCAACTTGGATGAATTCCATTCTCCTTCTTGCTTCTGAATAAAGCTTTGATGTTGAGTCCAGATGTGTTGTAGTCAGGATGGGGCGCTTGTGCAGGCGTTCTGTTGTCATTATTGAATTATTCTTATTTTAAAGTACACATCTATGTAATCTATAGATGGAAATCCTGTGGAGTTGTGCAGCTGAACAATCATGTCCTGTGATGATGGAGAAAATTGGTACTGCTTCATATCTGGAGAATGTGGAATTGATGAATTACTTTCAATCAAAATTACAGTACGAAGTAACACTAAGGCTCGTATCTATGAACGCATTAGACTGTAAAAGTCATTCTCAACATGTACTCAGCTGAGAAAATTGTATCCAAATACGTTTTGCGTGTTCAAGAATCTGTTCATGTGATAAAAATTGCCAAAATTCTGTAAGCTACCTGGCGAGGTGACTTTGCAGAGAACGAATCATGAGCAACCCGATGGGAACCGATGTACTTGAAACCTTGCTGCTTTATCGAAGATGTCGGACCTTGAAGACTTCGATCATGTTTTAGGTATACGCGGAGAAGAGGAATTTGATACAGTCTACCAAAGAATTCAACTGGAAGAATAGGAGAATCGGCGTAATATCGCATGATGCAGACGTCATTGTATACGGTTTTATTTGCAGGACGCTAGCGTAAATGCATTCCTCTAGCAGACAAAAATTACTAAAGTGGTTTTATTGCTGAGAATTCTGGGCAATTTCTTGCCAATATTACGAAAAAAACTACTTTCATGGATGACCAGTGAGCGACTCGCTAATTCGAACTTTGTACGTTCTCACAGAATACTCAGCTCACCAGAGACTAATGTATTTGCATGCGGCCCTAAGAGCAAATTTTCAATGTATAAATGAGTTGGAGAAAATGTGATAAATAAGGTGAGTCTTATAAAACATGTCCTAAAAGAACTCACTTTTATCAGGTAAGATGCAACAGATTCACCTTATTTATTAAGAAGAAGCTTTTAATGTTACTTCCTATTGTAATTTTATAATGGATAGAATATTTTTACATCTCACCTTACGAAGTTTCATGTATTCACGATACCGGTTTCAAATGCATTTGCCTTCATCATCTGTCAAATTGCAACTGTTGAAATTCTACCATTGGTATCAGATGGCAGTTTGAAAGATGGTGGTAACAGCAACAGTTGGTGTTTGACTGAAGATGAAGGCAAAAGGCCTTTGAAACCAGTATCGTGAAAACATGGAACTTTATGAGGTAAGATGTAAAAACATTTTATCCAACTCAATTATAAGTTCATGAATTACTGTTAAAGCCAGCATATGGCTTGAATTTTAAAATATTTGTCTGTTTTTTTTAATTTTCTATTAACTATTAATTTAGCTCATTGATAATTTAGTTGATGTGAGATATTTTGGACTTTTTTTTGTCAGAAAGTCAGTGATTCCATTACTGTGTGGCCTACAACAGTATAGTCTAATGTTTTGTTAATTAGTGTTTAAATCTTGGTTTCAACATTAAGTTATTTTCCGGCGGAAGAAATACAGTAAACTAACAAGGGAACTAACTGTCAACCTTTGCATATCGAAACTTACCTGGAAATGTCTTCCAGAGAAGCATTGTCATGTACCAAGATCATGTTCAAAGAATTACCTGCCATTTTAACTGCAAGGCACAGCAATTGAAACCAGAAGCCAGAAATGGTAACCCACTCAACAGAGCAAATGGACTCCCTAGCTGATTAAGAGTGGAGTGGAGTATGGTAGAACATGGCATGGATGGCAGCTAGTGAAGGTTACCCAATCTATCAATTTGGGAATTGTATTATTCCCCTATAATTTAAACGAGAGATTTGGCACTGGATTTTAGTGTCTTGCAGTTAAAAAAAGGCAGATAATTTTTTCGACACGGTCTTGGTATGCCACAATGTCTCTAGAGGAGAAATTTTAAATAAGTTATGGCATGCAATGATTGACAGTTACCTTGTGAGATAGCTTGGGTAGCAGCTAATGAGTCACTGAATATATCTGCATTTCAAAATTCTTGTATCCTATATTATACAGAAGTTGGGTGAAAAGAATATCAAGGAAATATGTAATATTAATCTTTAACATAAGGGATTCTGTTACCACCCAGTTGCCAGAATTTAAAAGCCCTTAACATTCTTTTTGCAGGGCTTTGAATAAAACATGATTATTATTATTGTTGTTATTATTATTCTAGTTGCAATAGAAACACAGAGTTGTAGCTATGATATCACTGTTTGTTCTGACAAGTTTTCATAGTTATACAATTGTTATATTAAGATATATGATAAAATTCACTTTAATTTTCATGCATATTGAACTGGTCAGTTAATGACAAATGAGGGAAATTTTGAAAAAGTGACTGAATTCAAATACCTAGGAACAATAATTACAAATAGAAATGAGGTGCTCAGAGAAATTAAACATAGGCTCAATTTTGGAAATGCATATTATTATGTATTACAGGGACTCTTGTCGTCCCAACTTCTCTCAAAAAATGTCAAATTGAAAATATATAAAATTGTTATTCTCCCAGTTATATCATATGGATGTGAAACATGGACTCTTACTTTAAGGGAGAAGAAAAGATTATGAGTATTTGAGAATAAAGTTCTTAGGAAAAATTTTGGACCAAAGAGAGATGAAAAGACAGAGACTTACATAAAAGTGAAAGCTACATGAACTTTACGGGAAAGCTGGTAGTGTAATAACAACAGTTAAGTCTTGTAGACTGCAATGGGCAGGACATTTGGCATGAATGATTTGACGGAAGTAGGTTATACTGGAGATGATTGGAAAACAATAGTTCAGGTTATGGATGTATGGAGAGCTTATGTCCAAGCAGTCATAAACATACAGTTTCAATATTGCCTGTTAATTAATTGTATATATGAATTTTTGCCATGGTTATTTTTTATATTTTCTAGATAGAATTGGTGAAGTCTGTACATTTTTTTTTTCATATTTCATGTTAACAACCTCAATACCTTAATTCCTTCACAATTTGTTGATACAGTGTGTACAGAACAATAAAGAGAATACACAAGAATAATGTTTCAAATAAACACCATGATTGTATTGTTATTACGTAACTATAGAAACAAGAAAATCAAGATTCTTTAAAGAAAATCTTTATATCGCAAACATATTTTGAGAATGATGTTTGTTTATAATCATCGTAATAGGAATTTTATTTCTGCGAGGCAGAATTTTACAGAAGAGTACGCTGCTATACCTCCACAACCACCAGGTGAGTTGCAGAACTGAATATTTACATTTTTTAAATATATGTATACAACTGTCATTCTTTGTTTCACAAAAACAGTTACAGCGCTAAAATTGAACATTCGAATTTAGATGTAATTTTGATTTTAAAATTAAGCTTAAGACCACTGAAGATAAAAACATAAATAAATAATTGCGGAACATCCAGGAACATTTTATAATGCACATTCACTACACGAGACATATCGGTATAATTTCGCTATTAAAATAAAGCTTAGGATCACCAAAGATGAAAACACTGAATTAGGTTAGTTTGCTTTTAGTTTATTATACATATAGTATAGTTTATTTACATACCTGTAATTTAATATTATCTACATGTATTTATTACTTCTAGAGGTTAGGTTAATTGAAATAAGTTAGGTTAGGTTAGCTTCTAGGTTTATACATATATTCCAATAAATTGTATTATACATTTAGAAGATTGCGTTACAAAGAAGTGGCATCTATTTGAGGACATTTTCAAATCGTCGCACCAAATCCTACTTCGTGAGTTCCTGCATTCCTCTTAGGTTCCTTTATATACGAATGTCATAATTTAGCTTCAGAACGTTCTTTAACATAGATAACGTTCTTCAACGACTAAAAAACGTGTGTAAAATGTAGCTATTGGAATCTATCAAAATCATAAAGAACGATCAAAATGACTCCTTACTTCTCTATGCCTGAGCACAGCAAAATGGCGACCGTAGATAAGGTTGCAGGTTTGAAAACTTCGTTCTCTCTGTTTGAAAACAAAATGTCTTATGTCCTTTTATTTGATGGCATGATATGCACCTAGACTCTGGTTTCAAAATGTCCCACACAAAGATAACGCCCATCCACTGAGTATTTTTACAATCTCATAAAATAACATGTTTTCTGCTACATTTCGTGTTAGTTCTCTTTGTGTGAAGAGAAATTTTAAGAGTGACAGCCATTTATAAAAGCTTTTTTTTACATTTCAACGGACATTTTTGTGTGCTTCTCTGAATCTAGTACTTTTCAGTGAACTATACTGAACTAGTGTTTTCCAGTCATCCCCCTGTATAATTTACCTACCCAATGTCATTCTCCCACATCTTTCTTGACATACTTATTAGTCTGATTGTCCTACAAGGTATATCCATGCCCCTCTTTCATTCCCCATTCATGCCACATGTCTTGCCCATCACAGCATATATTTTTCTCTTCTAATATAAAAATTATTTTTTTCAATGATATATTTAAATTTTAATACTTCCCAATTTTATTTTGAAAAGAGAAAATAATAAAATTGTCCAATATTGGAAAGTATTATTATATCCATCCATCCATAGTAATTCTGCCTGAGGGCAGGTCTGTCACTGCAATCATAGCATTTTCATGCTATGCTTTGCAGCTTTACTAGGGAATTGTAGGTGTGGTAGCTTCCCGTTTCTTTCCACACCAGTGAAGGATGATAATGATGGCCATATAATTTAGAGGACCGTTTGAGCCTTAAAGGTTTCCTGACATTTCTCTTGCAGGAGAGGAAAAACCCCAATAAAAACCTCACCCAGCAAAACTGTCCCGACCAGAGATTGAACCCGAGCCTGCTGCATGACAAGTAAGCATGATACCTTGAGACCACAGCAGTGGACTATTATTATATAATATATATCATATTTATAATATAAAAATAGAGTATCTCAACAACATTGGGCCACATTCAATGTTGAGGAAGACTGAGATCTCAGGTACACTATTTTTATATTATAAATTTTTCAACAGTGTTATGTCATGAATTTTAAAAGTATCGATAATATATGTCATTGAAATATTAAACTTTACTGTTTAAGAAGGTACATAATGTAAAATTCTCATTAAAAATTTTCTTGAGTAGAAGTTGCCACTGGGCAATTGCCTTGAAATGATTAATGAATTGTGTATGAGGAACGAAATGTTAATGGTTGCTTGAATGACGTAATGGACTGCATTACAGAGTTAGAGGTCCATGGTTCAAATAAAATAATGTCTAGTATTAACATTTAAATTTTGAAATAAAATAGTTGCCTACTAGATGCCTCTTTGAGGCAATGTGCTAATACATCTGTAGGGAAATAAGCATAATTAAATTAGATTGTTACAGTAACTCCTGAAGGATGTGGCAATGGGCAGATATGGACTGGAATAGACTATTGTAATCAATAGTAAAGAGGACATTTGTTCTTGAATTGGGAATTATACCCCGAAACTTCAGCTTTAAGTGCTGATGCTCTGACCACTGAGCTAATTCAGGTTTCCTTCCCATTCAAGGTTTATTCCTCCCTTTACCTTACTTCTCTCGGTCCCACATTCAATGCAGTGAATCATCATTCACATTGAATGGCTTCTACATCAAGATGACATGATGGGGCTGTACAAAGCTACAGCTACATTTTTTAAATTCATATTAAGAAGCTAAAGCTATTACTATGATTGAAATAAGTAAATTGATGTACACTTAGCGACAAAAAGAATGGGCCAACTCTTGATCTCGAATATTTCAAGTTGTAACGCGTGATTCACACGAGTGAAGTAATTGCACAGTAGAGCTACAATACGTTTACCTTCTTCCTTTGAAGAGCATTCTTTCTAAACGTGACGAGGCAGAGAAAGCTTAGCTCAGTGCTTAGTGGCTTCATTCGCATACAAGATGTCAAAGGTTCGATTCCCGATTTGGCTATTTTTTCTAATTCTTAGAATGCTTTCTATTTTATTCTGTACTATATCCATTCTTAAAGAAAAAAAACACCAACTGTTTGTAAATATTACTATTTTTATTATTATTTATTTATTTATAAACAGGTTTATAAACAAGTCCTACTACTACATTGTAATAAAACATCCTCCTATGCCCAAAGCTTTTTAAATGTTTATCTTCTTTCTCCATTCATCTCTGTCTTCTCATTCCAATTCTTCCAGACCTAGTCTCATCACACCTCTTCTTACATCATCCATCCATTTAAATCTAGGTCGACCTCTTTTTCCTTTTCCAGGTGGAATCCATTCCAAAGCTTGTCTGGGTAATCTTTTCTCTAGCATCCTACGTGTATGCCTTACCTAGTTGTCTGTATCTCACAAGATCTAATGTTGAATTCTGGACTTTCATTTGTTGTCTGATGATTGTATTGCTGATTTTTTTAAAATTTAGAATTTCCAGTTGAGCGTCTCAAACAATCCATTTCAGTAGACATAAGCTTCAAACTTAAATGTTTATTCAACTCCCACGTTCCTGCACCGTACGTTAGTGTGCTTCGAATTATGGATTTATAAATTTCTAATTTGGTATCTATTCTTATGTTCTTATCCCACAAAACTCTGATTAACATTGTCATTACTGATCTGCCTTTTCAAATTCTGTATTTTATGTCATTTTCTTGGGTACATTTTGAGTTAATTTGGATCCCCAGGTAATTACATTATTCACATCATTTGATACATCCCATTATTATTATTATTATTATTATTATTTTATTATATTATTATTATTATTATTATTATTATTATTATTATTATTATTATTATTATTATTATTATTATTATTAGACCACCGCTGTGGTCTTGAGGTAGCGTGCTGCTTGTCACGCAGCGGACACGGGTTTGATTCCCGGTCAGGACAAGCTCCTGGCTGAGGATTTTTTCGGGGCTTTTCCTCAACTCTAAGACAAATGTCAGGAAGCTTAGGGCCCAAAGATCCCCGAAAACCATCCAGCCATCATTATCATCATCATCCTTCACTGGCGTGGAAAGCAATGGGAAGCTACCACACCTATAAATCCCTATAACCGGTAGTAAAGCTGCATAGCATAGCATGAAAATACTATGACTGTTGTGAAAGACCTGCCCTCGGGCAGAATTACTATAGATGGATCATTATTATTATTATAGATGATGGATAATAATAATAATAATAATAATAATAATAATAATAATTTTTTATTAATGTCCATCTATGGGCTATTATTATGCTGGACTTGACATATATAAACTAAATATTTTAATTGAAGGGTGAAACTCTTTCATCACTAATATGTAATAAATAAATAAACTCATAAATATATGAAGCTATATTATATTTTAATACATAAATCTATAGCATTATTATAAAAAGATTTACTGCATACACAATTACTTTATACCGGTAGCTAAATAGTGTTACAGAATTTACGAAGGCAGGAATATTACTTAATACAGTGTAAAGTGGACGTAGATTATGTGGCAGAAATTAAATATTATAGGATATAATTTGCAAAAATACATACGAATAAAAAATTGACGGAGGATTCAAACCCTGGCTTTTACATCCATTTCATCTTGTTGTAAGTAGTTTAACGGTCTACGCTACTCGAATATCGGATGCTAGTTGCCTTGTTAACTTTTACACTATGAACGAGAGTTGAACTTTATTTAAAATGTCGCAATTTGAGTAATATTGCATTTGTCGAACACTCGTAAATATCTAGAAATATGTCTCCTTCACTGTTCTTTAACTATTTAAGACTATTAAAACCAAATACAGCGTATTTAAAACATTTAACAATGCATTACCTCGTGAACCGCAGGTATGGCTTTTCGAGCATGCGCAGTGGGCCATGACAAAGGCTCATTCTTTTTGTCACTAAGTGTACATAACTAAACTATTGTAAACAATGGTAAAAGAAAAAAAAATATTCTCTTTACCACTGATTACAATAGTACAGTGGTGTACATTAATTTACTTATTACAATCATAGTAATAGCTTTAGTTTCTTAGTATTAATTTAATAATGGAATATGTAGACTAAATTAATAATACATAATAAGTCTACACAAAATACAGATAGATCATGATAGAGGCCTGGTACCTGTTCTGGTCTTGTTATCCATTCAGTGCTTTCTAAGTGGTCAACCTTGGCTTAATTTTAAAACTGGGTAGTTTTTTAATATTAGATTAGGCACTCTTTAGTTAATATTTTTCTCTCCAAATATAATTTGTCATTCAGTGAGAAATGTTAAATTTAAAACAAATACAAAAAATGTTTACTAATTTCTCCATTTGACTGTCTTTTCATCTCTCTTCGGTCCTAAAGACTTTATTCTTAAATACTTGTAATCTATTCTGATCGCTCATTCGGGGAGGCCCTCCATGTCCTTGTGTGGTCACAAAATTAGGGTAAAGATACCTATTTCTGTGATATGACTAATTCTGTGATAAAATTTCAATTCATTGTCTCGAAATTATTTTAAAAGGTAGTTCCTAAGCTACTCCGGACATTGCACAAGCTTTTGTCTTTCCATTTTATTGATTTGCCCGCCTTTTGATAAACCAATACAAAGCCTCAAAAGCCATCCTGTAGTTGAAAATGATTTAAGAAACAATTTTCCCTCCGTGACTGTCCTTGAAGAAATATTCTGTATTTTGGGGAAAGCGTTTATTTAATAGTTGTATAAAATTCTAATATTTTTTCTAATATCAATTCAACCAACTGATACATGAGTATTAACAATAAAAAAGCACGGTGATGGTAGAGCAGCTTCTGTATTTTCAATTTTTTATCATTTTTCTTTTGATATACTCCATCTCTCACTATGTGAATGCAGACACTAAGAAGAAAGAATATTAATAAGCTTTCATATTATTACACCACGTAGAAATCAGTTATATTGAAATTATATATGTTTACTCATTAACAGGCGTCTTGTATTTAAACCTGTAGGCAAAGTAGGCATTTGAAACCAATTTCCTAAAATAATTTCTTCATTTGATAAAATTTATGAGATTTTACTTTATTTTCAATTTTCGTTATTTCTCTAAAATAATTTTATTAATATTGTCCTGCATCATAGCTTAGTGGTTAACACAAGATGCCTTGGCACAGAGCTATGGGACTTGCAGGGTTCGTGTTCCTATGGGGGAAGACATTTTCTAATGAAATTTCAGCTAGTATGGGACCAGTGCCCACCCAGCATTGTGAGGCATTTGGGTGGCTACAATAAGTAACAACTTCAAATTGAGAAGACCAGCTACAACGGCTGGGGGCCGACATGCTGACCACATGTTACCCCTACACTGGCACGATGATTGTCTACCTCTGTGATTAACACATGTGGATGTGAGGCCAGCACCCCGATGGCAGGCCAAGGGACTTCTAGGCCTGGAGTTTATTTTTATTATTTCATGATTATGTTTGTAGAGGACTAGTACATTTGTTTGCAGACATTTTATCACCATGTGTATTGTTAATATTATTATTTATTGCTAAGTTTATTCTTAGAGGGAAATAGGCCTAAATATTAAATGCATGTTTTGTATTTACCCTCATATAGCTTCTAATATTGGTTATCAACCATAATAAACACCTAATTTAGATTCATTTTTAATTTATAAGCTTCTGCTTTAATATCACTGAATTAGGAATTCACTAGCGGACCACTCAAATGACATCTATACAAAAACAAGTGTAACTAAATTAGTATGGTTCAAATTCTTCCCTGTAGGGGGAGAGCGCCTAAATATCTGTTAAGGGAAACATGTGCTTACAAGAAGAAGAAGAAGGAATTCACTCACGGTGTTAGGATACTACTATCATGGAATTAGGAGCCGTATCATGGATTTAGGAATGTTTGTCTTGGAGAAAAGAATGAGGAATTTGGGAACAATTGAACTTTAGTTTGATGTGAATTTGGTAAATATTCTCATGGAAGATTCATACACTTTTCCTCTATTCATATTTTGTCACCATTATCTAAAATGTTACACTTGCAGAAAAATGTAAATGCTATCTTGGAATTAGGCAACTGTGTGATCCCTGTCCCTATAGGTTGTGCAGACCTATTAGCTGAGAAGGTAAGCTACAATGTTGCATTTTAGCCTCTTCTTTGTTAGGAGTTACTAGACCAAATTAATTTAGTTACACATATTTTTCCACAGATGTCATGTGGTCAGCATGAGACATCTTGTATGCAACTGAGGTATTACTAGGATGAAGAGGTTGGTCAATTTTTCTTAATGGCCTCTTTATTCAGGCTTAAGGATCCTGCAAATCTTCAGACTTGGATCCCACGGTTTAAAATCCCTCCCAGAGGACTTGCTCCTGGATTTTTTCATCCTAAAAATCCTTTGACTCTGACCAGGTTTGAATCTGGGACCCTTGGACCAGAGGAAGAAGCATAACCAATAGTACCTTGGCTGACTTATAAGTCAATTGAATGGAATAAAAAATAAATGGAATAATTGGATGGTGTTATGCATCAACGTGCTAAAAAAATGTGATTTGGATATCATCTGTTGCACTGGCTCATGAGGTAAGTTATGCACACTTTTAATGCCAACTTATTATTAAAGAAAATTTTAAACACCGTCAGCCTTATCTGTTTTGCAACAAATAGCTATGAAACCAGACCTCATAAATGTTTATCTAAATTTTGCATCATGCAGCTAAGTTCCAAATGTTTCCTCTCTTAGATTGTTGATGCATAACTGACAAACAAGGAAAATAACTTGGAATATCCAGTATTGTTAGTTTGGCGCTACAATAAATAGTGAAGATTGACTTAAACTTTAAACATTGTTTTTCTCGAAACTTAGATAATGTCATTTAGCCAATTAATTTAAATTGATTTTATTAAACACAATGTGTACATTTAGAGTTTTCACCAGTCTTTTGTAATTTTGGTGAGAGGCTGAGTTCTGCTTTGGCATTTCATTAGGTGGTACCTGGAGCATGGCTCGTCGCAAAGCTTACATCTGCAGTCCTCCTTCGGGTCGTGGTATGACGGATTCTGACATATTTTCCAGTGAAAACCATGCGCGGCGAAGCGTGTGTATAGGTGGCGAAGTTGGAAGTTCGGTCCTTCCCACACATCGGTTTTCATCGTTTCTGTGTCCATTATTTCCATCGGTATTGCATTGGCTTTGTTTTGTCTCTCTTTGATGGCGTCTTTATATGCCTGGGTTTCTGGTAGATTGAAGCGAAGCTTGATGTCCTCAATGAAGTAGGATTCATGTGCTATTCTGTAGGCGTAGCTGTTTCTTGTGTACTTTGAGAGTGACAAGGCCCTCTTGAGATATCTGGCTTTGACATTCTCCAATTTCTTGAGGTTTTTCGCTGTTAGGTGAATCCAAATTATCTGAATACCGTATGTGGCCGCTGGTGCTACCTTGAGTTGGAACAGTGCCATCGCCGTTGGCAAGGACAGTCTCTCAAGCTTGGGGATGTCGAACATCGAATTTATTGCTGCTGTGGTCCTGTCTTGTATATGCATGGTGAACGTGGTTCCAGTGGTCTGCAGCGTCACTCCCAGGTACTTAAAGTTGGGGACTATTTCTAGGGCTGAGTCGCCGCACATAAAGTGGTCATTTTTTGATAATCTCCCTCCTCTTCTGAACTTCATTGCTTTTGTTTTGGAGCTATTTATTTCCATTGAATTTTCTGACGCCCATTTTCTGATATTCTTCATGGCCTCCTGCAGATCTTCAGGACTCTTGGAAAGGATGGCCATGTCATCGGCATACATTAATAGCTTTGTATTTCTTGTGTTTATAGCTTGTCCAATATCGGCCGTCATAATATTAAAGAGGACTGGGCTCAGTGGGTCTCCTTGTAGGACTCCTCGTGTTTGAGCAATTTCTTTTGACATTGATATGCCATCGTAGATTGCTACATAGTTGGTGCTGAGAATCGATTTTATTGTCTCCAGTTCGCGACTTGACCTGCCCAGTGCGTTCTCCAGCTAGTGGCAAAGTAACTTTCTGTTAATGCTGTCGAATGCTTTTGAATAATCTATGAATATTGCATACAGGGGGGTGTTTGGTTGTGCCATGCTATTTTCTATTTCAACTAGGATTTCTTGTACTGCATGTAAAGTCGATCTGCCTGGAGTGAATCCGAATTGATTCGTGGGGATGTTTGCTCGTAGTCTTAGCTCGATGCGCTCTAGTATGATTTTGGAGAATAGTTTGAACATCGTGTTCTCCAAAGCGATTCCCCTGTAACTGTTTGGGTCGTCTTTCCTGCCTTTTCCTTTGTGGAGTACCACTATTATTGTCTTTCTCCATTGCTGTGGGATTGTGCTGTTCGTGAGGCATTCGTTGTATAGGAGGGCTAGCGGTACTGCCAGATCTTGAAACAAGGTTTTCAGGTGTTCCGCGAATATCCCATCCGGACCAGCAGCCTTGTTGTTTTTAGTATTGCTTATGAAGCGGGCTACATCGTCAGGAGTGATTGGGTCGTCGAGTTCCGTTCTTGTATTATGCATGTGCGGCGCTGGATCAACTGCTGTTTCACCCTTCTCTCCTAGTAGGTTTCTGAAGTGGGTTTCCCATTGCTCCAGATTCACGAGAGTAGTTGGGTGACGTTTCTTGGAAGTCCTTAATATATTATATGGCTTAACTTCTGTTTCGGCGATTAGGATTTGTTCTAGGTGTAGATCATAGACTGTCTTCTTTACTTTTAGTAGGCGTTTGTACTCCCGGCGTTGTTCTGCGTAGTCCGTTAGTGCGATGTTTTCAGGTTTTCTGGCTTCGTGGAGGAGCTGTAGAGTTCTTTGCCTTGATAAGTAACATTCCTCGTCGAACCACGGCTTCGCCGTGCGTGTGGCCCTGGTTACCTTATTGGTGGCCTGTGAGATGTTCTCGGTCAAGGCTGCTGTTGCTCCGTCTAGATTTCCCTGTCTCATCATACTTATTATTGCCGGTATTTCTGCTTTGCTTGCTTGCCATTTTTCTTCGTCGATATGTCGTGATATTTTTGTTCTATGGTTGCAGTTTGGTCTTGGCTGTCTTAGGTGACTCAACTGGAGTTTAGTTATTACTGGTAGGTGTTTTCTAATTGCATATTTCTCTATTTTGACTTGGGCTTGTCCCTGGCTATCTGTTTAGCCAATTAATGCATAATGCTATCCAATTGTAATTTGTAAAATTTCATTTCGTTACTTTGTTTTATTTCCAGAGGAGGAAATTCCAGCTGAAGCAGCAGGCGAACCAGGTAATTTTCATGTGTACTCTAACTATAATCTCAATTAAGGGATAAATTATAAACAACAGAAATGAATGGAGACAGAATGTTGATAGACAGAAGAGAGTGTTATACTATAAGGGAAGAAGAAATACAGGAAGACCAAGAAAAATGTGGTTAGACATGTTTTAAAGACGAAATAGGCAATATTGCCATCTGTATTGCCTGGAGTGTACAAAAGAATAAAATTCCTTTCTGATTAGCTGTGAAAGAAAAAATTCAAAGAGATTTATCACACCCTTATCAGACTTAAGTCCCACAAGGCAACTCTCAACCATTGCATCAATTTTATTATTTCTTGTAAGACATGTTTGAAAGCATCATTGCTCCATCTTCAGATGGATTTAAAATGCTTTTTAGACATGTCTTACAAGAATATGAGGTAGGGTGATGGGAGACACAACTTATTTATTAAGTAGAATCTCATAAGGTTACTTCCTATTGTATTTTCATAATAAATTTATAAAATTGTTTAACTTTGCACTTAAAAGCGATCATTCTGAACTGAAAATTCTAACCTTAAATACGGGAAAAAAGATCTATTGAAGAACGATGACTGCAAGTTTTTTCCTCATAATTTAATGTAATTAGAACTCTTCATTGATGAATCTGGGAAAACAATAGACTGTGTATTATTATGTTTAAATTAATATCTGATTTGACTAATTAGTGTTCATTATAAATTCCTCAACTCATTGTTCTGTGTCTGCCTCTTTTACAGGCAACCCAGGATCTGGTCTGGCTATGGCTGGTATAGTAGTGCCTTTTGCAGTTCCTGGAAGACGGCAAGCTGTCCTTCATAATATGGTAGCCACACCTGCAGATCGTGGAAGGGAACAAGTTGTGATTCACAATGTCATGTTCACACCCTTGACATCATTCAGTAAGTTAAATATTTGTGAACATAAAAACAAAAAATATATAATTAAGTCAATATGCTACAAGCCGGAAATTTAGGGGTTCAGATTTTTAAAACCAGCTTAAACATTCTGGCAGCACCAAGGTACTGGGGTTAACTTGCCCTCTAAAAGAAATGAGTACCAGATATTTGTTCTGGGGGACAAAGTGGTTGACAACCTAGTTGAAGCCCTAACCTCCTACTACCCCAAGGGCTCAAGGCCTGTAGTGGAATCACTTAAAATTGAATGTTTGTTTACTTTTTGTTAATTTTTTATCATCAACCAGTAATTTTACTCAAATGAACAATCAAAGGTGAACTATTGTTCACTAATAATAACCATGGCAATATTGATAACAAATGGGATGCTTGGAATTATATTTTCTGAAAACGTCCTGTAGAAAAGCCAGATGGAAAATGAATGAATGATATGAGAGAATAAAATTAAATCTGATTTGTGGGAGATAATTTATATAGAGAATGATTGGAAGACATATAGGGATGTAAGGAGAGCATATATATGGCTTAGCTATGAACCTTGAGGTTTGATAGTATTTAATCTACTTCTTCACTACCAGCTAAGGAAGAAGCTAAAGGCGATACCTGGCATTATCGAACCCAATAGGTTGATAGCCATGTAGACATAAGTTCCCTATCCTAAGCTAATGTTTTCCAATCATTCTCTGTATAATCTATTTCCCTCAAATCATAGTTAATGTCATTCTCCCACCTAATTCTTGGTCTACTAACTGGGAGTTTTCCTTCTGGTTTTCTTACAAGAAGATTTAATGTACCTATTTTATTCTATATTTATGCCAGAGTCCTGCCATCGCAGTATATGAAATTTAACTTTTCTTATTACATCTGGTTTCCTATAAACAACATGTAACTAACTGTTATGTAATCTTCTCCACTTGCCTGTTTGTTCTCCTCTCTTTGGTCCAAAAATGTTCCTAAGTACTTTATTCTCAAATGTAATCTTTTACCCTGCTTTAAAGTAAGATAACATGTTTCACATCCGTATAATGTAATTAGGAAAATATCAGTTATATATACTTTTAGTTTAACGTTTTTTGAGAGAAGTTAGGATGACAAATGTCCCTGTAGTATAATAGCATGCATTTCTAGAATTGAACCTATGTTTAATTTCTTTGTGCATCTCATTCCTATTTGTAATTATTGTTTCTTGGTATTTGAATTCAACCACTATGTAAAAAAGTCCCCTCATTTGTTATTAACTGCCCATTTTCATTATATAATGTATTTCTATGTATGAACATATTGATGTTTGACATTTATATTATTAATTTAACACTTCTCAGTGAAGGATAACTTATATTTGAAGAGAATAATTTTCGCCTAGACCGAATAGACTTCAAATATAATTTATAATTATAATTTATTAATATTGAGGTAAGTTGTCCAGACAAAAATAATATAATTCAAATAACCTCAAAATATAAATTCCTAAAATTAAATATAATTTATCCTTCAGTGAGAAGTGTTAAATTAATAATATAAACGTCAATAGAAGCCCTACTGGTTTTATAAAGTTGTGTTAAGTTCCCAATAAATGTCTTCTTAACTAAGAAGCCGCCATATGCAAAGATAGAAGCAAAGGTTTCAAGCATTTGGCACGAGGGAATTACATTGTATATAAGAGAAAAAAATTCCGTCCAGATCGCAACTCGCCTCGGTAGCTCAGTTGGTAGAGCACTTGGCCCGGAAAGCCAAGGGTCCCGGATTCGAGTCTCAGTCTAGGCAAACAATTTTCTCTTCAAATATATTGATGTTTATTTCAAGCCTCAATTTGTTAGTGTTGCTCACTAGAATGTGCATGTATCACATCCTGGCTTTAAGCAACTTGTAATGATTTGATGCCATCCTCTAGCACAAAATTGAATTGTAGATGAGATAGTGTAACCAATTGTGAATTTCAAAAGTACCTGAAAATTGTAAAATTCCAAAAAGTGCAGTCTCCAGAGAAGTGAAGATGAAGAGCCAAGAGAAGTAGAGTGGCAAGCAACATAAAAGTGTAATTTACACAGAATTTTTTCCCATCAGTAGTTTACAGAATAAAAATAAAATTCATATTAACACCAACATGCCTACAAATCTTTGGAGGATGAAGAAGGCATAGAACTCAATAAGCTCTCAGTTCATGCTGATGATGTATTATTAGGGAATAGCGAGGAGATACGAAGAACCAACATGAACACTCTATTGAGTAACACAAAGAAATTATAATTGGAAGTAAACATCTATAAAAGTAAATACATGACCTCAGATAGGAGTACATTATATAATGGAAATGGAGAGTTAATGAAAAATGAGGGAAATTTTGAATAAGTGGCCGAATTCAAACACCTACAAACAATAATTACAAACAGGAACAAGATGCATAAAGAAATTAAACATAGACTCAATTCTGGAAATGCATGCAGGGACTGTTGTGATCCCAATTTCTCTCAAAAAACATTAAACTGAAAACGTATTAAACTGTCATTCTCACATTTATATTACATGGATGTGAAACACGGACTCTTACTTTGAGGGAGGGGAAAAGATTACTAGTATTTGAGAATAAACTTTTTAAGAAAATCTGGACCAAAGGAAGGTGAACAGACAGGCAAATGGAGAAGACTACATAACAGTAAGCTACGGATATAATAAGAAAAGTTAAGTTTCGTAGACTTCGATGGATGGGACATGTGGCATAAATAGGGTATGAAAGAGGAGCATGAAATCTTCTTGTAGGAAAACTAGAAGGAAAACGCCCAGTTGGTAGAACAAGAATGAGGTGGGAGGATATCATTAACTATGATTTGAGAGTGGTAGATTATACAGAAGATGATTGGAAAACATTAGCTCAGAAGAGGGATGTATGGAGAGCTTATGTCCTTGTAGCCATGATCTACAGGTTTTATAGTGCCAGTAAGTTAGTTAGTTAAACTGAGAAATGGTTAATTGTGTGAATGTGTGAACTGTTAGGATTGACAACAATAGTTGTTAAAAATGGAACAGGTCAGTGATCCCCAGATCCTATTGTCTAGTCAACTATAGTCTGTAAGGGAGAATGAAAAGAAATTCACAATCAAACGTAAAAATTCCATACTGCTACTTGCTATGGTACTTTTGGAAAACATTATTCATAGAACAATAAATGTGGGGTTTTCTTGATAGTTTAAATATGATTAGAACAGGAACGGTGGCAATTCAATGACAACACCAGGAACGATAAATTGAGTTTTCACCATGTATTTTTATTATGTTTATATTAATGTTACTTTTTATCAATAGTTTAGCATTTAAATGTTTTGTGTCCTTTTGTTTTCCAGTAACCCCCATATTTGAAGAAGATGAGGACGAGACAGAAATATCCGTACAAGATCTAAATAATGGAGGTAAGTTTAATATTTGTGAGTGTGAAAACACAAACAAACAAATAAGAAATATGCTATAAGCCAGATGTTCAGGGTAAGAATTTATAAAACTGGTGTCAACATTCTGGCAGTACCGATGCTCTGGTGTTGGCTCATTTTCTTTCGGAGATGAGTACCAGATTGCTTGTTCCAGAGTTAAGGTGACCGTTGTGGTATCTACGGTGGGAGCCACAGGCCTAAGGGCTGCACTTAATTACTACTGTACTTCAAGTGAAAGAAAGTACCTGGACTACGAAGTAGTGCAAAACAGATGATTTTGAGTGTTTTTTATTTAGAATAAGGATAAATCTTATTCACAAATATTATACACAGTACTGACACCTGAATGAGCAAGTCCTCATGCTCAGTTACATATATACATTACAAAGGAAGAGAGAAAACTAAATATATAAATTTAGGAGAGAGTTTCTAGACGTAAAATAAATTCTAACACATAAACAATTAAGAAATAATACACTACACTCCATGGCTTAACAGGGCTAGAAGGCCCTTGGCCTACCAACAGGCTGCTGGTCTTACATCCACATGTGTTAATCATCCAGCCAACGTAGGGGTGACATGTGGTCACCATGTCGGGTCCCCCAACTGTTATGCTGGTTTTCTCAACCTTAAAAAAATAATACAAGGGGAAATAAAATAAAACAAAATAGAATATAATATATTAATATTTAATTTTAGGAAGTGGTATTTTAAGGTTATTTTAATTATATTATTTTTAGTCTGATTATCTTACCTCAATATTATTGTTGATTTGTTCTTGTTTAAAAACATGTCCAAGAACAAATCAACATTAATATTGAGGTAAGATGATCAGACTAAAAATAATATAATTAAAATAGAATATTTTAATACCAGGCTGAAGAAAGTAATTAGGAAATAATAATATAAACCAAAATAGGTTACTGTTTATTTATCATTTTAAAATATAATAATTTTTCAGTTAATTAATTTAAATAAAAATAAGTATATATCCTCAACTCGTGTCCAATTCAGGGTCAGGTTGAGATTTGAGATGAGATGAAGCCCCCTTATATAGAGATCTATGAATGACAAGGGAGTCAGCTAATCATGCCTGATGCACCATCACAATTGCTTAATGAATGAGATAAGTATGGGGAAATGTTGGAATGAAATTGTAGCAGGGGAAAACGGGACAAAAACCTGCCCAAGCTCCATATCGTCCACCATGAAACCCACATGGAGTGACCGAGACACGATCTCAGGACCCCAATGGTGAGAGGCAAGCATCTAATCAATTTTGCCTAATTCATTTAATTGCTTTCTTAAATCTGTCTGTATTTAGTTTGCTCAGCTCTGGATTGAATCTAATTAATTGGGTCCTATGTTATCTACTATGTTGGTCATGCAGTTGTGTAGAATTTAGGAACATGTAGCAAAAAACCATGGAAACTTTTAGTTGCTGGCCCTTCATGGAGGGATGATAACCAGCCTGGTCCTTTCTGGAGGCTAGATGCACCGGAACCTTCAAGAACATCAATGATTTCAATTAGATCATCGTCCCTGTCAACGCCAGATGGACAATTTAATAGGAGAAGTGCCTTGAACGTACCCCATAGAAGGAGATGTCACAGCCATCAGAGTAATAGTCGTAAGTTTAACATTTCTGTAAATATTGAGACTTGACGCTACAAGTCAGAAATGCAGGTGTTCAAATCCCGGTGGGGTAAGAATTTTGAAAACTGGCAGTACCAAGGCCTTGGCTGACTCATCCTCTAATGGAAATGAGTACCAGATGATTGTTCTGGGGTTAAATGCGACTATCATCTTGTGGAGATTATTTTGATCTCCAAGGGCCTAGTGGGATCACTTTATTACTACTGTACTCCCAGCGAAAAAAAGTACCTGTGCACGGAACAGGTGGTGGTGAGTTTACATGCAGGTGGATTCCTCAAATACCATTTGTGACGATAATGTGGTACCATTGTACTACACATAACAAATTAGATTAGTTTCCTGCCATCAAGCAAGGTGATATCACACTAGTTTTAAATGTTATATCATCATGAACTTGTTTAGGTTTAGATCATATGAGCCTGTTCCTATGAGATTACAATAGTTTACTTGTGTCTATTTTAACTACTCATAACTTACATTAGTTTTATATGTTGGTTTTTAATTATGCTTATAGCACATTGCCAAACTATGTTTTCAATGTGTACAATACAAGCTAGACTCACATGGCATTCGGCTTAACCCCACTCCTTCTTGGGACTTTCTTTCTGTGGGAATACAATCTATTTAATGCTTGTTTAATTTTTTTTATCACCCAACAATTTCATTCAAATCAACTATTAGTTTGAGAATAAAACTATTGTAATATAAAATATGTATGATAGCTGAACAGTAGTAAACAACCTTCTGCTGAGGATGACACTTGTCCCAAAAGGCCTACAATGTTTTAATTTTGTAACAGTTGAAGAAATTGCAAATCAAATATAATTTTAGGCTGAACTATATTTTTTCCTCACTATGCTATGCAATACAATAGTCATATGACACTGTTGCACTATTTACTTTTTCAATTTCTACTAACTTCATATTTTATAATAATTCCTTATTTTTTTTTTTTACAATTCCTATACATTTATCTCTCAATCATTTCTTGTTAGTTCTACAGAACTCCATTGTACATATGCAAGGTTTTGTCAACAATTGCTAGGACCAACATTCACAATAAGAAATTATACTAGTTTTTTTTTTATTTTTTACATTAAGAAGGGATAAGTTAGTGTACACTGTATTAGTTTATTGAAATACTATGTAAATGATTGAGTTGGTCTTTACTTGATGAAAATCCATATTCATTAATTAAAAGTAAAAATATATTAATTAAATAAAAATATATTTAATATAACTGGGAAAATAACAGTTTTATCTATTTTCAGTTTAACGTTTTTTTAAAGGAGTTGGGATTACAATGGTTCCTGTAATGTAAAATAGCCTGCATGTTTAATTTCTTTGTGCATATAATTCCTATTTGTATGTATTGTTCCTAGGTACTTATTGTATATTAGGAAACAAAAGTTGATGTTTGTATCAAGTCTTGAATGATGTAATGGATTTGAACCAGAGGTCCAGGGTTTGAGACTTGATTCAAAAAATAACTTTTCTTTCAAAAATAATTTTGAACTTCATTTTTTTGGTGTTGGGAGAAATTTGAAGATACGGCAATTAAGTGTAGAGACCTTTACATTAAAGTCTAATTTAACATTTATAATAATGTTTACATTTTAAATTGTTCAACATGATTGATGATTTGATTCAGATCGCATAGAGAACGAGCGGCGCCTGCTTCTGTGGGTAAGTTCAATATATTGTATATCTAGAAACTTAAAAAATCATATATCCAGAACAAGGTTGTAATTCCAATTGGGGCTGTTCCCGTAAAACATTTCTTTATATAATGTCTGTTAACACTCTAACAATAATGACATGTTAGTTGAAATCGATGAGAAATTGGCTTCTGGTAACAGAATTGAACAAAATTATAACTTCCATCTAATAAAATCAACATAAGACTTTACAAAACAATAATTTAACCTATTGTGGTATACGGTAGCAAAACTGGATACTAATAGAAAAAGCTACAGCATGTGTGTCCACCTGAGGAAGATTATGGTCCAACTAGATATAATGGAGTCTGGCTAATTAGAACTACAAGCTTGATACAAAGACATAGATATAACAGCTGATATTAAAGCCAGAAGAGTTTAATGGTTGGAACATGCACATAGAATAGCACTGGATACAAAACTGACTCTATAAGAAGACATGGTAGATGAATGGATGATGTGTAGAGTTATTTGAGAAGAACTGGAAACAGAAAGTAAAGGACAGAACAGAATGGCGAGATGTTGTTTAGGCTAAACTCTAAAAGAGATGTACAGTACCGAAGGAGAAGATGATGATGATGCTCTCTTTTCCCTACCAAGCTTGTCATACCACAAATGTAGTGTTGGGTTTGTTAACAGTAGAGTTGGTTCATTAGGAGTAGAAATTCATCTGAAATTTAAAAATTGCTATTGCAGTCGGATTTTTTTTATTTTTTGCAACGAAACTGAGTATATGCTATTAAAATAAAAACAAGGAAAGTATTTTCGAAAAATCAGCAAAACCCGAACCATAGAATAAATTTAAATAACTGCCACAAGAAATTAGTGTTTTACCAATTCAGAAGAAAGATATTTAATAAAATTAACAACTTGTAGATTTCTTGCTTAATGTTGTGTAGTGTTTTCAATCTAACTCATAGTGTTCTCTCCTTTAAATATTAATGATACTTTTACATGTCACTAACTAACTCACTAGCACAATCAAATCATTACATTCATACATCTCTATCTTGAGCTAATGTACACCTCCTGTGTAATCTACTTTCCTCAATCATGGTTAATGTTATTCTCCTACCTCTTTATTGGTCTGCCAACTGGGCATTTTCCTACAAGAAGCTTCCATGCCTCTCTTTCATTCCCCATTCATGCAAATGTATGAGCTTATGTTTGAGCGGCCATGAACCTATCGGTTCGATAGAGTTAGTGAGTTGTTTAGTTAGTTTTTATTTATTCTATATTCTTTCTTGGTAATGATAGTTTAGCCATTGAAATGCAATGATGATTGAAAAAAAATATTTTTTGCTGATTGGGCTTTTAGTGATAAAATGAAAAAATTATCATCACCAAGATGATCTTGTGTATTAATATATTCCGTAAGCCAAAGAATTTGACCAAAATTTTGACTTGCTGAGGGATTCCACAGTTCCTGCCAAGATAAATTTTAAACTGAAAATTGTTATTAATAGCACATAGGACCTTCTTCCATGTAAAAATTAAACTTTGAAAAAAAAAATACAACTTTGTTCTGGGCAACCACTAAGTTATGACATAGGGAATGGATTTTTATGAAACTGGTTATAATTGAAGTTCTTTTAGATCCATGCGAGTATATCCTAGTGTTGGTCTCAAAAATCTCACTTCATTAGCCGTTATTTTGCTGATATTAGTAATCCTCAGTTCCATAATGTAGCACAGGTCAAGCTATGGTTTTATAAACATATTCTTGTGTGTCGCTGTACTAGGGAAAGCTTAATGAATTTGTTAATTATTCCTATTACTCATTACCATTAACATCAAAGTCTGTTCTGATCTCATGTTAGAATTGGTTTGTCCATCTTTTACTGGATCTTCCTACATTTATTCATCCTAGTTGTTTGTAATGAAGAATGTTTCGGAATTCCATTGTTATCCATTCTATTGATGTCGTCCATTAATTTATCACTGTATTGTGCAATTCTATCTAATTGTTTGAATATATTTAGTTCTCTTTGTATATTTTAATTTTGTCTTTGATCTGCTATTGTATAACCAGCAAGTTAGTATTAGGTGGGCAAGTTATTGTTGGTTTGGGCACGTTAGGGTGAGAACATAAGTGAACCAGATTAGTGTTCAGATGTTTCTTAGCATGTTTTTTGCGATAAATTGGCTACACTGTCTGAGTAATGGCTAATACATATTTTACAATGCAAATATGGTGATTTTAGGATACTTATAGCTCAGATTCTCACTTCATTTTAAGCCATTTCTCACTTTTTTTTTGGAAATTATTCACATACTGCAACAATAGATTGTATTTTTATTTGAATTTATGTGGCATAGACGGTGAGAATAACAAGTGAACTAGCAGTAATTCAATGCTAAGTGAAAGTTTTCAGCAGTTTAATCCATCTATTAGAGTTGGACATTAAAAAATGCAACTTATTTTAGTGAATAAGGTTTGTTTAACTTAATTTCAGTGTAAAAACCCTTCACATTAAGGTCTAATTTAACATTTCTAATTATTTATCTGACTAGTGGGCTTGAGTTCAATACCCACAGGTTATATTAATTGTAAAATTTTCAATCTCGGAGAGGTGGTGGTGAACAATTTGTAATCACCAGATTCCTGCATTAAATTGAAAACTTCTCTGCAGTGCATATGTTGAGAAACATGTGATACTGTTGGAAGTGATTCGTCCATCAGATGTTGGTGCTATTCGATAGGAGTAGGCTATGTGCTTCTCCCTTCTCTTCATGTGTCATACAACACACTACACTACACTCCTCTCTGTACACAATACTAGAACACATTAATGCCATCTGGCTGCCCACTGTGCATGTAAAGTGCAGTGGGTGGCATTTTAAATTACTGAACTCATTGTTGATCTGTTTCTGTGCCTTTTTCAGGTCTTCTTGACATTCCCAATGCGAGAGACATTGAGGCGATGAGAAGTAAGTTAAATATTATATATATCTAGAAACATAAAAACGTAACAATATCATTTCAAATTTAATAGATGACCAGAACAAGGTTGTAACCCTCATTTAGTGAACTCTAAAGGAATTAAACTATTGAAGTTGTTCTCATAAAAGAATATATATATATATATATATATATATATAATGTTTGTTAACACTCTAGCAATCATAATTTTTTTGGAACCAAGATTTGAATCTAGCATCCGATTAACAAAACGTAGTAGTAGTAGTAGTAGTAGTAGTAGTAGTAGTAGTAGTAGTAGTAGTAGTGGGACTTTATTAGACAAAAAAGTAAGATATTTACAATATTATTTACAAATATGGGTCGCACGGGCAGTAAGCCGTATGTGCTGTTGACAGTCCGTTACAATAAAGTAATAATTGGTACTAGTGTGAAGAAAAATAAACAACAAAAAAAGCAATAACATTACAATTACATAAAGAAAATACAATAATAATATTACAATTAAATAATAACACAATAGAATTATACACTAAAAAACATTAACATTACAATTACATAAAGAAAACACAATAATATTACAATTAGGTAATACCACAATAGCGTTATACACTTAAAAACATTAACATTACAATTACATAAAGAAAACACAAGAATATTACAATTAAATACTAACACAATAGCATTATACATTAATTAATTTATATATAATTTTTAATAATTAATGGTATTGCATTTTGATAACATATATTTATTCATGAATGAGTGTTGTCCTTATTTTCCGCGTTGTGTCCAGAAATTTACCCACGTTTATCCAATTTTCTGGATTTACCAATAACTCGTAGCATGCCAATCTTTCCCGGTTTGAATTTAGAAATCTTTCCGGTAATAACTGACGTCTCCAATATTCTAAATCATTACATTGTCCTAATATATGTATCTCATCTTCAAAGTTCCCGCACATTGGACATATTCGCATATCGTGATCGTCGCTAATTTTTAGAAATTTCCATGCCCCTAGCCTAAACCAAGCAAGCCCTGATCTCTCCTTAAATCCTAGGTTGAGTATATACGATTCTTTTCCCCAGACGTGTTTTAGGTCTCTTTGTAAACACAGTGAGCGTTTTCCTGTACATTCAAGGTCATTAGGTTTAGGAATTCACCAGAAATTTTAAAAATTGTTATAGCAACTGGAATGTTTTACTTTTTGCAATGAAACTCTGCATATACTATTACAATAAAACAAGGAAAGTATTTTCAAAAAATCACCAAAATGTGGCCATTAAAAATGGAGGTTTACTTGAAACCTTAAATTTAAAAAGTCACTCTTTGTTTTCCATGCAGTCTTAACACATTTAACAGATGTCAATTGTGAATGAAGGTAACATCTCTGTGAAAATTGTACAAAATATGAGGTGAGGTGTAAAATATGATTCATTTAATGATTACTGAATATTTAATTTCGTTTTCCAGTCACTGAATTGTTACATATGTGCTTCTTTCCAGGAATGAGAGACGAGCATCTACGCATTGAAGATGAGGAGGCACGTGGAAGAGAGCATTTAGAAGCTGGTGAGGGCACAGGTAAGATGTGGATTCATCATTTAATATCTTGTGTCAATATCTGACTTAAGTTCCAGTTTTAATGTAAACAATGCATTTTCTATGGTCTATTAATGGTTTTACCTTTAAGGCTAGGGGACCCATCATGGTGACCACTTGTCACCGTATACTGGCAGCATGATCGTCTACCTCCATGAATAACACATGTGGATGTGAGGCTAGCAGCCAGCTGGTGGGTCAGGAGATTTCTAGGCCTGTCACATCATAGAGTTTTTTTAGTTCAGTTTTGGCACACGACTCAAGTAAGTAGGCCTATTTTATGGAATGCTACCTCAAAGTCCTCTGAGGAAACCCTTTTATTCCATCTAAGCCCTTTGTGCACAGTATAGTTGATTTTTATCATCTCACAATTAATTTAATTTGATACCTGGCTGTTTGTTCTTTTTTCCAGATGCTGAAGATCGACGTCATTTCACAGTTCTACGTGCTGTCCAGTACGTGATCAACAAGTTATGTCAATTAGTGGAACTCCTTACATTTTAAAATCAGGAAGTTACATTATGAGGTTTTTTTAACATTCTTACTTCATATGTTTATTTTGTTGGACGATCGTTTCAAAGCTATTGCTCCATCTTCAGCTTGTCACAAACTGGTTTTATTGCTCCATCTTCAGCTTGTCACAAACTGGTTTTATTGCTCCATCTTCAGCTTGTCACAAACTGGTTTTATTGCTCCATCTTCAGCTTGTCACAAACTGGTTTTATTGCTCCATCTTCAGCTTGTCACAAACTGGTTTTATTGCTCCATCTTCAGCTTGTCACAAACTGGTTTTATTGCTCCATCTTCAGCTTGTCACAAACTGGTTTTATTGCTCCATCTTCAGCTTGTCACAAACTGTTTTTATTGCTCCATCTTCAGCTTGTCACAAACTGGTTTTATTGCTCCATCTTCAGCTTGTCACAAACTGGTTTTATTGCTCCATCTTCAGCTTGTCACAAACTGGTTTTATTGCTCCATCTTCAGCTTGTCACAAACTGGTTTTATTGCTCCATCTTCAGCTTGTCACAAACTGGTTTTTTTCTTTTCTTCAAGATCTGTGTTCCAAGGAACTTGGTAATGAGGCTCCTTTCTCCGGGGATTTCAAAGTTCATAATTTTCTTCTTGGTCTGTATATAGATTGTTTCATATATCGTGGTATTTTATAACCGTTTCAATAATTTTTTTTATCTATTTTGTGTTTATCTGTCCAAAAATGAGCAGCTACTGCAGATTTTTCCACTTCTCCCTTTTTTACATTTCGGATGTGTTCTTTAGTTTTAATGTTTAAATTTCTCTTTGTTTTCCGTATGTATACCTTATCAAAATCTGCACATTTTATTTGATTATTCCGAATTTTTTATTATCTTCAATTTTTTTCATTCTTGTTGGTTTTTATAAGTTTTTAAAACTATAATCATTCTTTGGTGCTAATTTGATGTTAAAATTTCCAAAATTATTTTGGAATTTATTGTGTGCCCAAGGGTGATATGTAAATTTCTTGTATCTCCTTTCCTTTGGCTTTTCTATCTGAAGAGCGCTTTCATTTCTCAATTTCTGTTTTTAGAATTCAGCTATTAATAGAAAGAAACACACACAGTTAACTACATCAAATCAAGATAGAAAAACCAAAGGAAAGGAGATACAAGAAATTTACATATGACCCTTGGGCACATAATAAATTCCAAAACTTTTTTTGGAAAATTCATCATATTAGCACCAAAGAATGATTATAGTTTGAAGAACAAGGAGAAAATTATGAACTTTGAAATTCCCGGAGAAAGGAGCCTTGGAACACAGATCCAGAGCCAACAACTTGAAGAAAAGAAAAAAAACCAGTTTGTGAACAAGCTGAAGATGGAGCAATAGCTTTGAAACGATCGTCCAACAAAATAAACATATGAAGTAAGAATGTTAAAAAATGCAAACTCAAATATTAAACAAATAAAACACAGAGAGCCGGCAATTCCATCGCCTGCTTGGTAAAAGCAAACAAATACAATTTTGATGTCATGTTAATTAACATGTTTCATTCAGAATTGGATTTGGTTTTAATTTTAGAAAGAAAAATTAACGCTCGGACTGGGATTTGAGATATCCGGGTTCGAATCCCAGTCCGAGAATTAACTTTTCTTTCTAAAATAAACAGAAATTAAAACTCACAGCCGGCAATTCCATCGCCGGCTTGATAAAAGAAACAAATACAATTTTGATGTCATGTTTCATTCAGAATTGGATTAGGCTTTTATTTTACAAAAAAAATTAACGCTCGGACTGGGATTTGAGAGGTCCAGCTTCGAATCCCGGTCCGAGAATTAACTTTTTTTCTAAAATAAAAGGAAATAAAACACTGAGAGCTGGCAATTCCATCGCCTGCTTGATAAAAGCAAACAAATACAATTTTGATGTCATGTTTCATTCAGAATTGGATTTGGTTTTTATTTTACAAAAAATAATTAACGCTCGGACTGGGATTTGAGAGATCCAGCTTCGAATACCGGTCCAAGAATTAACTTTTTTTCTAACATAAAAAGAAATAAAACACTGAGAGCTGGCAATCCCATCGCCTGCTTGATAAAAGCAAACAAATACAATTTTGATGTCATGTTTCATTCAGAATTGGATTTAGTTTTTATTTTACAAAAATAATTAACGCTCGGACTGGGATTTGAGAGATCCAGCTTCTAATCCCGGTCCGAGAATTAACTTTTTTTTCTAAAATAAAAAGAAATAAAACACTGACAGCTGGCAATTCCAATGCCTGCTTGATAAAAGCAAACAAATACAATTTTGATGTCATCTTTATATTATCTCGATCTGACAGTAAAAAACACCAAGATCACACCGACCCATTAGTGTCAAATATAGGACACTACCACATAACATGGGATAAACATAAAATACCCACATCCATAGTCCCAGAGGCTTGGCATGCTGACCTCATGACATGAGAATATAAGGTGATTCCGCCGGCTATGCACCACAAGAGTCGATGAAATTGACTACTATTAGCGAACACAGGCATACACTCGACGTATGTTCCTGAGAATCGCTACATCTGAATGAAGGAAATAAAGGGTGACTCCGCCCGCTATTTGCCAAGAGCCGATCAAAGGAATACCTAATATTTAGTAAATTCACTCCACTCTGCTAAGGTTTTCCTTGGTGCCAAGGCAAATGCCAGAGTGGCTCCAAGTAACTTCAAACACCCCCCAATCTTTTCAAAATTTATGCCGGGTGAGCAGGGTATTAAAACCATTATCATTCCCCTGAAATCGACTCCGGATGTGATACAACACATAACGCATTGAACACCAGCTGGTCGCCATCTCCATCTTTAACAACATTCACCTTATATTTTTTCAAAATTAACAGGGCTAAAAGGCTAAGCCTTTTGGAACCCGCAGGAGTCTAATAAAGCTATTAGTCTCCCAAAAGGGATGTTGTAGCTGCCCAGTCAGGGCCACATTCAACTAATAACACTGGCATTACCCTTTAATTAAATTGAATTATTATTAATTACTCTTTTAGTTTTTGGGTTAATGGACTCAGTCTTCGTCCCCTTGCCAGCATCACCTAAAGTTGGCCAGCAATGCATTCTGCATTGTCCATCTTGTTTGCTCTTTGAGTGTTTGACAGTTTACTTTATTTATGCAAACTGCAAATTATTTATATTTTATTTTAAATTTTAATAAGGACATTTTTATAAACAACAATGTTTTAATAAAAGTTTTAGGAGCAATTGAATCGCTGAGTTGAAAAGGGAAAAAAATCCAAGTCCCTACTTTTGAGAAAACCTTAAAAAAAACTCATAACTTCTTACAGTTGATTTGATGTAGTTATCTGTGTGTGTTTCTTTCCTATAAATGCTGAATTCTATTTCCTTTTTTTTTTTCTTCATTTCTGTGTAATTTTAGATCTAAAAATGGTAATTGTTTGTTCACCTCTGCTTCAAGTGTGAATTTTATTGTTTTCTCTTCTTTGTGTTTTTCTTTCATTATAGCAATAACATCACCAAAATATCTACCCCAAAATTTGAACATCAGTGGATATTCTTTGGTTGCTTTACTTTCAAAATCACTCATAAGTAAGTTAATCAAAAAAGGGGATAATGGACTACCCATTGATAGTCCAAGACTTTTGTTTGTAGAAATTTCATTTATATGTAAAAAAAAAACATTTCATTGATGCACAGTTAAGTTAATTTAAAATATTCTTCAATGCATTCCTTGTCAACGTTGTATTCAATTAACCAATTTTTAAAATTTTTTAAAGTTTCTTCTTTTGGGACACTCGTGAATAATCTTACGACATAAAACGAAACCATTCTATCTGCCGATTCGACTTTTATCTTTTTTAACCTTTCTACCAGTTGGATAGAATTTTCAATTGATACATTTTCACCATTCTTCATTCCGTTGTATTCATGGCTTAGGCATTTTTAAATGTTGTATGTGGGAGAACCTATATTATTTATGATTGGTCTCATTATATTTCCTGTTTTATGTATTTTAGGTAGACCATGAATATTGGGGCTGGCTACCTTTAATTTGATTTTATCTTTTTCATTAAATTTTTTTTTGATGGACTTCTACCTGTTTGATTATTTTTGGAAAAGGGTCAATTCTGATATTCTTCTCCATTTACAAGTTCTTCCAGTCTGTTCTGATAATCTTCTTTATCTAAAATAACTATGTGCTTCCCCATATCTGATTTTGTGTATACCATATTTTTACTGTTTATGTTTTTAAGTGTTTTCATTCTTCTTGGCATCTTCTGTTTTTGGGCGTGTTTTTGATTTTTTTCTAAAATCTTCTCACATTCTTTCCATATAATTATTTGATTTTCAGTTTCTACATCCAAAATTGCAGTTTCAATGTCAGCTATGTATTCTTCTATATTATTTGAATAACTAACTACAGTCTTCAGACCTCTTTCCAATAGTTGGTTTTCAGCTTCAATGAAGGTTTCTTTTGAAAAAAAATGTACATGGCTCTCTGGTTTTTCAAATTTAGATTTTTTTTGTTAGTTCTGTGTATTGATATTTTCTTTCGTTAATTTTTGGGTTAAATTTTTAATTTTCTTTTTCAATTTTCTTACTCATTTTTATGTTTACTATGTTGTAAAAGTTTTTTTTTAAATTTTTCCACATGATTTTTCCTAAATGTTTGAAAGTTTTATATGTAATAAATAAATTTCCATATCTAAATTATTTATCTTAGCGTAATGTTTGTTTCTTTCAATTTTGAGTAATTTCTCTCCCAATGTTTATGTTTCTTGTTTTTGTCTTCTTTAATGGCTTTCCTTATGAATTTAGGTGTTAGATCAAATTTTAAGCATTGATAAATAAATGTAATATCAGCCAGTATTTTGTTTTTATTTTCTTTTAATTATAGAAACTTTTTAATTTCACTATTTAAATTTGAAACAATTTTATTAAACCGTTGAAAGTAGGAGCCGCCATCTTGTTTGGTTCTTATATGTAAAAATCAATTTGTGTTTTCCTTCTTTAGACTTGAATTGTCAGATTTATTTTAAAATCATTAGGAAAGGTTAAAAAGATAAAAAGTTGAACTGGCAGATAGAATGGTTTCCTAGCATTGTTCACGAGTGTCCCAAAACAAGAAACTTTAAAAATTTTGAAAAACTGGCTAATTGAAAACATCATTGAGAAGGAAAGCATTGAAGAATATTTCAAATTAATTGAACTGTGCATCAATGAAATGTTTTTTTCTACATATAAAGAAAATGTCTACAAACAAAAGGCTGGACTATCAATGGGTAGCCCATTACCTCCTTTATTTGGCTAACTTATTTATGAGTGATTTTGAAAGTAAAGCAACCAAAGCACATCCTCTGATGTTCAAAGTTTGGGGTAGATATGTTGATGATGTTATTGCTATAGTTAAAGAAAAACACATAGAAGCTGCTTTAAAACTCTTAAATTTGCAGAAGAAAACAATAAAATTCACGATCGTCCAACAAAACAAACAAGAGGTGAGAATGTTAAAAAATACAAATTCAAATAATAATTATATTTCTTTCTTGTAGAGCAACAGTATACATTAATAGGCCTACTAGAGTACGTTGACATAGCTGGTTGGTTAATACTTAGATGTGGCCACTTAATAATTTATGGTAAAATTCCTGGTACTGTAGGAATATATTTTATGATTTTAACAACATTATGCAATTTTCTGCCCTCCATGGTATCTTTACCTTGTCGTGGTGGAGTGGCTTGCGTGCTTAAATGATCCTGAGAGCTATGCCGGCGGTAGCATTGCTGCCGATAGGGTTACCCATGCCGGACTGGTCGAAGGTGATAAGCCAGACGAAAAAAGTACCTTGGTCGAAAGAGTGACGATCTTTCACCGTAAAAATACAACCGTCAAGAAATGTGGACATGGGTTCAACTCGGGTAAAATCTTCCGGAGGTCAAATAGTCCAGCATTCGGTTCTCCGGGCGGGGACTACTTCAGGGAACCCATGCCAAAGGCTCAAACACAGGGACATGTTCCTAGGAACATGGAATGTTAGGACTTTATACAATAGCGGGGCACTAGAGATATTAACGCGGGAATTAGATAAATCGCCCTTGGATATAGTCGCTTTACAGGAAGTTAGGTGGCCAGGAGAAGGTAGTCAGGAATCAGGAAGCTTTGCATTATACTACGGGGGTGCAGAAAGACCTGCATTTGGAACGGGTTTTTTAGTCAGAAGGAGGATCCTATCCGCTATCCGAGATATTAAGTTTGTTAGTGATAGGATATCATACATAATTCTAAAGGGTAAACAACATGATTTTATAATTGTAAATGTACATGCCCCCACAGAAGATAAAGATGACAAGATCAAGGATGAGTTCTATGAAGAATTAGAATGCTTATTTGATAGCCTTTCACGATATCATATGAAAATTGTCTTAGGAGATTTTAATGCAAAAGTGGGGCGGGAAGATATATTCAAACCAACAATAGGCAAATTCAGTCTTCATGAAGATAGTAACGACAACGGGGTTAGATTAGTCACATTTGCCACATCAAAGAATCTCATTGTTAAGAGCACAACATTTCAGCATAAGGATATTCATAAATACACCTGGACGTCCCCAGATGGAGAAACTCGGAACCAGATAGATCATGTATTAGTGGATAAACGCTGGCACAGTAGCATCATTGATGTTAGATCAGTTAGAGGGACAGACTGCAATTCGGATCATCATCTGGTCAGAGTGAAAATCAGACAACGGCTATCGCTTATGAGAGGAACAAACGCTAAAGATGATTCTGTAAAATTTGAATTAAAAAACTTGAAAAATGATGAAATGCGGCAAGAATACCAAATCAAAATTGCTAATAGATTTGAAGTACTGGAATCTTCAGATGACAATGTGGCAAACGAAGAAGAAACTGATATAAATAAAGAATGGGAGGCTATAAGAGATACTATTAAATTGTCAGCATCAGAAAGCATTGGTTGTTTAAAAAAGAGGCAAAACAAGAAATGGTTTGATGAGGAATGTGCCGACATTGTAAAGAAAAGAAAGCTAGCAAAAATGAAATGGTTACACGAGCCAAATGAGGTAAATTTAGAGCAATTGGGTAGTATTAGACGGGAAACCACCAAGTTACTAAAGAGTAAAAAGAGGGAATATTTGAGAGAGAAGATTAATGATCTTGAAATGAATGCAAAAAATAGGAACATTAGAGAATTATATCAGGGAATTAGTATAGAGAAGAAAGGGTTTCAGGCTAGAACAAACATAATTCGGAATGAAAATGGGGATATGATTGCAGATTCCAGGAGTATATTAAATAGATGGAAAAGTTACTTTAATCAGCTATTAAATGTACATACAGAACAGGACATTGAGGAGGATAATTTACAGACAGCAGAAATGCTAGTCGCAGAACCAAGTGCATTAGAGGTTGAAATGGCGATTGAAAAATTGAAGATGTATAAAGCATCAGGTTCAGATGAGATCCCAGCAGAACTGATAAAATCAGGGGGAGAAAAATTGATGGACAAGATACGCTGGTTGCTTAGTATGATTTGGGAAAAAGAAGCTCTTCCAGATGAATGGAAGGAATCAATTATCGTACCAATTTATAAGAAAGGAGATAAAACTGATTGCAACAACTACAGGGGCATCTCATTACTTTCAACTTCGTACAAAATTCTAACAAATATATTAGTAAGCAGACTTACTCCCTATATTGATGACATTCTAGGAGATCATCAATGTGCATTTAGAAGAAACAGGTCTACAACAGATCAGATTTTTAGTATAAGACAGATTTTAGAAAAGAAATGGGAATATAATGGTACTGTACATCAACTATATGTAGACTTCAAAAAAGCATATGATTCAATTAAGAGGGAGAAGTTATATAGTATCCTGCTGGAGTTCGGAATTCCTAAAAAGTTAGTTAGACTTATACGAATGTGTCTAAATGGCACAAAGAGTAGGGTGCGTGTAGGCAAACAGTTTTCGGACACTTTTGAAATCCAGAATGGGTTGAAGCAAGGAGATGCACTATCTCCTCTACTATTTAATTTTGTACTAGAGCATGCCATTAAATCTTTAGAGAATGAGGAAGGCTTACAACTGAATGGTATTAATAAGCTGTTAGTTTATGCTGATGATGTAGTATTATTGGCCGATAGCGAGGAGATACTAAAGGACAACACGCACACACTATTGAGTAACACTAAGAAATTAGGACTGGAAGTAAATATCAATAAAACTAAATATATGGTCACACGTAGAAATTCATTATATAATGGAAATGGACAGCTAATGACAAATGAGGGAAATTTTGAGGAAGTGGCTGAATTCAAATACCTAGGAACAATAATCACAAATAGGAATGAGATGCACAAAGAAATTAAACATAGGCTCAATTCTGGAAATGCATGCTATTATGCATTGCAGAGACTCTTGATGTCCCAACTCCTTTCAAAAAACGTTAAACTGAAAATATATAAAACTATTATTCTACCAGTTATATTATATGGGTGCGAAACATGGACTCTTACTTTAAGGGAGGAAAGGAGATTACAAGTATTTGAGAATAAAGTACTTAGGAAAATTTTTGGACCAAAGAGAGATGAACAGACAGGTGAATGGAGAAGACTACATAACAATGAACTACATGGTCTTTATAGGAAGCCAGATATAATAAGAACAGTTAAGTCTCGTAGACTGCGATGGGCAGGACATGTTGCACGTATGGGGAATGAAAGACTTGCATGGAAGCTTCTTGTAGGAAAGCCAGAGGGAAAACGCCCAGTTGGTAGACCAAGAATGAGGTGGGAGAATAACATTAACTATGATTTGAGGGAAGTAGATTATACAGGGAATGATTGGAAAGCATTATCTCAGGATAGGGATGTATGGAGAGCTTATGTCCGTGCGGCCATGAACCTACGGGTTCGATAGTGCCATTGAGTAAGTAAGTAAGTATGTAATTTTCTGATATTTAGAGGAAAATCTGGTTATCTATTCCCCTAATATGGTAAGAGGGAAGAAATTCTGGAGATTCTTTGTTATTTAACTGAACGCTAACTTTACTGCAAGCGGAAAAGTCAGAGTTTCACTACACGATGTTTCGAAGCAAGATTTACAATTTTTATATCTTAACTCATTAAAAAAATGGGAGTTTCATCCCTCTAAACTCAGTGATTCAATTGTTAAGAATGTCCATCTATCACAAAAATTAAAATTACTGAGATGTTATTTTTATTATAATAACTTATTTACTTTAATGTTAAATTTGTGCGATAAATATTTTCAGAACATAAAATTATTTTGTTATTGTAATTTTATTACTTACTGTTTATTTTCCAGCTTTAGCTCTTCACCTTTTGGGGCCTTAACGTGAAGAAATAAAAAAAAAGCAGCGGATCATTTTAATTTTCATTGGACTTTAGTGTTCCATCAGTAGGAGGTGGTGATAATTTTCAAGTGAGTTCCGTCCGGCATACTGTGTTTCTTCTGGTTTCGTGTTTATTATATTTTTATAGGATAGGGGTGTCAACCCTATGCCCAACCCCCAGTTATCCTGGAGGACCGATGTTTTCTGTCAGGGTTGTCTCCCTGAATTTCAAGCTTTAGAAACGCCCTTGCAGCACTTAGCATTATTCAGGACGTGTGTTGTGTGTCGGACTTAATAGCATTTCCCTAGCAAGACCATTGCCATCAGACTGTGAAAGAAAGTAAGCCGTTCTTGACAGAAGTTAAAAGCAAATAATTTGAGGAAGCTTTTAAGAGTGACGATTGCCACTTGAAATTAGTTTGAGTTAATATAAAAAATACAGTGTTTAAATTTTTTGTTTTTTTATTTTGTAATTATTTTGATCGATAAATAAATTAATTATTCTACTTTAAGAAATCCTATTGTGTCTCCATATTCATTTATTTTAACTTATTAGGAGATAATTAAATTCTATCATGTCACCTCATATTTTGTCTTCTTTTTAGACCATTTTCAAATTTATTCCATCTTCAGTATAGTCATGATAGAACAATTCACGTGAAAATAATGAAGAAGGAATGATTGTGAAACCAGTCTAAAAAGAAGACAAAATATGAGCACAGGTGATAATTTTAATATTATGAAGGGTCCAGGGGAAAAACGATGAATGTCACAACATCACAAAAACTGAGGTTTCATATTCTTAGTGTTTGTACTGTTCCCTAGTAACATTTATAAGGCAAAAACTGTTTAAAGAAGCTATGGGTTATGTTTAATAAGGCTTTGAAAATAATGTGTACAGGGAAATGATATAGCGTTTCAAAATTTAAAATTAATTTATCTCAGTTAGAGTTTAATGTGGCATTCATCGTTTTTCCCCTGGACCCTTTTTTTAATAAATACATTTCCTGATAAATAGTTATATTTTTAGAACTCACCTCATAATTGTTGATTTCTTGAAGACTACAGTTTCGATACACTATGTATCATTATCAATTCTATCTAACTGTTGATTCCTGCTCCCTGTGACGGTAGACTGATGAATAAAATGTTGTAAATAATAATATAGTACCTTTTTAATAAAAAAAATCAATTCCAATTGAGCAAGGCGGATAGAATTTTATTACATAACTTAAATTGTTATAATAATGAACATTAAGAAAATTACTTATTTTACGAATATTGATGACTGATGAATTTCCAAAATTTTTTTCCCTGGGAATTTCAAAATTCATGATTTTCCTTTTACTTTTGTGGGTGTGAGTTTTCTCACCAACCACCAGTTCAACAGTTAGATGGAATTGATAATGATACGTATCGTATAGAAACTAGTCTTAAAGAAATCTACAATTATGAGGTGAGTTGTAAAATCTAACTATTCATTAATTAAAATAAACCTCATAGTGTCACTTCCTTTAAATATTAATGGAAAAAAAATTCTTGAAATATCACTCTGGGGTTTAATTTAAAATTAAATTATTTTTACCTGACCTCGTATGCTGTCTTAGCTGTTGCATCTTCAAGAGACGACAGAACATTGGTCATGTAATGACTGAATATGGTAATCATTTCTAAGATTATGAAACCATTTTAATTAGAAGTCAGAATATGAGGTAAGGTAAAAGAATTTTATTTTAAATTTTAAGTAATTTTTTCTTCAATTTCAGATTCCGTTTCAGTATTATGATTTGATTCATGGTTAAATATGGGAAATAACATTATGAGGTCTCGAGGTAGCGTGCTGCCTTCCCACGCAGCAGGCCCAGGTTCGAATCCTGGTCGGGACAGTTTTTCTGGGTGAGGTTTTTATCGGGGTTTTTCCTCACCTGTAAGACAAATGTCAGGAAAACTTTAAGGCCCAAATGGTCCCCGAAATCATATGGCCATCACAATCATCATCATTCATATTCACATTAGATTCAGCTTAGGATGTTTAAAAAATCAATAAAAGTGCACAGACATCTTAAAAATGAGGACGAATTAAAAGAACATGATGTTGAAGAGTGTGATTCTGATTTATAAATATAAGTATTTGTTACTTACTTACTCACTGGCACTATCAAACCCATAGGTTCATGGCCGCACGGACATAAACTCTCCATACATTTCTATCCTGAGCTAATGCTTTCCAATCATTCCCTGTATAATCTACTTCCCTCAAATCATAGTTAATGTTATTCTCCCACCTCATTCTTGTCTACCAACTGGGTGTTTTCTCTCTCTTCTTCCTACAAGAAGCTTCCATGCAAGTCTTTCATTCCCTATTTTTGACAAATGTCCTGCTCATCGCAGTCTACGAGACTTAACTGTTCTTTTTATATCTGGCTTGCTATAAAGACCATGTAGTTGATTGTTGTAGTCTTCTCCATTCACCTGTCTGTTCATGTCTCTTTGGTCCCAAAATTGTCCTAAGGACTTTATTCTCAAATTAGTTGTTACTACTTTTAATAAGAGTTGTATATTGTAAATTAAATATACTGGTTCAAAGAATAATTTATCTTCATTATTTGGTTGGACTATTTATTTCTATTTTTAGTATCTTGAATAATAATAATTTTTTACAAACAGTGTTAAAAATAAAGTAAGTTCAGATGTGGGTTCTTTTTGGGTAGTTGGGTGGGTTTTTTAAGTGGGCTTTATTAAAAAAAACCTGCTCGAGCTTTTTGGGTGGCTGGGTTTTTATTAAACCCTGCATAAAATGTTACAATGATTTTACCAACAACATATCACATCTTGGGAAGAAGATGGCCACAAGTGTAAAAAGTCTAGTTGCAAGTTATTCTCCATTTAAAGTTTTTAAAAAGGTGCAGTAAATTCAATTTTAGATAGGGACTAAATTTTATCCTGTCTCCATCTTTTTGCACATGACTTGTGGACATAAAGAAATAAATTTGTAACTATTTTTTCTAACAGACAGTAGTCTTAATAACTGGCACAGGATTGATGATCGGGGCAAGAGGTACTATGCCAGGATTCTTAGCTAAATTTTGCAATTTCTTAGATTTGCACAGAGTGTATCTTTTGTAAAATTGCCATCGCTGCCATTAGAGGATCAATTTCAATTTTAAGAAGCCATCTTTACAAAATTTCTACTTTATAGAGACTTTTTTTATGTATTTAATAAATTTCGATAATCAGTTGTCTGTATCACTTTGTCCTTGTGACAATCCTCTGATGAGGAAAGTTTTTATCTAATAACTAACTCACTGGCACTATCGAACCCATATGTTCATGGTCATGTGGACATAAGCTCTCCATATGTCCCTATCCTGAGCTAATGTTTTTCAATCAACCCTTGTATAATCTATGTTATGAATACATAGTTCTTTATATAGATTTTTTTATTGTTTTATAGATTATTTTAATTATTATTGCAAAGTCGTTTGAGATAGAGTTTAGACATTCAAGTCTGTTGTCGTTTGAGATGGACTTTAGACATTCAAAGTCTTGTTGAAGCTAACTGTAAACATCCCTACATTTAGTTCATTGGAATGTTAGTATGATACAGTTACAGGTAATTCGAGGTCAAAATTGAATATATAACACTTGAGAAGTGATGGGCTCGTGTCTGTCTGTGTGTGTACTGCTGGAGGGTAAGTCACCGACCATTTTTCTTAATAATGTAGTCCATTTCTTTTGGATTTAAAATCAAGTACCATATAATATTTTTGAAACTATATTTTAGAAAAGGGATATTTTAATTATGTAGATTTGGTTAGATTTAAAAATTCCACAACTCCCTTCTCAACCCTCCCCAAGAAAGTACTGTAGTTTTTAATATAGGCTTAGAATAGATTTAGGGCTAGAGATATTTAGGATTTCTAATTATTTATATTTTAGTAATAAAATAGTTTAAAATAAGACTCCATTTGTTTATTTCTAAACATGTATAACTGTACATCCTCATACTAACGCTCGGCTAGGAAACCGCTACCAGTTTTTCCAAGTCCCGAAGGTCCTTTAAGCCTAATAAATCCAGTTGGGTACCCTAACATTGGTTAGCAGCGGTGGTGATCACTAAATAATTTTTATTATTTTTTATGATAGGGAAACGGACCCTTGCAAGCTTTCTGGACCGTTTGGAATAAAATAAATATTAAAATTTTGTGATACGTACAGTTTTAGATTAAAATCAGCAGTGTAAGATTTATGTAGAACATAGGATATTTATTATTTAATAGAAATTAAATCAAGAAAAAGATATTAATTCTGGATTGGGGTTTAGATTAATCAGACCTTGGAAGAGAGAGGGAAGTTGTGGAAGAAGAACAAAAATGTTTTTTCAATGTAGCTATAGTGATTGAGCAACCATTTTTTTTTCTCTTGTAAAATTGTAAAATCTGTGCATGAAATTAAGAATGTGTATTATTTGTTTTGTCTAGAAAATATGTCTGTTAGGACTGAATAGGATAAAAATATAAAACCATTATAGATTGACAAAACTCATTGCTGAAACGTAGCCTGAAACGTGGCCTGAAACGTGGCCTGAAACGTGGCCTGAAACGTAGCCCTCCTAACGGGATATGTCGACGTATGCGAACCGAACTCGTGGCTTGTGGACGGGGATGACACGCCATCATACTAACATGAATATTTTTGCCGATGGTGATTGTGACCAATAATAATAGAAATAAAATAATTTCTCTGCAATAATAATTACGAAAAAAAATAGCATGAACTAATTACCTTCGTGGGAAATTAGTTCCATATAATACTGAAGTACAAATGGTTTAAATGTCTCGGGTTATTAATTACCTCAGGGCAACTCAAGCGATACCAACATATGAACGAAATGTTGAATTAAATGAGAAAATTTAAAAACGTTATATAGGAATTATTTTTAGATCTTTTCCTGCGAACAGATCGTTTCTGCATGCGGTGGAAAATATATTAAATATGGAGATTAAATAAATAAACGGACTGTGTCACTCCTATGTTGGCAATACTAAATGTCAAGTCGAAATCATACCGACGTTGTTTAAATTAGTGAAAAATGACAGGTCATATGTATGTACATATATATATTTATGTAGCATATATGAAATAATTTACGGGGTAACTACAGGGTATTGTTAAGAAAATATTTAGAGAAAGGAGTCTCGGGTTCGAACCCTGGTGACTAGCTTTACAAGATGGCGGCTGGAGTGAAGGCTAGGTTTTGGAAAGGTCGGAAAAAACAGTACAATAAGTTTCACATACGGTGACTACCAGTTGTTTTTTATTAGATTTCTTGTCCGAGAACGGTAAGCCGGAGTGTTCAAAATTAGCTATAATACAAGTATATTCCTAGCAGGAATGTTAAGAGATGTCCGAGGAATATTTAGTATGAAATATGTCCCCGTATGCGAGGCTATCTAACGGGATTGTGATAAAGGTTCTGGAAATTTTCCAACTTGAATGAGGGAGTTATACATTCAAATAATTCGATCGGCAATATACATGTTACCGAATCATCAGATAAAATATCCGAAATCATAAAGAGTATCAATTTTTTTTTAAACAGATTGATCTGGCAACACGTGTAATGTGTTGGCTAGGATGTCGTCACTAGAAGTCCTGGATTCGAACTCAGGAAAAGGGTATTCAGTATTTGGCTAATCTCTCCAGAATAGCGCTAGTTTAAAAATTTATTCGAGGTTATTGGAACTTGAACTAATAAATTATTTTCCATTTTTTTTTTACAAGTCAGGAATATTTAGCATTTGTCGGGAGTAAATTGGAAATTTTCCGCAACTCGTATAACAAATTTATCGAAGGAAAATATGGAAGTATGGAACTTAGATTCTTTTACAGATTAAATAACAAAATTATTTAAAATAAAATAAAAGTGGCTCATGGAACTCAGTTTCCTTTACAAAAATAAATAATTAACTTAGATAAAATCTTGGTTTCAACGGAGTTTACTTAAAGTGTAACTTATAATAGACCTAATTATACTTGGATGGGACACCAGTAACGGAAATCAGATTACATCTCGTAACGGTGTATTGAAAATAGATTCTGAAAACTTTCCACGACTGTTACAAGGTATGTCAGCTGATGGTTTGAACTTGGACACATATTTCCCGCATAACGTCCTTATGAATTAGAAACAGAAGAATATAATTAATCTATCTTATCGAATCGGTCGATGAACGTAATACGTGGTGAATTTATTAAATAATGGGTTGGATACAGGATAGGCTAGCATCTAGTGATGAATTATGATTTAAATGATGTTGATTCATAAGATAGTTAGTACTGCTGAGGGAACCTTGATGCTGACCATTCTTATAATTCTCTGTCCAAGTAAACGACCTTGCCCGCAGTAGACTAACTATTTAATTAAATAATAATAGAACATTGTGTTTGGCAAAATAAACATACACTGATAGGGCCGAAGATGTTAAAAAAAAATACTAGGAATCATAAATATTCTATACCTAAACGATCGCAATGAAATTAATGATAGGAAATACCTAAAGTATATCACAAACAATAACGTGCCTATAAATGCTAAACTAAATGTAGGAGCGCGAGAGTCAAACATTTTTTTTTTATTAAAACATTAGGAAACATAAATAATCTTTTATATAAGTGTGGTGATAATTACGTCATTTTTTAAATATCACTTCAGAAGGAAATAATACAAAAAAATACTAGGAATCATAAAAATTCTATACCTTAACGATCGCATAATCTTTTATATAAGTGTGGTGATAATTACGTCTATTTTAAATCTCACTCCAGAAGGAAATAATAAAAAAAATAATAATAATAATATCCACAAAATAAATGAATAAATACATGGTATTGTCTATTAATCCTAACCCCAAGTGATATGATACTACATAATCAGGGATTTTTGAGTTTCTGTTGTGAATTATAAGTCTTATCTACCTTATAATTTTTTTTGAATTTTCAACCGACTTTATACATTAATTAGGACTTTTGAGTAAATATTTGAATACCTATATGGTGAATGGTGACTTGCAGTTTCCCCAGGGAGATTTTTATGCCGTGAGGAGTTTGGATTAAATCAAGAGTGTCTTGTTATTTAGGCATTATCGTTTAATGCGACTACATACTTAAAACAATATAATTTCGATTTTATGGTGGCAGCATTTTGTAAAATTGTGAACTGTTCCGATAAATTTTATAATATTATTGGATTATTTAATTTCATAGTGAAGTGAGCCAATCTAGTCGTAGATCTTTTAGACATTTTATTGTAGCAAGCGAATTTGATAATGGAAGCGTGGTGATAATGCCGGCGCATTGTAGGACCCTAGAACTCTGGAAATAATTTCTTGTCATTCAAGTGCAGTTTTCGAATATTTGAGTAGTGAAGTAGACTTAGTGGTTTAACTTAATCCGTAAACGCTCGATCATCATAAATAAAAAAAAGGAAAAAAAAAACTTTCATTACATATATTCCCGATGAAGGAAATATATTGGGAATGAAGAACATGTGGGAAGTTAGAACTCAATTAATGGACTCCGTAATAATAATAAATAACCAATAAACAATAATGATAACAATAAATAATAAATAATAACCTTACTAAAATAAGCTAATAATCTGTGAATTTAAATTAACTAATTTAAAAATAAAACATTGGTAAGTAAATTAACTAACGGAAAATGTAAATGGAACTAACTTAGGAAGCGAGTAGATAATCGTAATCGCTACAATAAATTAAACCCAAAGATTATGAGAACCACAAGTAAATATGGACCAACTACGAGTAATCTTAACAAACTAAATTAAATAGTATGAATAACTAAGTAATTAATAGTAAAGCAGTTTGAAAGGTATAACGGAGCATCAGATTACGAAGACAGGTCATGAGGTAAAAGAGGATGACCGAGACTCAGTTAATAACCAACGGGCAATCTGAGCTATAAAAGCAAAACATGATAACTAATCGACATAATAATGAAAATAATGATAAGAAAAATATTAATAATCATAATAATAATAATAATAATTCACGGAAAATTAATAATACAAATAATAATAATAATTCATAGACAATTAATAAACAATAATAATAATAATTCACAGAAAAAAATTAATAAACAATAATAATAATAAAAATAATAATAATAATACCAGTAATAAATATAAAGAAATTGCAATAACAAATGATTAGCATGAGATGTTATATCGATACTTAAAGTAATAATTAATTATATGAGAAACACTCAGATTGAAGGACCAATTTGTTCATGATGATGATGATTAATTATATGAGGAACAATCAGATTGAAGGATTGCGGATAAATATTGAAGGACAAGGGCAAAAATCATAACACTGAGATACCAGATAGGACTAGCAGTAATCCTGGTATAGTATTTTAATAATAATAATAATCATAATAATAATAATAATAACCTTAATAACTATATTAATGAAAATAAACAATGATACCAAACATCAGTAATAACAATAAAAGTTAAGTCATACTGCATAATAATAATAATCCACAGACAATTAATAAACAATAACAATAATAATGATGATAATAATAATAAAACTAGTAATAAATAAAAACTAAGTGCACTAACATAATGATTAACATAAGATGTTATATCGATACTTAAAGTAATAATTAATTATATGAGAAACACTCAGATTGAAGGACCAATTTGTTCATGATGATGATGATTAATTATATGAGGAACAATCAGATTGAAGGATTGCGGATAAATATTGAAGGACAAGGGCAAAAATCATAACACTGAGATACCAGATAGGACTAGCAGTAATCCTGGTATAGTATTTTAATAATAATCATAATCATAATAATAATAATAATAACCTTAATAACTATATTAATGAAAATAAACAATGATACCAAACATCAGTAATAACAATAAAAGTTAAGTCATACTGCATAATAATAATAATAATTCACAGGAAAATTAATAAAAAATAATAATAATAATAATAATACTAGTAAGAAATAAAAACTAATTGCAATAACATAATGATAAGCATAGAACGTTATATTAAAATAATAATTAATAATAGGAGAAATCATTAGATTAAAGGATGGCGGATATCATTAAGAGGAAAGAGGTCTAAATGATCGTAATACTGAGATACCAGATAGGACTAGCAGTAATCCTTATATCGTAGTTGAATAATAATAATAATAACACCAGAAGTAAAAGAAGTAAACAAACGTGAAGGGACAGACAAACAAACATCGACGAATAAAACCAGGAAGATAAAACTATTAATATTAGTGAAGATCCTAAAACTTAATAAAAAATATAATAATAATAAACCGCCCGAATGGTAAATAATAATAATAATAATAATAATAATAATAATAATAATAATTCGCGGTAAATTAATAAACCACAATAATAATGAGGATTAAATAAGAGCGAACTACCAGAAATAAGACTTTTGCTTATGAATAAAATAAAAGATAACGGAAATCACAATCTCAATTTCAGCAATTAGGACTCATTTAAGTATGAATGGGTTCCGGAATAAGTAGTAGGCTAGTTTGCGAGAATTTAACGTGAAAGCAGTCCAGATAGAGGCACGTAATATGTTAAGCCTATAGCGGAAGACGAATGATAGGTTCAATTAACCAGCAGTTATGCCAACACGGAGGGTAGAAATTATTTTAACATTGCAAGAAATAAGGAGTGACAACAGTTCAGATTAAGAAGGGAGGATGTGCATTATCCAACTTAATTTAAAAAAGAAAAAAAAAAGTATTACAAAGAGAACGGAAGAGGGGCATGGGAACTTAGGAAAATTTATAAACTTTTGAAACGCAATGAAGAATAGGACAAGCATTGAAAGATTTCACCAGAATTATCGAGTGACGAACATGCAGAAATGATCGAAATCAAATTAATTTATTCCCATAGCAATTTAGAAGATGGAGGTTAGGATACTTCACCGATAGTTGGATGTCTTAATCGATCTAGTGGAAAGTATTATCATATAAATTTGGGATTTCAAGGGCTACACTGAATATATTTCTAATGGAAATTACACACAATTATTATACTCGGCGGATCATGACACTTGACTGAGATGCATACAGGAGGAAACAGAGAAAGAATCTGCGGCCGGGATCTCTCCCTCTGTACACCTTGAAAGCATATCAGTGGGACTAGTGACCAGTTGAGAATAGACACACACACATGGGATTTGAAACTTATTTAAATAGTAAATGACCACTAGATCGCCGTAAGGCTCGCCAGACTTGTCCCCACACTCACTCGGAACCATATTCAGATAAAACGAGCGAATAGACTGTAACCTAGGTCAATCTTGGCTAAGCGATGTTAGAGTAACAGATTTAGGATAGGAAGTAAAGGGAGGCATACTACTTCGAGGAGGTCTGGCCTACGCTAGAGCCACTGGGTAGGGATGCGAACAGCGACCCTTAGGAGGGGATAGAGATGCGGGCAGAGACCCTGGCATTCTATCTTGATGGAGGCCTGGTATGCTAGAGCCACTGGGATAGAGATGCAAACAGCGACCCTTAGGAGGAAACAGTGCACAGACGAGAGAGACAGAGAAATAGGGAAGAGTTAGGGAGTGCGCAATCGGAAGGTGGGACACCCCCGTAATAAAAGGATCTGGAGTCACAGACCTCCTCGGTGATCCTGGGGCACTGGCAATAGCACCTTGCCGACTTGGCACTGACGTTTAGGACCATGGAACAACAGCAGATAGAGAGTTAGGCATCGGAGAATGAATATTAAACGAGAACACGGATTCTCGAGGAAATAAACTTAGTCAAACACCCGGGTGATAATAAAGGTGAGCAAGATACGAACCCTGTCACGGGAAATCGGATCAAATCCACCCCCAATGACGCAACGGTGATTCGGTGAAGCCACTAGATGTCAGAGGAAAATTCTGAAGGATCAGAATGAGCGGGAGTACGGTAGGGACGAATTGGGCCCCGAATGGCCAGGGTGGTGATGGATCCCCTCCCTTGAGGCGATTCGCCCGAGTTTTCTTGGGCCCCGAAGGGAGTAAGATACTAGCGCCGTCCCCCATTGAGGCGATTAGCTCGACGAGTCCGCCGGAATGCAAAATGGAAGAAGCGGGAGTGCGGTAGGGACGAATTGGGCCCCGAATGGCCAGGGTGGTGATGGATCCCCTCCCTTGAGGCGATTCGCCCGAGTTTTCTTGGGCCCCGAAGGGAGTAAGGAACTAGCGCCGTCCCCCATTGAGGCGATTAGCTCGACAAGTCCGCCGACTTGCCAAGACTTAGAAATAAGCGATGGTCAGGGACCATCCAGAGTCAATAATGATGCCAGGAAATCCGCCGGCGGTGAGAAGCGGAAAGAAATACCGCGAAGTAAAGACGTACGCACAGATAGAATATGGTCCTAACGGGTAGATAACTAATACTAGCAAAATAACACCGGAAACACTAGTGCACTAGAGGGAACAGAAGGAAAATTGGGAAACGCACATACATACGATTGTGCCATCGACAGGTAGAGCCAAGAGGAACAGATTGACCTAGGATGGAAAGGGAAGAAGATGACATATAAAAACGAGAGGTTAAACACCTATGGTGGTGTAGATAAGTTTAAGCGCATAAGCAGTCTAAAATAAATAGAATCCTAGGATACAAGCAGAACAGATAGGAGTAGTTCCGAGTGAAAGAAGAAGTAAGGAGAGAACCCTGGAGTAGGACGTGGGAAAATATTTCAGAGTAAGAAGAAGAAAAAAAATCGAACCCCAATAAATGATGATATGTATGTAATGGGAAATCAAGGAAACCCCGGAAGTAAGAGGTAGAAAAAAAAAGCAGTTTAAATACATGTAGATAAGAAACAATCAAGGAATAAAGTATACAAAACGTAAAATAAATGTATAAAAGTTCAACAAATCAGCTATGAGAATTTGCCAATCAAACAAACAGTTAGGTGAGGTAAGAGTGTAAAGTACGCCGTATCAGAAGTTAGGGCAGCAGAAGGGAGAATGAGGACAAGGACTCAGGTTAAGTAACATCACGGTGACTTCTAAAAATTGAAACAGTAAGGATTTAGAGGTTAAACTAAGTGGATTGATATATTAGCAGTAAGATCAGATAGTCCGGGAAAATTAGACACAATGAATAATGAAAACCTGAATCCCTGTCCAGACACCAGTAGCTTAAAAATCATATCTCAATAAAGAAAATTAAGACTAGGAAAGGGAGAGTTAAGAAATAGAGGCAGTTATTTCAGAAGTGGAGAAAGGAAAGAATGCTCTCAAACTCAGGACCCTAAGGAAACGATGACAGAAATTCAGGATACGAGTATTAATTGGTGTTTGTAAGGACTAATTCGGCTTTGGTCAAGTAGCATTTACATGATAAATAAGTGTAGTATATGTCTTTCCGGCTGATGTGAAGACGAGCGCACCCAGTCGAACCTAGGACTCTATTATAAAGAAAGGGACTAGATAAAACCCTTAGAATTAGGCAAAATTTAGGGCTGCTAAATACAGCAAAATATCGACCGATCTAATTATGGAAATTATGTGTATATATACACCTGAAGTACTGTCAAATTGAAGTTTTAGGGAAGATAAAAGGTGATTTAGGAACTGATATTTGTTGATGAAGGCTATGCATATTGATAGGCAGAAGAGCACTCTTTTCGGTTTCCAGTGTAAAATCTAGCAACGCCAAAAGATAAAACAGGGATAACATTTGTATAGGAACGAGGTTGGCAGTTTAAAGTTTAATGCAAAATACAATTTTGCTGGTTGCACCATTGAGATATGACTAACTAAAAGTAAATTTAGAGGAACTGAACGTAGGAAAATTATAAAAGTAAAGATGTACATGGTTGCTCAAGATTCGGGGTTTAGTTAAGAGGGATACTATTCTTAGTAAGAAACTAGGATTTGGTTTTGAGACCCCAGAAGGTACTATTGATTCATTTCTAAAAGTCCATATGGAATTTATTAAGAAAAAGGTAGTGCAAACCCATAGTTTTAAACAAATAAAAATCAAAAAAAAAAAGACAAAAAAACAACAAAACTAAAAAAATAACGGTAAACAAGAAAAAAAACCCTCAGCACAAGAAGAACGACTACGCACACGATCTGACACTACGAGCACGACTGGGCTAACTAGAAACGACGAAGGATGTTGAGTCACCTAGGACATCCCCCACACCACGAAACATAGATTAGCTGATACCAAAAACAAAAAGGAGGAAGACAGGGTCTATGCGGGTACGACTTACTACATCAGGGATAGTCATTCAACATGGGAAATGTCCACCAGTCAATACGGTGCGACATGAGAGACCAAGCAAATACCTTAACCATATCAAACCGAACCTCTGATCGTCCGTGGATCATATAATAATTCCCAACCAGTAATATACAGTAAGAAAATTGGATAAAAACACAGAAATCCCATTAAACCTATCCTCCGGATAATCCATGGCTCCTAAAAGAAATTGCTGGTCTCGAGAACTTCAAAGGACAGACCAAGTATCCGGCATGGCTCTCTCCCGACTGAAGGAAGATACCATCACCGAACGTGGTCCCAGGCATCGGATTCAACCAGGGATGCTGTAAGAGATCAGCATGAGCGCGGACATGCGCGGCGCCAAACAAGAACTAAGTGCTCAAGTTTCTCGGTGAACGCGGCTAGTGGAAAAGCCGAGTGTTGTGAAGAAAGTGATAAGCTCTAATTAAAGTTTTAGATTTTTCTTTTTTTCAGAATGACAGTGTGGAAAAGAAACAGCATTGAAGAAAACAGAACTATGGAACAGTTGAAAAGGAAGAAGAGTAGATAAATTGTGTTTTATATATGTTTTCTTGTTTCAGGTTCGGAGTGACAGGCTAATCCATTTTCCAGATGTAATTTGAAAACCAGATAAATGTGGTTGATAAAGTATGAAAACGTCTATGTCCCATATAGAGGAAGGGAACTACGGTTAATTGTAAAGAGAAAATGGATTAACTTGAACACACTAATTTTCATGACTATAAAAAAAAATTGTTCCTGTTAAAATTACTGTTTGTGAATCATATGTTAGAAAGAGTTAAGTAGCTTTAGGAACAGGAGATAGAGCAAATCTGTAGTATCAATGTAAACAAAATCCAGATCAATTAAAAAGCTTGTGCGTAGTCTAAGTACACAACTTCAGCGGCCCCAAAAAGGGCCTTAAAAGACCCTTTCTTGGGATTGAGAAGGGGGGATATGTTATGAATACATAGTTCTTTATATAGATTTTTTTATTGTTTTATAGATTATTTTAATTATTCGAGCAAAGTCGTTTGAGATGGACTTTAGACATTCAAGTCTGTTGTCGTTTGAGATGGAGTTTAGACATTCAAAGTCTTGTTGAAGCTAACTGTAAACATCCCTACATTTAGTTCATTTGGAATGTTAGTATGATACAGTTACAGGTAATTCGAGGTCAAAATTGAATATATAACACTTGAGAAGTGATGGGCTCGTGTCTGTCTGTGTGTGTACTGCTGGAGGGTAAGTCACCGACCATTTTTCTTAATAATGTAGTCCATTTCTTTTGGATTTAAAATCAAGTACCATATAATATTTTTGAAACTATATTTTAGAAAAGGGATATTTTAATTATGTAGATTTGGTTAGATTTAAAAATTCCACAACTCCCTTCTCAACCCTCCCCAAGAAAGTACTGTAGTTTTTAATATAGGCTTAGAATAGATTTAGGGCTAGAGATATTTAGGATTTCTAATTATTTATATTTTAGTAATAAAATAGTTTAAAATAAGACTCCATTTGTTTATTTCTAAACATGTATACTGTACATCCTCATACTAACGCTCGGCTAGGAAACCGCTACCAGTTTTTCCAAGTCCCGAAGGTCCTTTAAGCCTAATAAATCCAGTTGGGTACCCTAACAATCTACTTCCCTCAAATCATAGTTAATGTTATTCTCCCACCTGATCCTTGGTCTACCAACTGGACGTTTTCCCTCTGGCTTTCCTATAAGAAGCTTCCATGCACGTCTTTCATTCCCCATTCGTGCGACATGTCCTGCCCATCGCAATCTAAGAGACTTAACTGTTCTCATTATATCTGGCTTCCTATGAAGACCATGTAATTCACTGTTATGCAGTCTTCTCCATTCACCTGTCTGTTCATCTCCCTTTGTTCCAAAAATTTTCCTAAGAACTTTCCTCTCAAATACCCGTAATCTCCTATATAATAATAATAATAATAATAATAATAATAATAATAATAATAAGACATTTTTACACTTGCGGCCCTCTTCATCCCAAGGTGCGTCATATGCAGGACAGTTTCAATCTGTGAGTTTGGGAAACCCAAGACACTTGTTCTGAAAATCTGATCTAATGAAAAAATTAAAATTTAAAGTGTTTATAGATTGCACACGATGGGTACAAGGAAACAGTCAGGTAAGTTACATTATTATCGAAATGGAGTATAAGGTGTCAGTAGATTCTCCATGGAAAGCACTGCCTTTAGGAAGTGTAAACAGTAAAAGATAAATTATATATGAAGTGAAAAATGTTCGCCTAGACCGAGACTCGAACCCGGCACCTTTGACTTTCACGGCCAAATGCTCTACCAACTGACCTATCGAGGCGAATTTTTCTCTTCAAATATAATTTGCCCTTCAGTGAGAAGTGTTAAACTTATAATAAAAACATCAATTGAAGCCCTACCGGCTTTATAAAGTAGTGTTAAATTCCCAATAAATGTCTTCTTAACTAAGAAGCCGCCATTTGCAAAGATAGAAGCAACGGTTTCAAAGCATTTGGCACGAGGGAATTACAACGTATAAAGAGAAAAAATTGCGTCTAGATCGCAACTCACCTCGGTAGCTCGGTTTTTAGAGCATTTGGCCCTAAAAGCCAAAGGTCCCGGGTTCGAGTCTCGATCTAGGGGAATTTTTTTCTCTTCAAATATAATTTATCCTTCAGTGAGAAGTGTTAAATTAATAATAAAAACATCAGTAAAAGATAGTTTAGTTATGGGATTCAAATTTTGGCATACAGGTAAAAAAATAGGTACACTTCTTCTTCTTCTTCACTTCACGGGCTAGGCAAATTGTCTGTTCGGCCTCACAGTTGTTCTGTCCATCTTTTCACTGGCCTTACTACATTCCTTGAACCTCTTGGCTTGTAGTTGAATGCTGCTCTTGGTAATCTTGTTACATTCATTCTTTCCACATGTGTAAACCATTTCTCTCTATATTCTCTGATTTTCTCATCCAATGGATATATATTTAACTCTCTTCTTATATCTTCATTCCTTATCTGATCTAATTTTGTGCAGCCTTTTGTTCTTCTAAGGAAGTTCATTTCTGCGCTTTGTATTTGCAATTTTTTGGACATTACCCAAATTTCGCTCCCAAAAAGTAATGCAGGAACTGCCAATGTTTTATAAAACTTCAATCTAGTATCTCTTCTTGTTTTATTCTTTAATGTTATATGTATAGTTCCGCATGTCATTTGAAATTTCGACAGTTTCATATGTATGTCTCTTTTAGTTTTTGTGTTTATAGTAAAATTACAACCCAAATAATTAAAATTTCTAGGTACACTGTATAAATAAAAATCAATTTTCTAGATTTTGTGGAAAATTGACTTACCAGCTTTTTCCCTTGTGCCCTTCACATATTAAGAGCACAAAAATGTAATGAAAATCTTTAATCTAAAGACTGGATATGAGGTGAGGTATCAAACATTTTAATATAATCTTAAATTAAATATCTCATAGTGATTTTGTTCCTACAAAAGTTCAATAGAAATGTGTTTTTACTGTTCCTACTGGTAGAGTCTTTCGTTCCATTGAAACAGATTCATGAAGAGATCTTGAGTCAAGATGGCACATTTCAAGTCAGTTGCTGAAGTCATTCAAGATGCCTGAACCCAGATTTCTTATTTATGAAGAAGATGTCATTTGCAAAGTAAAGACAACATGTTTCTCACTGCTGTAGTATTTAATATACAAATAATTCCAAGGCACGACACGCTTAGGCCTTTGACCTTCCATCGAATTGTTGGCCTCACATCCACATGTGTTAATCACAGAGGTAGATGAACATCCTGTCAGTGTAGGGATGAAGTGTGATAAGCATATTGGGTCCCCCAGCCGTTATAGCTGGTTTTTTCAACATGGAACCACTACTTATTGTAGCTACCCAAATACCTCATGATGCTGGGTGGCACTCGTCTCATACTGGCCGAAATTTCATGAGAAAATTTCTTCCCACACGGAGTCTAGAACTAGTGCAAGTCCCGCACCTCTGTGCCAAGGCATCTTGCCTTAACCACTCAGCTATGGCGCGAGACTCCTTAAACAAAAACTTAACCTAAATCCAGACCATTTGAGGCCAACAGGAATAATTCCCTTTAAGCAAAAACTCACGTGGTGTGACCAGGAATCAAACCCAGACTCCATGAACTGTAGTCAGTAGTCCAACAGACAGGTCGCTTTTTAAATTAATTTTTCTTCTACTATAAATATCATTACGACATTGTATTATCTATCTGGAATTGATGGTTTCTTTGTAAAGCATTAATAATTTAAAAATATATATATTCATTAATAGTGATAGGAGAACATAATTTTAACGACTCACCTCATATAATTTCAAATTGCTTTGATACCGATGATTTCAGACAATATCTTGTCTGAAGAACATTTTAGAAATATTAAAAATTGTGAAATTGAAAAATCAGCTATTGCTGCACATAGTTTGCTAGAACATCATAAAATTGAAAAAGAGGCAAGACTTTTGAAACAATTGGATAAACGATTGGAATTGACAATTTGGGAAAAGATATTCATTCAGAAGAATAAATATCGATCTATGAACTTCGATATTCTGGTAGATAAAAATTTAATTTCAAAGTTTATAATCCCAACCAAAGATGGCAGGACAAGAGATGATGTCCTTAGATAAATCAACAACCAGAGAATTTCATCAGTGGAAGCCATAACTAAAAGGGACAAGATATTGTCTGAAACCGCCGGTATCAAATTAATTTCAAATTATATGAGGCGAGTCGTTAAAAATATGTTCTCCACTCACTATTAATGATATAACCTCATAATATTTACTTGCCAATATTAATTTAAATATATATATATTCAACTAAATGTCTTTCCTGAAAATGTTCTTCTTGAAACAAGGGAACTGTCAACCATTGGATGCTGAAACCTACTTGAAATTTGTTCTGAGGCTGCGTCCAAAAAAAATTAATAACAAATATAGAAACCTAAAGAGCTCATGGTTTGGGAAAAATCCACATTAAAAACAAGAACAAGGAAAAATTAATGAATTTTGAAATTCTTAGAGAAATTGATTTGATTTGCAGGTTCATCGATCTATCAACAGATAGAGTAAGAAGCAGTGGTTCAACAGTCGTGAAATTACTAAAGATGGAACCAAAAAGCAGTCTAATTAAAAGACAGGATATGAGGTGAGGTACAAACAGTTCTACTTATGATGTATCTGATAATTTTATTCAGATCCTAAGAAAAATAGCAATGTCATTTGAATATTAATAAAAATAACATCTCACCTCATATTGGTTTCATTTTAGACCGGTTTCAGAGAAATTGAAACTTAATTGTCAGTTTTTACTCGATGGTTGTTCTGTTACCTGTTGGTAAACCAATCTACCTCCAAATCACATTGCCCTGGAATTTCAAAATTGATTGATTTCTGGACAATAATTTCTAGTAGTTAAATAAGGGAAATAACATTATGAGGTTCTGGAATTTATCAGATTAGATGTCAAAACTACAATAAAGTACACACAGGAAAAACAAAAAGGAATTTGGACACTTGCACAAAGAAACTCTTTAGAAATATTAATAATGATGAAATTGAAAAATCAGCTATTGCAGCACATAGTTGGTTGGAGAGCCATAAAATTAAAACATTTGGAAAAAACCTTTAGAATTAACAGTTTGGGAGAAGATATACATTCAGAAGAACACATTTAAATCCATGAATTTCTAAATTCCCAATGAACAGGGCCAGAAGGAAAGCGACCAATCAAGAATGAGGTGGGAGAATAACATTAAGCATGATTTGATGGAAGTAGATTACACATGGGATGATTGGAAAACATTATAAATAGGAAGTGACATTGTGAGGTTTTACTTTTAATAAATAAGTTTGGTCTGTATTATTCTTACCTCATATAGTTATTTCTATTAGAAAGCTTGGTCCCGTTAGTTGCCTTCCCAATGTCAGCCGTCATTATGTTAAATAGTAGCGGGCTGATGGGGTCTCCTTGTAGTATCCCGTTAGGTTGCTTAACCTCGTCTGATGCCGCAACCTCATCTGTTATTTGTAACCAGTTTTGCCTCAGTATGTCGTGTAATATTCCAACAACGGGGTGCTCGTTTCCAATCATCTTCATTATTGTTATGATGTTAGTGCGCCTAGAAGGCGGCGTTACGCTGCCCCAATGATATATGATAGGTGATGATTATGGTAACGATGCGCCACGAGAGGCCTTAATCCTAAACTTAATGAATATGTTAATGATGATGATGGAAAGATGACGTTCGAGGACCGAATGGGCTTTAAAGTTTCCTGACATTTGTCTAACGCGTGAGAAAAAATCCCGAAAAAAACTATAACCAAGGAAACTTGTCCCGACCGGGGATCGAATCCGGTCCTTCTGTGTGACAAGGGAGCACGCTACCTCGAGACACAGCGGTGAACTTAATACAATTATAATTATTATAACTTCCTGGAGTCAGGGAATATACAGATGCCGCGTAACTCAGTTACCACTGCACATGATTGAAAAAGGGAAAAAATCCGATTGGTTGGAACTGGGTTTTGAACTCGAGATCTTCAGAATATAATCTCAAACATTACAATGGAGGTCATTTTGAACAATTTCGGCAGTTGTTTTTTGTGCGGATATTGTTAGCTACAGAAATTACTATATATGAAGTTTCGGTTAACTGGATTATGGTGAGCTCTGCATTTACAGATGAAAGAGAAACATCTACAACCACGTGATTGGATCAGCCGAAAAAAATTGCCATTAGGAATCGGACGATGTCAAAAACATTAAACAACCGATATATATATATATATATATATATATATATATATAATATGAAAAGAAAAATGAATGCTTGAGTCGGGATTTAAACCCGAGTCTCTACACTCTGTACGTTTAGCGCTATAACCAACTGAGCTACTCAAGAATTCCAACACAAACATACATTTTTCCTTATATATGTAGTATTCTCAATTCACACAAGAGGTAGTGGGAATTCGTTCCAACACCATCTAGTGGCCAACATAACAGTTAAGCCATATTTAAAGAGAATATTTACTTTATAGCAGTAACGCTTGTATATTTAGATGTTATAACTATATTTTTGACATTTGGCAATGAAGGCAAATATGATATGAAAAGAAAAATGAATGCTTGAGTCGGGATTTGAAGCCGAATATCTAAACTCTGTAGCTTTAGCGCTCTAACCAACTGAGCTACTCAAGAATTCCAACACAAACATACATTTTTCTTATATATGTAGTATTCTCAATTCACACAAGAGGTAGTGGGAATTCGTTCCAACACCATCTAGTGGCCAACACACACACACACACACACACACACACACAAACACATATATATAGATATATATATATATATTATTTCTGTGGAAATAGTACGTAAATCAGAATTTATATTATGATATAACTGCCAGAAATTTTTATTTGTTCCTCGCTTCCTTAGAAACCCCTTAAGTACAAATGTGTTTTCATTTCAGTCCGACACAAAACTATAAAATAATTTGAACAACAATAACACAACCGTCTCATTCCTTACGCGCTTCGATTTTTACAGATTCTGACATCGGCCACGCTTCAAATGCGTACCGACTCTGAGCGATCAAAATGCCATCACTTGACACACACTAAATTCAATGGCAGCCTGATATGGAAGCGATAGTGATAGGGTCGTAGCTGTATAGATGTAGGACAGTTAAATGATAGATGGCGATGGCGCACCCTCCTGAGGATTGCAACCTTGACGTGGTAGGAGGGCTGAAGTACCTATTTGGTCTAATATTTTAGACTAAATAGATCAAACTAATAGCAGTCCAATTCTGTCAAATTTTACAAAATATTTAATACAAATCAATATTCTACACTGTATGTAATATACTTTTTGACTAATTTCGTATTTGTTAAAATTTTGGAAAGAAAGAAAATATCCATTGATTTGCATTTACTGTAAACATTATAAGCTGCATTTTTATATTTCATTTTGTTAAATTACATGTTCTAACATGTTATAAATATCTGATATCTAATACATTTTATGTTATAGCTGTTAGGTCATGTTTAAAAAACATTAAGGAAACAATACAACCTGAATAAATCAAAGTTATAAATCACGTAGATAAAAATGAGGAATGTTAATTTATATTTATACGTGCAGAATTAATTAATACAAAACATAATTTTTAAATCATTTTTAATTATATTCAATATTTTTCTGTTTTTAAAATTTTTGAAATTTGATTTAGTTTCCATAGAAATGAAACAATGATAGACATTTTGTAGTAATTTTTATTAATATATTTTATGAATTATTTTTGAATATAATTAAATGTTGTTGTTTAAATCTTTATAAATAATTAAAAACATTAATTGGTTAAGAAAAAACTACATAAACGGAAATTCTTCTATTTATATATCTGATGAACATAGTTTTCTACTTTAAGAGAGAAGAAAAGAATACGAATCATCCGGAATAAAGTGCGAGACAAAATGTTTGGACCAAATAGAGACGAACAGACAGATGAATAACTAAACTAGCTCACTGGCACTATCGCACCAATAGGTTCATGGCAGCGCGGACATCATATCTCCATACATCCTTATCCTGACGTAATGTTTTCCAATCATCCCTTGCAAAATCTACTACTGTCAAATAATGATTAATTATATGTCCCTACCTCATTCTTGGACGCTTCCTCTCTGCTGTTCCTACAAGGAATGTCCATGCCTCTCTCTCATTTGTATTCATGCCACATCGTGACTTAACTTCTCTTATTATATTTGGTTTCCTAAAAATATCACGTAGTTCACTGTAATGTAGTCTTCTGCATTCACCTGTTTGTTCATCTCTTTGTGGTCCTAACATTTTCCTAAGAACTTTATTCTCAAATATTCGTAATCTTTTCTCCTCCCTTAAAGTAAGACCCATGTTTCGCATCCATATAACTGCGAGAATAACAGTTTTCTGTTTTTTTTTTGGAGAAGTCGGGACGACTAGCATCCCTGTAATGCATAAAATGCATTTCCAGAATTAAGTCTATGTTTAGTGTCTTGTGCATCTCATTCCTGTTCATAATTACACGGGTCAACATGAGTTTTGTACCAATAGTTGTACTTAATGCAGTTTTTTATCGTGTTTTCAAATATGTATTCGGAATTTCTCCATCACCCACAGTTTTTTTTATTTAAATTTCAATTAATGGATTTAAATAATTTTTTTTTAATATACCTAGATTTCTTCCCGGATAATCTTGGCGCAGTGAGCGATGAGCACGGGGAACACTTTCATCAGGAGATTTCAGCTAAGGAAAAGAGATATCAAGCCAAATGGAATCATATATGCTGGCCCATTATTGTTGGCCCATCAAGAGGGATATTCCACAGGCGAAATATAGCAGAAAATCGTCATTACTTACTTTCGAGGCGAGTTCGAATATTGTGTAATTACGAATGTAGAAAATATTAAAGTGTTTGAAATTATAATAAATACCTGTCTCTCGGAAACCTTGCGTGATAGAGAAAAACCGATATCATATTTGAATTCAGGGAAATGAAACTATCAGAATCACACTCTCTGAGAGAAAAAGAAGTATTTGCTAATGTAATTCTTTCGTTAACTAAATTTGCATTCTTCTTTATTTACATTAAAATATCATGTTACTCCTTCTTGTATATAATATCAAATATACTTGGGGTCACTTTCCCAACGGCTTCTTTCGACTTATTCAGTATAATTTGAAACATTTCGCCATCTCAATAAGTTCCCCACATATGATATGACATTCTAAATGGTGAGCCTCATGAAAGTACACCTGATGCCTTGTTAAAAAATATTATTAATTTAATAAATTAGGAGTAGAAGTGGCTCAATTCAAATACAAAGAACAATAATCACAAACAAAATTGAGGACAGAAACAAATTAAACCCAGGCTCAATTCTGGAATTGCGTGCTATTATGCATTATAAGGACTCTTGGGAAGCTTACTTTAAGGGAGGAGAAGAGATTACAATCATTTGAGAATAAAGTTCTTACGACCAATGAGAGATAGACAGAGGGAAAGAGAAGAATACTGAACAATGAACAACATTATCTTTATGGGAAGCGTTAAGTCTCGTAGACTGCGATGGGTAGTAGATAAGGAAGTACTTGTAGGAAAACAGCGTCCTGTAGGCAGCCAAGAATAAGAATTTGATGAAAGTGGATTATGGAAGAGATGATTGTAAATTGTTAGATCAGGATACGCATGTACGTCCGCGTGACATGTACGTATGAGTGTTATAGTGCCAATGAATTAGTTAGTTAGTTAGAAAAAATGCAACCTTGTATGAAATAAAATATAGTACGATGCATGGATGGAAGAAATTTACGTATTTAAAAAAAATATCCCTGGTCTATCAACTCAGGCAATAACATTTCAACACATACGTAAAACACTGCCAAAAAAAAAAGGAAGGAAATATGGATTAATTCCCAACGTCTAAGTATATTGGGTGAAATTAGTAGTACTTATTAGTACCTTGCGATTCCACGTGATCTCATTCGGAATAGTTTTTCCATTAGGTTGAAGGAAGAACTTATTTAGAAAAATTCCCATTAAAATATTATTATTATATTTTTTCAATGCCACCACATTGTAATTTAGACTTTCTTGAATTCTCTCCTGGCATGGCGTTATTGTAACCTACTTCTGAGGTTGGGGCGCCTGGGAGGCGGGAATACGGTGCCCCGATGATATATGATAGGTGATTTTGATGGTAATGATTCGCCAGGAGAGGTCGTAACCCTAAACTTAATGAATATATGAATGATGATAATGATGGACGCATGATATGCGGGGACCGTTTAGGTCTTAAAGCATCCTGACATTTGTCTTACAGGTGAGAAAAATTCCGAAAACAAAACATCGCCAAGGAAACTTGTCCCGACCAGGGATCGAACCCGATCCCGCTGCGTGACAAGGGAGCACGCTACCTCGAGAATCGGCGGTTAACGTATTATTATTATTATTATTATTATTATTATTATTATTATTATTATTATTATCATTATTATCATTATTATTATTATCATCTTTAGCATTATTATTATTATTATTATTATTATTATTATCATTATTATTATTATCATTATCATAACGTCCTGGAGTCAGGAAACATACAGATGCGGCATTAGTCATTTAACCACTGCACATGACTGAAAATGGAAAACAATCAGATTGGTTGAAACTGGGGTTTGATCACGAGATCTTCAGAATATAATCTCAAATATTACAATGGAGGTCACTTTGAACAATTTCGGCAGTTGTTTTTTTGCGGATATTGTTAGCTACAGAAAATACTATATTTCAAATTTCGGTTAACTGGCTTATACTGTGCGCTCTGCATTTATATATGAAGGAGAAATATCTACAACCAGGTGATTAGATGAACCGAAAAAAATTGCTATTAGGAATCGGACGATGTCAAAGACATTAAACAACCGATATGTGTATGTATGTATATACATATATGTATATATGTAATATATTATTTCACAGGTAATGTGACATAAATCATAATCAATTTATATTATTATATAAAACTGCAAGAAATGTATCTTTGTTCCCCGTTTCCTTAGCAACCCCTTAAATACAAATGTGTTTTCATTTCAGTCCGACACACAACTTTAAAATAACTAGAACAACAATAAAACAACCGTCTCATCCCTCACGCGCTTCGATTTTCTACAGATTCTGACATCGGCCACGCTTCAAATGCGTACCGACTCTGAGCGATCAAAATGCCATCACTTGACACACACTAAATTCAATGGCAGCCTGATATGGAAGCGATAGTGATAGGGTCGTAGCTGTATAGATGTAGGTTAGAAAATGGGTAGGTAGGACAGTTAAATGATAGATGGGGATGGGGCACCCTCCTGAGGACTGCAACCTTTACGTGGTAGGGGGGCTTAAGTATCTATTTGATCTTAAAATTATACATGAAATAAATCAAACTAACAGCAGTCCAATTAATTCAAAATTTATAAATTCCTTAATAAAATTCAATATTCTACTCTGTATGCAATTGGCATTTTAACTAATTTGGTATTTGTTAAAAATTTGGAAAGAAAGAAAGAAAATGTCCATTGATTTGCATTTACTGTAAATGTTATATGCTCTCTTTTTATATTGAATGACGTGTACTAACATGCTATAAATGTGTGATTTCTAATACATTTTATGTTACGGTACTTATTTAGGTCATGTTTAAAAATGTTAAGGAAACAATACAACCTAAATAAATCCATAAAATAAAATCACACAGATAAAATTAATTGAGGAATTTAAATGTATGTTTGTGCGTACATAATTAATTAATACAATATATAAGTTTTAAAATATAATGTTTTATTATTTTCAAATTTTTTTTTCTGTTTTAAAATTAATGAAATTTGATGTAGTTTCCTTAGAAATGGAACAATGTGTATTAACAATGCTAGACACATTTGTAGCAATTATTATTAATATATTTTATGAACTATTTTTTTAATACAATTAAATTTTGTTATTTAAACTCTTAATAAATAATTTGAATAATTAATCCGTTAAGAACAAACTACATGATAGGAAATTCTTGCAGTTATATGGCTGAAATATATAGTTATATACTTTAAGAGAACAGAAATGAATACGAATATTCCTAGACAACATAATTGGACCAAAGAGAAACGAACAGACAGATGAATAACTAACTAAACTAACTCACTGGCACTATCGAACACATAGGTTCATGGCCGCGCGGACATACTATTTCTATACATCCTTGTTCTGAGCTAATGTTTTCCAATCATCCCCAGCATAATCTTCTTCTTCTTCTCTCAAATAATGGTTAATTATATTCTCCCACTTCATTCTTGGTCAACCTACTGGACGCTTTCCTCTTGTTTTCGTACAATAAGCTTCCATGCCCCACTTTCATCCCTATTCATGTCATATGTACTGCCCATCGCAGTCTATGACACTTAACTGTTATTGCTATATCTGACTTCCTAAACATATCATGTAGCTCACTCTTATGTAGTCACCTGTTTGTTCATCTCATTTTTGTCCTAAAAGATCCCTAAGAACTTTATTCTTAAATATTTCTAGCCTTTTCTCCTCCCATAAAGTAAGAGTCCATGTTTCGCATCCATATAACTGGGGAAATTATATATATTTTCGGTTTAATGTTTTTTGAGAGAAGTCGGGATAAGTATCCCTGTAACGCATAACAAAATGCATTTCCAGAATAATTGAGTCTAGTTAATACCCGGTGTGCGCTGCTGCGCCTAAATAAATGATAATGATTTTACGTTTAGTTGAATAAGTAAAAGGAGTAATAATTATAAAGTTATAACATTATTATTTTTAGATACCCCGTGCTGATTACCCGGGAATCTACGTATCCCAATGTATTTCACATTAATGGGCTGAAAGACAAAATTCGTTATTCCAAGTTATCCGCGCTGCTGCTGCTCTGCTTGCCGGGGAATCCCGATCTTCTTGGCATCAATGAAAGACAAAAATGATTATTGTGAGTTATCCATAAAAGATAAACATATGCTGCCGCGGGCTTTTTTGTAGAGGTTTTTGTGATATTCAATTCTCTGTAAATTAATGTTGTGTATTTGTTATGGTTTAGGCAGCGTAAGCCATTTAAACGTCAAAAATTATTTTTTTTCAAGTTTTTCAATACAGAGTGACAAAGGTGTAAGGAGTTGAGTATCATAACTCTCTTATAGCCTATGTTCATCCCGGTAATCTACTGAACATTTTGCAAGAAAACTTCACCACAATCGGATCAACGATATGGCCGCGCATAAAGTACGAACGAACAAACAAACAAACATTCATTTTTATATATTAGATGCATCTCATTCCTATTTGTAATTGTTGTTCCTAGGAATGCACTATCGTAATTCCTTCGTTCACTAAATTCACTTTCTTCTTTATTTCCAATCACACTCCTCCTTATATCTAACATCAAATCCACTTGGGATCTCTTTTCCAACTGCTTCTTTCCATTTATTTAGCATAATTTGAGAAATTTCGCCATCATAAATTAAAGTTCCTCCATATTTGATATGGCGGACCTGAAGTGAACATCATAAAAGTACACCTTATGTATTTTTTAAAAATATTATACATTTAATAAATTAAGAGTAGAAGTGGCTGAATTCAGATATGTAGGAACAATAATTATAAAGAAGAATGAGGCGCAGAAATAAATTAAACATATGTCCAATTCTGGAAATGCATGCTATTACAAATTAAAGGAACTCGTCGTTCCAACTTCTCTCAAAAAAGAATAAACTGAAAACATATACACGTAAAACTGTTATTCTCTCATTTATATCACATGAAACCTTACATTCAGGGAGGAGAAGCATTCGAGAATAAAGTTCTTAGGAAACATTTTGGACGTAAGAGAGATGATGGATGGAGAAGACAACTTAACAGTGAACGATACGATCATTATGGGAACCCAGATATAATAAGGAGAGCTAGGTCTCATAGACTGCGATTGGCACAGCATGTGGCACAAATGGGGAATGAAAGAGAGACATGGAAAACCAGCGGGAAAGCGCCTTGTAGGCAGACCAAGAATTGAGGTAGGACAATAACATAACAATAATTTAAGGAAAGTGGAATATAGAAGGGATGATTGTAAATTATTACCTCAAGATAGGCATGTATGGAAAGCTTAAGTCCGCGTGTGCATGAACCTATTGCAACGTGTACTATAGTGCCAGTGAGTTAGTTAGTTAGTAAAACATTCAACCTAGAATGAAATAAAATATAGTACGATGCGTGGATGGATGAAATTTACGTATTTTTTTTAATATCCCTTGTCTATCGACTCGGGTATTAATATTTCATACGTACAGATCATACGTAAAACACTGCCTTCCAACTTTACATCATAATATAGTAGTTCACTTTCCCTAAGATGTTTCTTTTCTAACAGGTTTAAATGAATGTCTCCTTGTTTCATGATTTGTGCAGAGTGTTTCGGTATTATGACTTCATATACAGAGTGATTCATAATTCCTATTACAAAACTTCTGTGGGTTGTAGAGCGGACTAAGTAGATAAAGTTCCGATAAGAAACACATGTTCGGAAACCTGCAGTTTCGATGTAAAATAAGTTTGAAGATCAAAACACAATATGATGATATCGTGTGTGTCGTGTATCAGAATAAGTATTACACACTTCTAGGGGTTGTACTACAAGTGTGGTTCCACGTGGCGACCCTGTTGTTCGTTGCACAAAGAGTACCTGCGACGCATACACACGACCAACAAGACCTGGCTCAATAATTTCTATCAACACAATTCGTGCAAGAAGATATTCCTGCGATTCGGCAGCTGTGGTACAACCCCTAGAAGTCTGTAATACTTATTCTGAAACACAAAACACAAGATATTAGTCCATTGTGATTCTTTCTTCAAATTTATTTTACATCGAAATGGTACGTTTCCAGACAAGGGTTCCTGATCAAAACTATATATACTTAGTCCCATCTACAACCCCCAGAAATTTGTAATAGGAATTATGCATCACTCTGTATAATTACCTAAATTTTACTTTTCGCAGAGATACAGCGTGTATATTACGGGTATTATAGTAAATTATTTAACCTGATGAGGCTGTGATTCTATTCTGAACTCTTCCAGAAAGAATAAAGTTATCATCATTACTCGTATTATTATTATTATTATTATTATTATTATTATTATTATTGGCATTATTTTTAAAACTTTCTGGACTCAGGGAATATACAGATGTGGCATAAATCAGTTAACCACTGCACATTATTGAGAAGGGGGAAAAAATCAGATTGGTTGAAACTGGGTTTTGAACAGGGGATCTTCAGGCTATAATCTCAAATATTATAATGGAGGTCACTTTGAACAATTTCGGCAGTTGTTTTTGTGTATATATATATATATATATATATATATATATTGTAAGCTACAGAAAATAATATATTTGCATTTTCGGTTAACTGAGTTATGCTGCCGTCTATATTTATATCAACCAGGAGATTGGATGGGCCGACAAAATTGGCTGTTAGGAATCGGGCGATGTCAAAGACATTAAACAACCAATATATAATATATATATATATATATATATATATATATATATATATATATAGTCCACCGCTGTGGTCTCGAGGTAGCGTGCTGCCTTGTCACGCAGCGGGCCCGGGTTCGATCCCCGGTCGGGGCAGTTTTTCTGGGTGAGATTTTTATCGGGGTTTTTCCTCACCTGTAAATCATATGGTCATCATCATCATCATTCTTAACCGGTGTGGAAAACAACGGGAAGCTACCACACCTACAATTCCCTAGTAAAGCTGCAAGCATAGCATGAATATGCTATGGTTGCAGTGAAGGACTTGCCTTCGGGCAGAATTACTATGGATGGGTATATATATTTTTTTTTGACATATATATATATACTATTTAGTGGGAAATGGTACGTAAATCATAATCAATTTATATTATTAAGCCTGTGTCGTAAAACTGCAAGAATTTTTTTCTTTGTTCCTCTTCATCATTTCCTTAGAAACCGCTAAATACAAACGAGTTTTCTGTTTAGTCCGACTCAAAACTATAAAATATGTTGAACAACAATAAAACAACGGCCTCATCCTCTACGCGCTTCGGTTTCTACAGATTCTGACATCGGCCATCTTTCAGAACGTCCCCCTCATTATGCTCTATAAGCCGCCTCCTCAGACATCCAACAATTTGTTTTTGAATGTGGTTAATGCATTCAAGATTCTTTATTACATAATCAGCTCTCAATACTAGTAAAATTCATATCAAATTCGTTGAGGTGAAGTAATATGATGAAAGTTAAAAATTAAATTGTACCTGTTGAGTACAATTTAATGTTTAACTTTCATGATAATCAGCTCTCACTCGCCACTTTGAGAGCATAAGAATCACCATCTGTCAAATATCTGATAAGTGTGACTCCATAACTTTATATTGAATGACGGAAGATAATATTCATCCATTATGGTCCATACCTAGGCTGGAGCCACAATACCTTCAGCTGCGGCTCTTGGGATAATTACAGTAACACTCTTTTACTATTTGTATTGTTTACAGGCTTAGGCAAAGTCCAATAAGAGCATTGTTAGGCATTACTTGCACGTTAATATAATTCTATAACATGCGCATTTGTACGCTCATTTTCATTGATGTATTTTCACAGGAAACTGATAAATCTAAGTCAACACAAACGTCATTATCTGAAATTACTTGTTTGGCTGTAGGCTATCTCTCACACACTTCTTATAATATATTGTTGTTGGCAGAGGATCCTGATTGCAGTCCTACCTTCCACCACCAATGCACCTCACAGCATAAAAAAACATGACATTTGCCTCATATTTTCCTTTTATTCACTTGCATTTTTTGAAATGTTATGTTTGTCTTACATTTGCGACATGCAGTTCGCACGTTACACACGATTCTTTCTCTTGTTCCATCATCCAAAGTAATTGTTAGATATTTCTCTCCAAACAATCAGCATTGACGTGTGGAATGTATTTCCTCACACCGCTCTAATGTCAAACGTATTATTATAAATCCACTGTTACTTCATTTGCAGCAATTTCAGAGTCTGCACCTGAACTAAGTCTTCACTTGGAAGCAATATGTTGCGTTTGTTACTGAACAATTTGAACACTTAGGCCATCTTTTTAAAAATTGTTTTTCAATATTTCAGTTTTTTATTTACTTGAATATTCTTTGTGGCTTTCACATTATTATCTACGCTTACAGATAATGGAAAAACAGTAATTTACGCTCACTCAGCTATGAAACACTTAAAACTTAAACATTACATCTGGATTACAAAGTGAGAAGTTGTACATTATCCCGCTGGAGTTCGGAATTGTTAAAATGTTTGATTTATTAGAATGTGTCTAAATGACACGAAATGTGTGGTGCTCACAGGAAAACTTATTTTAAATCCTCTTCAAACTCACAAAGGGTTAAACATATAGATGCACTATTTCCTCGAGTATTAATTTTTGTACTAGAGCATGTCATCAAATTTATAGATCATAAGGAAACTGTACCACTGGGTGCTATTAATAAGTGATTGGTATATTCTGAATATATTGTGACACTATAGCCTCGATTTTCGTTTCAGGTTGTTTAGGCGTAAATGAACACAGCGAATATATTAAATATTCACTAAAAACTTTATTTAACTCTTGAATTATCAAAAAAGTCTATTCACAATTAAAATTCCGCAAATAATCTTCTTAGTCTCAGTTAGAACAATTTTTCACTCACTGATAATAAATTCGCCACAACTTATCGTCACAATGTTCACCCAAGTCTCGCTGCAACAAAACTGAACTGGGGTCTCGTCTCCGGTCCTTTTTATAAGGAGCGAGGAAATCTCCAGAAACATCTTCTAGGCATTTCGATGCCCAGAATCCTCTAGAAATTGATCCTTCTCCAAAGAGGAGAGAGACACTGGTAGCACGGTCTGGCAAACACACTCCAGCTTGCGGGTAGTCTGACGGGCCAGGGGCGACTCGCCCGCGCAATTCAAACGTCGCTATGCGACACGTAACAATACGGTATTATTAGCGATAATAATGAAACACTAACTACTAACACGCAGGCTCTATGAAATTGGGGCTGGAAGTTAACATTAATAGAATTTAATATATACTCATACGTATATATGCATTATACAATACAAATTTAAATGATATGTGATGAACATTTTGAAGAACTGGCTGAATATTAATTTATAGCAATGATTTAAGAGAGGTTTTACACAGGTTACGATTGGAAAATATTACTTCAAGATGAATAGTTTATGTCCGCGCCACCATGAACCTATGGGTTCGATATGCAGTGAATTGGTTAGTTAGCATAAATATTTTGGCCGCGCCAATGCCCTGGATCGAATTAGCCTCTAACTAAAATGCAGACAAGACGTTAGTTCTTAAAAGGCGGAGAACTGGCAAATTGTGTGATGTAAAATATCCGATATCAATATGAATGTGCGAGCCTATCTTAAAAATCTCGAAAGGACTGTAATAGAATTACACATTTTAAAATAAATAGCCATAAGATAACTTCGGGCTTTTTGTGTGCTTTCATCTGATAACTGGAGAAAAAGTTCAGGCCTTTACGTATACAATTTTTAAAGAAATGCGGTGACGATGATTTAAACTTGATTATTTGTTACTTATGCTGTAAATTGGATGTGAAGAATTATGTTGATAATCGAAACAATAAACGTACAGAAGTTTACTTTTGAAGTCTGGAAATAAATAAGTGCTTCGGATAAATTTACATTATACAGAATTGATTAATGCGGATGATCTGCAAGGTTTCTATAAGAGAGCAATTAAAAAAATATGTTGTAATAGAAAAAACTAAAGTACAAGTTTACCTAATAAAAACTATCAAATCAAACAATTAAATTATTTGTACATATGAAAAGAATGACGGAAATTATTACTGAAAAAGATGTATGAATGGACCCCGACAGGAAAGGAGAAGAACGGAAGTTGTAGTCACAAAAATGGAAGAGAGCAACTTAGATGAAGGGACATGGGAAAATAGAATGTGGTGGAGATTGACTATAGAACCTTGAAACAAGTAGCGTATGGTATCAAACACTGTATTAAACCTGAACATAAATAAATAAATGAATAAACATAATTATGAAAGAATTTTAATAATAAAATCCATCTTTTACAGTAAATAGTACTTATGAACTTAGCATTCAATAGATGTAATGTAGTAGTGGCGAAAAAAATGTCCATAAAGAAACAATATAAAAAAGTGAAGAATGCAGCGATCTAAGGCTTCATTACTGGTTGGAATCCCTGTGATCAAACAATCATGTCATTGCAGTTCCTCCAGTTTGGGAAATGTACCAAATTGGATTAGTGAGCAGTATATTATATAAGCGAAAAAAGGCTGGGAAAATCCAAAGTTTGATCACATATTACACATATGTCATGTATCACGCGATATCTTATTGAAAAGCATTTAAACTATGATTTAAAAAATGTATGTAATCTTTACCTCTGAGAGGAACCTTAAACTTTGATCTGTCTACAAATTTCAGCTGCGTAAATTTATAGATGAAACACTTTTGAATGCAATCTGTATACGGAGTATTATTAATGCCATGTAATAGTACATTACGAAGCGAGGTTGGAAAGTACATTCACAAACGTGCGTTGTACATTATTCTTTGCGCGATGGTGTTTTAAAAAAATAAATAATAGTAAAATAATAACATCTTTGTTGGAAATATTTGCGTTCATTGTAAAAAAAATTGACTGTCGTTAACAGTTTGGGCAATGTTTATTAGTTAAAACAACAGGAGGCCTCAAAAAAATTATTGATAACATGACAGCAAGTATGTAATTATTGTTTTATATTGTTTCAAATAAAGTGCAGTTCATTTAAAAGAAAGTGATTTGTTTCGTACAATGTATATTAACATTACATTATGGATTTTTTTGTATATAGGTGCCTACATTGTGCGCGGTATACATAGATAGCACGTGGATGTAAATGTAATATTACAGTATAGTTATTTAGGTTGGCAACCCCGAAATATAGGAAGTTGAACTTTCAATTATGGTCGCCATTGCTGGCAAATACGACAAAACACACTATCGCGCAAAAAAAATATATTTTTCAGTTTCAAATTCAGCGGCGTTGCTTCGTAACCCAACGTTTGTTACGTTAACATTATAGTAATCCTATGCAACATGGCTCAATTTTATATTCTTCATGAAAATTATGTTACATTTTTGTTAAAAATATTTATTGAACGTAACGGAGGAACATCTTAACTAACAAATTCACACTATCCAAACTGAGGTTCATGGACGCGCGGAGAAAGCTCTCCACATATCCGAATCCTGAGCAAATTCTCCCCAAAGATCACCTGTATAATTTACATCCCACTAAACAGGATCAATTTTATTCTCCTACTTTATTCTTGTTCTACCTACTGGACGCTTTCGCTCTGGTTTTCCTACAAGTATTTCTCATGCCCCTCTTACATTCCCCATTCTTCCACATATCCAGCTGGTCGGACTTAACTGTTCTTATTACATCTGGCTTCCCATAAACTTCATCTAGTTTATTGTTAAAACATTTTTACATTCATCTCTTTGTTCGTCTAATTGTGGCCCAAAAGTTGTCTTTAGAATATTCTGTAATAATCGTAATGTTTTATCCGATCTTAAAGTAAGAGTCCTTGTTTCTCATCCATATGACATAACTGGAAGAGTAACAATTTTATGTATTTGCCGTTTGACGGTTTTTGAGTGAAGTTGGGAGGAGCCACATATCGATTTAAAAAACAAATTGCACTCAGTTTTCTCAAGGAATCCGCTTCTTAAATAATAAATTAATTAAGTTGTAATTTTATATAATTTAATATTGGATAACTAAAATATGTACAATTATAGCAAAACTTTTTTGTCACTTATCGCCTCTGTGGATATAGCCAGGCTGATCACATATCACTCACAGGACCTATACTCTCTCCATTATCATAAGTAATGCCACGAGTTATTTCCAATTTATCCTGAGAATTTATAAATGAAGAGTGGCATTTGTTAGGGCTATTTAATGAATAAAATTAAGCTGTTTACTCACAAATCATTATTTAACTACTGTTGTTTTAAAATATTTATATATTTAATGTAAACGGCGATGTTTCAAAACAAATGAGAAACGATTGTTACGCTTCATTTGTTCATCACTGCAACCAGATCATATTATTTATTGTCAAAGGATAGCAATATTGTAAGAATGCACCCTAGTGGGGAAATTTATAACCAACATTATAGGTATTACTTAATTTCTGATGTACTATGATGTAAATATATCGATTATATGTTTCTGCAATGTTATTTCCTAGGACATAATTCGTTTAAGAAAGTGCAAACAGTCGTTTCAATTTTGTTGTGGTATAATCAATTGCTACAAACGTTTTTATATTATCTCCCGCAATCACTATGAGTTTACATTTGTGCACTATATATACTATCAGGTAGCCACATGCACTCACTGCAAAATAATACTATGGCATATTCAGAATGTTAAAAAGGAATTGCTTCATTTTAAAGTGATAAAATTAAAATGATAAAATCGAGGTGAAAAACGACTGTGATTGGCTGCAAATGAAGAATCATTGAAATGTGATTGGTCCTTGACTCCCATTTGGGACGTGAGTTAATAAATAGTAATCTGTAACATGACACTAGTTACAAGCCGTTAGCGGACGAACTGCCTGTCGCCCCACGAAGTTTATATTATTTTAAAGGACGGAGACTATAAACTGAAAGGAAAGATATAGAACAATATTATCCGTAGTGAAGTAAATCATAATATAATGGCACTGTACATCAACTATACGTAGACTTCAAAAAGGCATACGGTTCTAATAAGAGGGAGAAGTTGTATAGTATCCTGTTGAGTTTGGAATTCCTCAAAAGTTAGTTAGACTTATACGAATGTGTCTAAATGATACAAAGAGTAGGGTGCGTGTAGGCAAACAGTTTTCGGACACTTTTGAAATCCAGAATGGGTTGAAGCAAGGAGATGCACTATCTCCTCTACTACTTAATTTTGTAATTGAGCATGCCATTAAATATTTAGAGAATGAAGAAGGCTTACAACTGAATGGTATTAATAAGCTGTTAGTTTATGCTGACTATTTAATTCATGCCCCAAATGGGATTCAATGACCAATCACGTTACAATGATTACTGTATTTCAACCAATCAGAGTCGTGTTTCACGAAATATTTATCAATATTAAATTAACCATATTAAAGAAATCTCCCCCTTTTTAATATTCTGAAAAGGTCTAACCATTACATTGCAGTGACTGATCCCGTAAGAAATACGGCTACCACATTGTATATATAGTGCATAGATGTCAAAACATAGCGCTTGCAGGAGTTAATATAAAACATCTGTAGCAATTTATTATACCACCAAAAAAATAAACCACTGTTTCCACTTTCTTAACTGTATTTTTTCCTAGGTAATAATCCAGAAAAATATAATTGTCATATTTACATCATACGACATCAGAAATTAATTAATATACAGTTTGATGTGTTTCATTTTTTCTCCACTAGAGAGCATTCTTACAATATTGCGTTCCTTTGGCAATAAATAGTATGATCTGGTTGCAGTGATAAACAAAAGAAGCAGATGAAGCGTACCAATTGTTTCTCATTTGTTTTCAAACATCGTCGTTTACATTAAATATATAAATATTTAAAAATAACTATAGTTAAATAATGATTGTGAGTAAATAACTTAATTTTATTCGTTAAATAGTCCTAACAAATGCCACGAGTGATTTCCAAATTATCGATAAATTCATGACTCACGAAGAATTTATCTAGAGAATTTGGAAATCACTCGTGGCATTACTTATGATGATGTACTATTGGGCGATAGCGGGGAGATACTGAAGGCCAACACGCACACATATTGAGTAACACAAAGAAATTGGGACTGGAAGTAAATATCAATAAAACTAAATATATGGTCACACGTAGAAATACATTATATAATGAAAATGGACAGCTAATGACACATGAGGGAAATTTTGAGGAAGTGGCTGAATTCATATACCTAGGAACTTTAATCACAAATAGGAATGAGATGCAAAAAAAAAAAAAAAATTAAACATAGGCTCAATTCTGGAAATGCTTGTTATTATGCATTACAGCGACTCTTGTCGTCCCAACTCCTTTCAGAAAACGCTAAACTTAAAATATATAAAACTATTATTCTACCAGTTATATTATATGGATGCGAAACATGGACTCTTACTTTAAGGGAGGAAAGGAGATTACAAGTATTTTAGAATAAAGTTCTTAGGAACATTTTTGGACCAAAAAGAGATGAACAGACTGGTTAATGGAGAAGAGTACATAACAGTGAACTACAGGGTCTTTATAGGAAGCCAGACTGCAATGGGTAGGACATGTCGAACGAATGGGAAGTGAAAGACGTGCATGGAAGCTTCTTGTAGGAAAACCAGAGGGAAAACGCCCAGTTGGTAGACCAAGAATGAGGTGGGAGGATAATATTAACTATGATTTGAGGGAAGTATATTGCACAGAATATGGTTGGAAAATATTAATTCAGGTTAGGGATGTATGGAGGGCTTATGTCCGCGCGGCCTTGAACCTACGGGTTTGATAGTGCCAGTGAGTTAAAGTTAAGTTTGTTATAATGTTCATTCAGTTTGCCTTCAAATATATTTACAGTCTATCAGATGATATCACTTTAAAAAGATGATAAATATCTTACAGAACATGTAACCAGTATTTACCTGACCGTTTATCCAAAAACAAACGCAGCTGCGTAACTCGATAGATCTAACACTTTTCAATTAAAATTTCTGAAATATTAATATTTATGATACTAGTTTGTGATAATATTTTTCAACTCCACATCGCGTGACGTTGCTACGTAACGTTATTGTTGTCGAACAAGCGACATTTATACAAACCTTCATGAAATACATATATTTAATGAAAATATTAATTGAACGCACAGAAAGATGAAAGACCAAACCGATTTAAATAATAATTCACACCTATTTTCTTGTATTTATATATTCGTATGCATAGTTTTATATTCAAAACTTTACATTAATTTACTATTTCAGATAATCTGAATTTCCGAATAAATTATATTAGTGCAATTGTTATTTTTCTCCTTACTTAATATGCAACTTCTATCGTTTATCCTAGTTTGGTTGTTTTACCTACCTTCGGAAGGGTTTAAAGACCTGGTCCCATCACAAGAACACGTCTCTGAGAAACATTTCTCGGCTAGATATAAATCACGAGGCAATGAACATAGCTGTTAAAGAGCGTTCGTTAAATAAATATGATAACATAACACTAATACCATGCTCATTCGGTTTTCTCAACTCTGTTTTCTCCCGACTATAGGCTAAGTATTACACATATTTTAAGGAGATTGTTGTAATAACCATCCTGAATTGTCCACCACTTGTGCCGCTCGACTGATGCTATTTGTGCATTATCTTCTGATGTGATTCTTTCTCTGGATTTTGGTCATTTTTTCACAGCAAATAATACTCTCTATGCTGCTCCTTGTGCAGCCAATCCACTTGGAAGTCGTGTTATCCCTATACGACTCAAATATTTCTTAGGACTATTATTATGCAGTTCCTCTACCTGGGACCCATGTGTTTATTATGTTGTGTTGTCCTTGCTGTCTTGTAATCGCCTTGGAACGTTGACAACTGCATTACAGTTCCTGTCGTCAGCCCTAGTTGTTTACGTAGATGCATTAATTTGGTGCACGAAATAAAACATATTAGAGTAAAAATTAATAAACACATGTGTTTAAATACAAGTTGTAAAAACATCAGCTGCGATATGAAAAATTAATTAGAACATGTTGAAAAGCATGGATGGGGATGGCAAATAGATTAACCCAATACTAAAAATCTAAAGATCACATTTTCGATTCCACAAGGGGTCAGAATTTTTAAAACTTGACCAAACTTAATTTTGTCATCATTTAGAATAATTTAGAATTGCCATCAAGCGAATCATCACTGAATAAAATGAGTATCATATGTATAGTATTGTTACAAAGCAGGTCTCATAACCTGGCCCTATTAATTCTCTACAATTTTATGCTTCACCTAACTCTCCTAAGCTTATTCAAGGGATTGTTGTGCAATAATTTCATAACTAACTCACTGGCACTATATAATCCGTAGGTTTATGGCCGCACGGACATAAGCTCTCCATTTATCCCAATTCTCATCTATTATTTCCGAATAATCATCACCTGTTTAAATTACTTTCCAAAAATAAATAAATAAATAAATAATTACTAATAATAATAACGTCCCGCGCCGTAGCCGAGTGGTTAAGGCAGGAAGCCTTGGCGCAGAGCTACGGGAATTCCGCTGGTTCGAGTCTGCATGGGAGAAGAAATTTTCTCATGGTATTTCCGCCAGTATGGAACCGGTACCCACCCAGCATCGTGAGGCATTTGGGTAGCTACAATAAGTAGCGGCTCCAGGTTGAGAAAACCAGCTATAACGACGGGGGACTTGACATGCTGACCACATGTCCCTCCTACACTGGCTGATGATCATCCACGTTTGTGATTGAGACATGTGGATGTGAGGCCAGCAGCCGGCTGGTAGACTAAGGGCCTTCTAGTCCTGTCGCGCCAGGAGTTTTATAAATATAAATAATAATAATAATAATAATAATAATAAATATCAACTCTGGTCAACACGGAGTCGGGTCCGAAGTTAATATCAGATAAACCCCTGTATTTATAGATGTCTATGGACGGCAATGTGCTGCGGCATACCAAGCCTATCACAGGGGCGGATGAACGAATGAAACAAAGTGCATGAGATGTTATTTAGAAATGATGGTAATGAAATAATGTGACAGGAGGAAACCGGTAAATCATTAGAAAAAAACCTGGCTAGTATCCGTAACCTTCAACTACGAGATGCACATATGGATCCATATGCAGTATCCGAGATTCGATCTCGAGACACGCAGCCAATGAGAATTGGCCGTTCACCCACTTGGCGTAACGGAACTCGCCACTTCGCTCAAATCACAGTCAATGTTATTCTCTCACCCTTCAGTCTTAGCCTCCTTACCTGACCATATCCCTTGGTTTTAACTAAAAGGAGTTTATTTCAATCGCCCATTTATTCTGCTCTCTAACTGTCTAGGAAGTCACCTATGAAGGTCCATATTGCTTAACAAGTTTTTCTCGATTCACCTCTCTGTTGGTCTCGTTTCGATGCAATTTTTTCCTATGAATTTCCCTCTCTCATAATATTCAAGATCCTTATCTCCTACCTGAAAGTAAGTCGGCCATGTTTTTGCATCCTAACAACTGGATGAAAAAGCAGTTTATATATATTTTTAGTTAAACAATTTTATAGGCGAATTTTCGGAGACAATATTCCCTGTAAAGGTTAATGGAAGAAGAATTTTCATAATATCGTCCTCCATTTTAATTTTATACCTTTAGCTCATTCCTGTTTGTATTTTATATAAATATTTGCATTGAGGGCACTTAATAGCAATATTCCATCATTTCGCGCATTTACCTGTCCATTACCATACAGTGAACGTCTGTATCAGACTAGGTCCTTGGGGTTATTGATGTGTGTCTCCTGCCACAGTAACTTACTCTTACTCAACAGAATATTCGTGTTCTACCTTAGTGTCTCCTCCCTATCATCCAACATTTCTACATCATCAGTGAATATCAACAGCTTATTAATAGCATCCAACTGTACGCCTGCTTCATTGTCTACATTCTCATGTACAAAATGTAATAGTAGAAGATGAAGTGCATCGCCTTCCTCTAGCTCATTGTATATTTCAAATGTATCTGAATACTGTGTGTCTACTAGCACTGCGCTCCATTGACACACGTCCGTTGTTAGGATGTCCGTACTACAACTGGAAACTAAACAACAACTTTAACTGAATAGTACCGGTGCTGTAACTTATTTGATGTCAACTTACTAGTTTACATCACATACTTTACTTTTAAAAATTGCCTTATACTAAAAATTAATGACCTATTGTGACTCATATATGAGGCCGTCAGAGGACAAGGGTAACAAGTGACATTAAAAAAATGAGTATAAGTGCAGAAATGGTAAACTGTTTGGTGCCGCAAGAGGTATATGTGTTAGTTTGACAGGTTTGTGACATATAGTGGAGACATAGAAAATCACACTCGGGGAACAGCTTGTTCCTGCTTGCAGGACTGAAGGGGTACGTCTGTAGTTGTGCTCCTTACCTTCCAACAGCTGGGTGGACTCAAGGCTTTACAGCGTTGTTTTTTTTTAATGTTTTCTACAATTTTTACGTAAGATTATTATTGTATTTATTAGTGTTTAATATAGAGCAAGCCACGCGTATGCGTAGTGGTTAAGGCACTGCGCTACAAGCCGGAAGGTCGAGGGGTCAAGTCCCGGGTCAGGATTTTTAAAACAGACCAAAACCTTCTGGCGGCACTATGGCCCTGGGGTCGACTCAGCCTCTAACGGAAATGAGTACCAGACGCTTGTTCTGGGGTAAAGGCGGCCGTCACGCAGGGCTGACAACCCGGCTGACATCAAGTGCCGATTGTCCAGAAAAAGTGGGAGCCTTAACCTCCCACTACCCCAAGGGCCTCCTGAGGCCTGTAGTGGGAATACTTTACTTTACTTACTTTACTAATATAGAGCTTATGATTCTTCGAGGTTTACTGATTTATCAAATATTCAGAATGTGATGAACTTAACCTCAGTCTTCATGGTAAGTGAAATATTTTAACTACTTTATCTGTAATGATGAGTGATTCCAGGCTATGTGGCCCATTACTGGTGATCCTACCAGACGTTTTTCCCTCATCTTCAGTGGCAAGTAATTCTAGGTGTTGTTTCCTGGTCGGAAAGCACTCGCCACTGAAGATGCCCTCCGCAGTTGAGGGTAGGATCACCAGTAATGGACCACTCAACATTATGATTACCGGACGTGAAACCCTGCATTCAACTACTTTATGTATCGAGACTAGTAGAATTATTCAACAACAGTATAAACTATTTGGACCTAACATTAACAGAAAACGTCACCAACAACACAAATAGAAATTGGCATTTACCGAAAACCGACAGTAACAACACTAGCTATAAGCAATAAATCCAGACATCCAATTCACATAAAATAAGTACATTTCAAGGGTCTAATATAGGAATGAATAAAAAACCCCGCTTTAAATAAAGAATTAAAATACATTTATACACGTGGGCAAAAAATTAACGGCTACAATAAAACAAATGATAAATAAAATCCTAAATAAACAAAAAGGATAAATTAACATTACCCAACATAACCAAATTTGAAAAAAAAAAATCCACGAAAATATCAAGAAGTGGATACTGTCACGTAAACTAACTGGTAAAGGAATCATTAAAAAAAAAGCTTGATATGAATATAAATATAGTAACAGACTGGTAATAAATTACACAAATTAAAAAAAAAATAATATCGAAGAAAAAATATTTCAACAATAACTGCATATACAAATAACATGTACGGAGACTGCAATGCTACAGTGAGAAAAACTAACAAAATTCAACATTATATTCAAAGAACATTTTAAGAGATATTTATTTAAAATGAGAAAATCAAGTTTAGGCAAAAAATGTAGTCAGGCTGGGCACCATATACATAACATCGATAATACCCCTCACAATATTACATTGAGAAAACATTCCAACGAGGATAAATATACTGGAGGCAATCGCTATCCTAAGAGCAATCGACAACAACCTAAATCTTAATGAGAACACAGCCAGTCCACACAATCCTGTATACAAAATATTCACAACCTAGTCAGTGCTTCAACAAGCTCAACAAGAACGGACCTAATGCATTCTGCTGATGATGAGACTAGTCCCGAAAGCCCTACAGAGTTTGAAAACAACTTGACGGACGAGGTTTTAATCATATACATTATATTACTGTATTTTTTTCTATATTTTCATAAATTGTAGGTCCTGTTATTAGGCCCATTTAAAATAATACTTTTTTAGCAATACATTTTGAAGTAATTGGAAATAATTTACCAATCTAAAGATATAATATGGTTCAGATATGCAGGATTTGTAATCTAATAATGTTTATAATAAAGGTATGTTTTTTAATATGAAGATTAATCAATGGAGGTGTTTTTGTTTTCTTGACTCATTTCAATGAAGATGGCATTGAAGAACCTGGTATTACAGGACCTACACAAGAAAAATATGCTCCAATATTGCACGTTGGCAGAAATAAGATTAGTAAATCAGGAAATTGGGTGAAAAATAAAGCAAAAAAGAAGAAGGGATGAATGCAAACAATATTCAGACAGGAAAGGAAACATTCATGTGGAGAAGCGGGTAAGAGAATGTATCCATGAATGCAGGTTTTAAGTTCCATAACTTTAAAGACTGAATTTGTCAATTAATCTTGTCGTAATGTGTAACTCTTTGGATAAGTACCTATTTCCAATCATAATAAAAACTTGGTAATGAATCTACTTTTTCTTAGAGTATTTAACTCATGCCCCCAAATGGGAATCAATGACGCAATCACATTTCAATGGTTTTTTATTTACAACCAATCACAGTCCGTATTTTCGCCTAGAATTTACCAACTAAAGTTTATCATAATAATAAATAAATCTTTTCAACATTCTGAATAGGTCATAGCATTATTTTGGCAAGTGACTGAAACTCTTTAAGAAATACGGCTACCAGATTGTATATACAGTGCAATGACTGTCAACACGTAGAGCATGCCGGAGTTTAATATAAAAACAATTTGTAACAATTTATTATACAACAAAAAAAGAAACCACTGTTTGCACTTTCTTAAATGTATTTTTTTCAGGTAATAACATTCCAGAAAAATATAACTGTCATAGGACATCAGAAATGAATTGATATACAGTTTGATGTGTTTCATTTTTTCTCCACTAGAGTGCATTCTTACAATATTGCGTTCCTTTGGCAATAAATAATATGATTCGGTTGCAATGATGAACAAAAGATGCAGATGAAGCGTACCAATCGTATCTAATTTGTTTTCAAACATCGCCGTTTACATTAAATATATACATATTTTAAAATAACTATAGTTAAATAATGATTTGTGAGAATACAGCTTAATTTTATTCGTTAAATACTCGTAACAAATGCCACTCTTGATTTCCAAATTCTCTAGATAAATTGGAAATCACTCGTGGCATTACTTATGATAATTTATTTCAAAGTATTTCTTGGAGGACAAGGAGTACAAGTGAGTCTTAATGCAAAAAAAGGTTATAGTATGGACTAATGTTTACATTGAAACTGTTCATATTTTGCGGATAAATGGACTCGTATACCAGGAACACAAACACAACTTATGAGACTTGTCACATATTCCTGGAATATTATATTCTCATTGAACTTTAAACTTAATTTTGTCGAAACTATTTGTTTGTCACTTGTTCCCCTTGTTCTCTCACCGCCTCATATGTCATCTCCACATTAGTGATCACTTGCCAACACAAGGACTCAGCCTGGATAGTTATACATTTGTTATGTTTTTGTAAGTAATGTGATGGCCCCTTTAGTTGTTGTAATCTGTCTTCTGTTCTTGTTTGTAGATTGGCACGATAATTAAATTTGTTCATTTTATTTGAAGAGTTTTTCTCCCAAATCGTATATACATCCGTTATATCATCTCCATGAAATGTTCTTCACATAATGTTACTAGTTGTGCTGTGAACCTGATGCTTCATACGTCTTATGTTTGCTATCGCTATTTGAATCCCCAGTGAGCGTGGCTCTGCGACTGATATTCATGCTGTCTGTAAATCATCCTTGAAATATCCTGTTCTGCATATACTCTTAGTAGTTGATTAAATAATTTCTTCCATGCATTTAATATACTCCTGGATACCCCCACTTTCATTCCCAATTGTATCAGTTCTAGTCCAGAACCATATCTTTCTAGGTTCTTTCCCCAATATTATTCTCCGAGTTCTTATTTGTTGCATACATTTTGACAGCATTTATCTTCTGTCTAAAATATTCTATCTTGTTACATGATTACTCGATTTCCTTTAAAATAACTAGCCAAGGGGTAATTTGAATTATGTGTGATTTCCCCGGTAACTCAAAAAATACGCTAATGCTCTTCCATACTCATTACTTTTTAGAGATTTCTCTGAAATGTGTGGTTACGGCACGAGTAGTGAACATTCCATTTCCGAGATAATTTTTGTTTTAAGATAAAGGTTCAACATATCAGAAATCGAATAACGGTCTCTTCACAAACCAATCAGAGAAATATAAAATTATAAATTACTATTTCATTATCCATTTCCATTATCTTACCAGACGTAACATCGACACAACGCTGAAATTTAAGCAACGAAGTGGCCTAATTTAAAAGAGAATCGTGATTAGCTCTCTGTAATTACGTAAAACAGAATATTTCGTAAGCTTAAAGTTAAATTTGTCCAAGTTTATGATGTTACTAACCAACTAATTAACTCACTGGCCCTATCGAACCCGTGGGTTCCTTGCCGTGCAGACATAAGCTCTCCATTCATCCCTATCCCTGAACTGAAGTTTTCCAATCATCCCCTGAATAATCTACTTCCCTCAAATAATGGATAATGTTTATTCTCCCACCTCATTTTTGGTCTACCAACTGGGCGTTTTCCCTCTGGTTTTCCTAAAAGAAGCTTCCACGCACCTCTTTCATCCCCCGCACCTGCCAACTGTCACGACCGTCGAAGTGTACGAGACTTAACTTGTTATTATATTTAGCTTCCTAGACATGTCATAAAGCTCACTATTATGAAGTTTTCTCCATTCACCTGTATGTTCGTCTATTTTCGGCCAAAATGTTTCCTTACTACTTTATGCACAAATACTCGTAATCATCTTTCCTCCCTTAAAGTAAGAGTCCATGTTTCGCATCCATATAATATAACTGGGAGATTAACAGTTTTATATGTTTTCAGTTTTACGTTTTTAAAAATTGATTTGGGACGCATAATGCATAAAAGGCATGCCATTTCTAGAATTGAGCCCCTGTTTAATTTATTGTGCATCTTCTTCCTATTTGTAATATTCATCTCAGATATGTGAAATCAGCCACTTCTTCAAAATGTCCCATTGTTTGTGATTAAATGTCCATTTATATTATATAACCGCATTTCTATGTGTGAACATATATTTAGTTTTTTATTGATGTATATTTCCAGTCCCAATTACTTTGTGTGTTACTTAATAGAGTGTGCGTGTTTATCTCCTCGCTCTCGCTTAATCACCGCCATCATCATCATCAGCCTGTTAATATCATTGAGTTTTAGGTCTTCTTCATTCTCTAACGATCTGATGCCATGCTCTAATACAAAATTGAATACTAGAGGAGATAGTGTATCTCCTTGCTTTAAGCCACTATGAATTTCTAAAGTACCCGGAAACTCTTTGCCTACACTCACCCTAATCTTTGTGCCACTTAGACACATTCGTACAAGTCTAACTTTTTAGCAATTCCGAACTACATAAGGATACTATATAAAACTTCTCCCTCTTAACTGAACGCATGCCTTTTTGAAGTCTACGTATAGTTGATATACAGTGCCATTTTATTCCCATTTATTTTTTAAAATCTTATACTAAAAAATCTGATCTGTTGTAGACCTGTTTCTTCTAAATACATATAGATTATCTTCTAGAATGTCATAAATATAGGAAGTAAGCCTGCTTACTAATATATTTGTTTGGATTTTGTACTCAGTTGAGAATAATGGCATGCCAGTGTTGCTGTTGCAATCAGTTTTATCTCCCTCCTTATAGATTGGTACGATAATGGATTCTTTCCATTCATTTGGAAGAGTTTCGTTCTCCCAAATCATTTAAAATAACCGACGTATCTTGCCCATCAATTTTTCTCCCCCTGATTTTATGAGTTGTTACATTAATATGAGTTAAAATTATGGTAAATCTGGTATTTAAAAATTGTATTTATTATTTATCTGATAGAATAGTTCATTTGTGCGTTCAACAAACGCAGCCATATAAACATATGTATGAAGCGATTTAGAAATGAAAACTTAAAAAAGTCAATGTTTTATGAATTAGTCTTTATAAAATAATATTTTTAAATTTCGTATTCAGTGGCGTTGCTTCGTAACCTTATAGTAACTCGTCACCATTCTTTCTATCGCTACGCTACAAGACAAACTTTATACAAACGTTTATGAACTGAACATGTTTAAATAAGTACATTAGGCCTAATTGCACCAGGCGAAAACTTATCTAATCGATTTAAATAACAAATTCCATCTACTTTTCTCGTTGGACCCTGTTTAAATAATCATGAGCAAGATGTAACCTCTGGAAAGATGGCGTAAATTAATATTTTTAGGTAAATTGCCATTCAGCGTGTAATGTATACTATACTGAATAAAACTTTTCATCCAATTTTTCTTATTTTTACTTTTCTTCTTTCTTCCAGTTCGATCTAGTCGATTTTGATGCACTAGTTGATGCCTGTGGTTGGAGATTCACGAGTTCTACACAATTTTTGGTGTGGAATTTTATTCATATTCAAATTTAAGCAAAATTTTCACAACGTTTGATTTTTGTGGCTAAACTATGAATCACAAATTATTTCAAATTGTTATAATAGTTATATAAAGGCTATTTTTGAAAGCAGTAAAACTTTTACTAACATATCTTGAGTAGTTTAGGAGATGAGCGCACCAGAAAACTACAAATTTAACATTGGTAAGATAGGGAGTACCCGGTCCCCTTAACGTGTAGAGGAAGTGTTTTCATTTATGTTAGCAGATGTTAGAATCAATACTTGTCGGTGTTTGAACAATATTTGTTGACTAAACATTCTTCGACACTAACTGTGAATGGATACAATTGATCTGTGGTTTCATGCAAAGTGTCAAAGGTTGACTATTTATAAATGGTATTTCAGATACATGGGATGTGACATGGAGTATTAAAAGTTTGTCAAGAATTTACTCTAATACTATCACGAAATTACCTGAATCCTTCAAACCTCCAGATCATCATCACGAGCTTGATCCGTTCAGTCACCACAATTTATAGCAGTTTTCTCCATCGCTTCCTTGGTCTTCCTATTCTTCGTTTACCCTGTGGTCTGTATCTATATGACGGTATTGGAATTCTTAATGGATGCATGCGTTGTAAATGTAAATGTCAGTTTGACTGGTATTGGTCAATAATATCTAATATATTACCGATATTTAGTTCTTATCGAATATATCCGTTTATTTTATTGTCAATAACAGAGCACCCTGCAAGGGATCTAAGTAACTTCATCTCTGCTGCTTTAATTCCCCTCCTCTGGAATGTGGTTAAGGTACAGTTCTCTGAAACGCATTAAAAAATATGTAGTTGTAATGATCTGTATAGTTTTAATAAACATTATTTCCTCACATTCCTGAATATAGTTCGTTCCATTCCATCCATAGTTATTCTGTCCGAGGGCAGGTCGTTCACTGAAATCATAGCATTTTCATGCCATGCATTGCAGCTTTATTAGGGAATTGTAGGTGTGGAAGCTTCCCGTTGCTTTCCACACCGGTGAAGGATGATGATGATAATGATAATGGTAAGGATGATGGCCATATCATTTCGGGGACCGTTTGGGCCTTAACGTTTTCCTGACATTTGTCTCACAGGTGAGGAAACACCCCGGTAGAAACCTCACCCAGAAGAACTGCCCCGACCGTAGATCGAACTCGGGCCCGCTGCCTGACAAGGCAGCACGCTCCTCGAGACCACAGCGGTGGACTTCGTTTCATTGTGCTAATTAATTGAATAAATTGTGTTACTCTGTGTTGTAAGTCATTTGAAACTTGGTATGAAACATTGCAGTCTATATAATTGAATTCATGAACTTGTTTGTTCTGATACATCTGTTCTCACAAAGCCAAATATTTTTTGTTTTTTTTTTTCGTAGAAATTTCCAAATGATATTCTCTTGATGTATTAGCTAGTAATGTATAAAGTGTCATTTGCAAACTGTCTTCTGAATTTGAAACAATTAGTTGGTCATTGGTAAATAGTAAGCTGTTGAATATAACATTTTTGAAATACTTGTTTTTTTGTAGCTTCTCGAGCCGCATTATAACAATATCATCTAGGTATAAATTATATATGATCGGAGATGGGGAACATCCTTGTTTCATGTTTCTGTTATCTTTACATATTCCATTGCCCACATTTACTCTTACAGTATTACTTGAGTAAATTATTTTAATTGTTGATATTATATGTAATGGTATTCCGTTCCTATCTATAATTATCCATAATTTTGTCTGTCTACATACTTGAATCCTTTTTTAAAATCGAGAAATTATATGTATGTAGGTACCAGTATATTAAATTTATGGAATTTACAATGATTTGTGATATAGAGGATATACAATCCACGCAGGGTCTCCCTTTTCTAAAACCATTTTGTTCTTCTAATATTAAAGATTCTGATATCACGCCCTATCTTCTTGCTATGAATTTGCATATAATTTTTATCCCGTCTTCAGCAGACTTATACTAACTTACTTACTCACTGGCACTATCCAACCCGTACGTTCATGACCGCGAGGACATAAGCTATCCATACATCCCTATCCTGAGCTAATGCTTTCCAATCATTCCCTGTATAATCTACTTCCCTCAAATCATAGTTCTCCCACCTCACTCTTGACCTACCAACTGGGCGTTTTCCCTCTGGCTTTCCTACAAGAAGCTTCCATGCAAGTCTTTCATTCCCCATACGCGCAACATGTCCTACCCATCGCAGTCTACGAGACTTAACTGTTCTTATTATATCTGACTTCCTATAAAGATCATTTAGTTCGTTGTTATGTAGTCTTCTCCATTCACCTGGCCCAAAAATTTTCCAAACAACTTTATTCTCAAAAACTCGAAATCTCATTTCCTCCCTTAAAGTAAGAGTCCATCTTTCGCAACCATATAATACAACTGGTGGAATAATAGTTTTATTTATTTTCAGTTTAACGTTTTCTCAAAGGAGTTGGGACATCAAAAGTCTCTGCAATGCATAATAGCACGCATTTCCAGAATTGAGCCTATGTTTAATTTCTTTGTGCATCTCATTCCTATTTGTGATTATTGTTCCTAGGTATCTGAATTCTGCCGCTTCCTCAAAATTTCCCTCATTTGTCATTAGCTGTCCATTTCCATTATGTAATTTATTTCTACGTGTGACCATATATTTAGTTTTATTGATATTTACTTCCAGTCCCAAATTCTTAGTGTTACTCAATCTCCAGCAGACTTATACCTCTATAAATATTATGGTTTAATAAATAAATAAATAAATAATTAAATAAATATTTATATATAATTATACATATATATATACATATATATTGATGCCATTTTGATAATAAAATAAAATATATATTCATCAATTCACATCAGCATCCATATTTCATTAATATAACCTTAACTTTATTATTCCTATGACTCTAACCAGAAATATTAAGGTATCCATTCATCCATAGTAATTCTGCCCGCAAGTAGGTCCTTCACTGTAATCATTGAATTTTCATGCTATGCTTGCAGCTTTACTAGGGAATTGTAGATGTGGTAGCTTCCCGTTGCTTTCCACACCGGTGAAGGATGATGATAATGACGATAATGATAAGGATGATGATCATGAAGATGGCCATATGATTTCGGGGACCGTTTGGGCCTTAACGTTTTACTGACATTTGTCTTACAGATGAGGAAAACCCCCGATAAAAACCTCACCCAGAAAATCTTCCCCGACCGGGGATCGAACCCGGGCCCGCTGCGTGACAAGGTAACAGGCTACCTCGAGACCACAGCTGTGGACTATTAAGGTATAATATACTAAAACCTTAATATCACAAAATTACCCAACATTAATGTGTTAAATCACTTATATCGTTTAATTTGCTACTTTGTTATTATTATTATATTATTATTATTATTATTATTATTATTATTATTATTATTATTATTATTATTATTATTTTAATATGGGTGAAACAGTTTTGAATTTAATTTGTAATATAGTAATTAAGATTTTAATTTTTTTAAATAATGTTTTTTTTTCTTCATTTTTCAATTTTACGATGGATAGCGTTGCTTCTAAACGTTACAGTTTTACATCATTATTGTTATCGCTATGCAACAAAACACATTTCATACAAAAGTTTTAAATATGTATAATTTCCTTAACAAATGTATTAGCCTAATTGTACATAGAGGAAAAAAAGTCACATCGATTTAAATAGCGAACTTCACGTGGAATCACCGTTTAAATATCCATAAGCATTACTTAGTCTTTTAAAGTAATGACAATACATTATTATTTAGAATATAGCACGCATCAGATTATCCAATCAATTAGAGCGGACGTTTAATCTCTTCTTATTATAATCCTCTATAGTCGATCTTAGCTGTGTTCCTATGTTCACGGTTTCAAACTGGTCGCAAAATAAATAATAGTTTTAAAAAAATAAGGGGGCACGCCGTAGCGTAGTGGTTAAGGCACTGACCTACAAGCCGCAGGGTCGAGGGTTCAAGTCCCGTTGGGGTCAGGATTTTTAAACTGGCCCAAACCCTCTGCCGGCACTATGGCCCTGGGGTCGACTCAGCCTCTAACGGAAATGAGTACCAGACGCTTGTTCTGGGGTAAAGGCGGCCGTCACGCAGGGCTGACAACCCGGCTGACATGAAGTGCCGAATGTCTAGAAAAAGTGGGAGACTTAACCTCCTACAACCCCAAGGGCCTCCGGGTCTGTTGTGGGATCACTTTTTTTTTTAAATTAAAACAACACGTTTTATTAGAAAACCAAACTAAAAAGTGAAAATAATTTTAATTTCCAACACGCTTGGGATAAAATTAAAGTGGTCAACAAAAAATCATCTCCAACACATCTAGATTGAAATTAGAGTTATCTGCATAAAAAATAATTTTACCATAAAAAGTGTGGGTTGCTTTTTATCGTTTTTTCCATTTTCTTCTTAGAAACTTTACTTTTACCAATATCTGTTTATTATCAAATATATTAATTGATATAGAGCACCCGACGCTTTTGATGGTAATGTTTTTTTCTAGATAACTATAGTTCTATTTTAAATGTGTTGGAGATGATTTTTTTGTTGACCACTTTAATTTTATCCCAGGTGTGTTGGAAATTAAAATTATTTTTCATTTTTTAGTTCGGGTTTCTAATACAGCGTATTGTTTTAGTTTTTTAAACTATTATTTATTTTTTTATTTCTTAGTTTTAATATCTTACAGAATAACATAAAAACGTAAATACCTTTAAGTTCGACACTATTGTAGTATGAGCTAAAAGTAATACTCTTCTAAAAAATCCTCTTTTTTTATTTTCAGATGATTCTGGCCATGAGTTTAGAAACACAATTATGAAATTATTATATTGGCATTGGTCCTTTACAAGTATACAAAGTTTCAAGTCGATCCAATGATTTTAAGTGGGTGAAAATTACATAATTACGCAGACACTTGTTTTGATTTTCTGATGATTCTGGAGAGAATTTTAGAAACAAATTATGAGATTTTTGTATTGTCATTGGTCCTTTACAAGTATACAAAGTTCGAAGCCGATCCAATGATTTCAAGTTAGTGAAAATCTCGTTGGAAGATTCCGTTACATAGATAGATAGAGGTCAAGCTAATATAAAGCGTGTAAAATGTCCTGAATAACGTTCCTTCGAATGAAAAGTAAAGACTTGCGCCGCTCATCTAGATTTACGACACTTTTTTTGATGCCACCTGTTTGTCATTCGACATTTCAGGTATTTTCTCCTGGCATTGGCGTATTGTAACCCACTTCAGAGGTTGGGGCGCCTGGAAGGTGGGGTTACGCAGCCCCAATGATATGATGAGCGATGACGATTGGTAATGATGCGCCAGGAGAGGCCTTAAACCACGGTATGTAAAGTTACCTCAACAATAAAAATACCCGTGTAAATTGTTTGCTCTGTCTCGCCTGGTTCTGAATTTGAACACTAATTACCTTAGTTGTGATAACGCAACATTAAAAGAAACAATACGATAACATGATTGAACGCATTGGTCTTCTGAATTACGTTTTTCCCGAACATACATATTTGAATGTATTTTGTTGGAATTTATATATGAAGGCAGACTTATTTTGGATTTTTTATCTGCTTTCTGCCGCAAGGTATTTCTGGATAAGGGGGCATTGAAAATAGCAATACTAGTTTTGGTTTAAGCTCTTCCGTGGCGGAAGTGGTTAACACCCGCTCTTCCTTTGTGGGACCCTAGTTCACGACTCTTTGACCCCACGTGGACTCGGTTGTGGAACAATGGGATCCAGGGCTGGTTTCTTTCAGGGTTTCTACAATGTTAAACATTAATTTACAACTATTCAGTGCTCAGAAATTCCTGCTCCCGGCAAATCTGCTGATGATATTTTATTCGTAGAATACTCACTCCAATATCCTAAAATACGCCCAAAGTTGATTACGTACAGAAACTTAAAAAACATAGACGAGACTAAACTAAAATCAGACGCTTTACAACTACCTTGGTACACAATGTGGAATCTTCGGTGTGTGTGTGTATATATGTATGTATATATATATATATATATATATATATATATATATATGTCTGTGTGTGTGTGTGTGTCGTCTTATCTTGTGTTTTGAAGTTGTCTGGACAGCTGACGTAGTTACTCTTCCATTCTTTCCTCCTTTGTTCACTTGTACGGATATACAGTGCTCAGAAATGGCAAATAGATAAACGAGGTGGAGCCGGTTTGTGCCTATATTTTAAATGAACTCCATCCTGGAATTGTCCATCAGTCCTCTTCTGTATACTCCGCTCGCCCCGAGTTAATTTTCGTACAAATTCAAGTAAGTCTTAAGAAATCTCTCTTATGCATTGTGTACAAAGCCCCTAAAATAGGGCACATTTCCGATCAAGAAAACGCTCTCTACGATTAATTGACTCGTTATGAACATGTTATTGTCGCAGGCGATTTTAATACAAATCTTCTTCTGACTGACTCACCAGCCATACAATTTAAAAATATGTTCCAAAACTTTAATATGACCATTGTTCCTCTCTCTCCCACACATCACACTGACACTCTACTAGCGACTACACATCCACAGAAAGTACTGACATTTGAACAACTTCTTGCTCCCGCATATCTGCTCATGGCATTGTATTCGTAGAATACTCACTCCAATGTCCTAAAATACGCTCAAAATTGATTACCTAGAGAAACTTAAAAAACATACACGACACTAAACTAAAATCAGACGCTTTAGAACTATCTTCGATCAGTTAATGAGAAAGTAGAGACATTTAATACACTGTCACTACAACTATATGGCTGACATGAACCAGTGAAAACCCGACCAATTACCTGGTCCCTCTGCTCCCTGATGAATGACTAAATACGTTAAACTATGTCAAAACGAGACAAAGCGTACCGCACATACAGACGAGAACTGGCAACTGTACAAACAACTTAGAAACACAACTACACACACTATAAGCAATTCCAAAATACGACATGCCTACGGTATAATAGGACCTTAAATAAGTGCGCAGGACACTTGGCGAAATTTCCATACAATGGGACTTAGACAGCTGAATCTCTGTAGAATGTGTACCTCAATACGCTTGATACCTACAGACAACAAGACTAAAATAGACAGTCTTAAAGACTTATCCCCTCCCCCTATACAGGAATAGATACATTTTACTTCTACGACTTTTCGCCCGTAGATGTCAAAAATGCACTCAAGCGGATTCAATCCAATGCATTTTAATGCTAATATAAATAAATCATTGACATTATACTACCCACAGTGACTCGTACTTTTAATGCTTCCCTCATAACTTCTACCTTCCCTACTGTATGGAAACAGTCTAGGGTTCGGTCTATACCTGACATAAGTAAACCTACTAACTGTAATGACTTCCGACCGATTAGCATCCTTCCGACATTATCTAAAGCCCTGGGACGTATTGTACATAAGCAAATGGCTGAATATCTCCAAGCAAATTACCTCTTTGATCCTTATCAATCCGGCTTTATATTTGGTCATAGCACAATCACAGCTTTGTTAAAAATTACTGATGACATTCGTGAAGCCATGGGCAGACGTGCATTTTCTCTTTTAACTTTGACTTTAGAAAAGCTTTTGACACAGTAGACCACGACTTACTTATAATAATGCTCAAACACCTACACCTGTCTGACAGAGTTGTATCCTGGTTCGGCTCATACCTGCACGGAAATCTACAATACGTTTTATTAAATTCTATAATTTCGTCTTTGCGCAACGTGCAAGCGGGACTCCCCCAGGGCAAGTGTTCTCGAATCTCTTTTCTTCTTAATCTACATGAATGACTTACCAACTGTACTAAAGCACTGTCATTATCGCCTCTATGCTGGTGATCTCCAAATTTACCTACATTCACCTCTGATTCCCTCTATTACAGCTTGACGAAAATTAATGACGATTTCATGTCCACCTTTAAGGGCACCCGGTATTAATTTCCACGTAATTTGGTTTAAAAATATGCAACATTCAAAAATATTTTTTTCATCTTAATCTTAAGCTATGTGTATGAAAATTATGTCAGTAATTAAACAAGTCTTCTTGAACATAATGACACTCTTGTTAACTTTTTATACATGTTTCGTCATGAGTGGAAACCTAATTAAAAATGTAAAAATAAATAAAATCCATGATGATCTTGATGAAGGTTTTCGGGCTGTAGGCCATAGTCGTGAGACTTGTAGTTCCCCGACGTTTCGCCAAACACTGCGTCTGGCATCCTCAAGGGTTGTCTTGAGACTGGCAATTCTGTCCGCTGTCTGTCCTATTTATACGTTCACCGCGATGTGGTCTTAAGTTGTATCTGCCTTCTCATTGGTCAGCGTTAGGGACTTCCATTGCTCCAATGAGGTTGCTGTTTCATGGTCTAGTCGACTGTACGTTATATCTGCCTTCTGATTGGTCAGCGGTTGGGACTTCCATTGTTCCACTGAGATTGCTGTTTGACAGTCTAGCATTCTCATTCATCATTCTTCGAGAAGCTGGCAACTTTTAGAACCTCGTCGAAAGAAGAATACAACGCAGAAAAGCAAGACAGGGATGGATTCGTCCACCCGCCGGCACGTCGCACTGCCAGGGAAAACCAAAACTACAATAAACAAAGAACATCAATAGAAACAAGAAATCTGTTCGAACATCTGAATGAAGAAGAGGCAGAAACTCCACCTCCCATAGTGGTATACTCCAAAGACATCACGCCACTAAAACTGGAAAGCATCACTGCAGGAAATAAGGAAGAAGTACTCATGAAGTACAACCAGGGCGTACTGACCATTAGGACCTCAACAAAGGCGGCCTACAGGCGAGCTTACAAGGAGCTCAAGAAATCCGAGACTCAGTTCTACACCCATGGCTATGGCAGGCCTCCTATCTTCAAATTAGTAATGAAGGGACTTCCTAAGTCCATCTCAGCACAAGAAATATGTGACGAAATCGAAAATAGGAAGCTGCCAATCAAAGAAGTAAGAAGTATCGAAAAACAAGTCTACACAAATGGAGTAAAAAAGAAGATAGAGCTTCCAATTTACATCCTAACATTCAACAAAACAGCAGACCTTAAGGAAAAAATCGAAAAAGATCTAAAAGAGCTATTCAATATCCGTATTCGATTGGAACCCTACAGGAAACCCACAGGAGGCACCCAGTGCTTCAAGTGCCAAGGCTTCGGACACATTGCAGAATTCTGCTTCCGAGACACAAAATGCGTCAGGTGTTCCGGTAACCACAAAGTCTCCGACTGCACCCAGACAGAAGTCAAATGCTCCAACTGCAACGCAGATCATGCAGCAAGTCACAGAAAATGTCCCATATTTCAGAAGTATCTGAAAATGAGACAAGCACAAGGAACAAATCAACCATCAACCACGAGGAAGCCTGAAACTACTCCAAGAACACCTCGAAAGACAGAAGAAACATCCCTCCCTTGCCTTCTCTGAACCCAAAACCGGAGAATATACTCCAATCCCTCCTTATTCTCCTCACCACCATCCTTCAAAACACCCAAGTCCTTCAATCCACACTATCCTTTGTGAATTCTCAAGTTTCTTCAAGAACATAGACTGCAATATCCAGATACAACAAGAAAAATCTTTAAGACCGTCTAGCTTATGCAACTCTTCAAAGAAGACATCCACTTGAAGAAGAAAAACTGTTTAGAGGACTACTCTTCACAGCAAGCACACAACTACGCCGCCACTTCACTACAAGCACCTTAATTATCGGGTCAAGACCTTTATAAGGTCGGTACCGTTCTTCAAACTTCAATATTTGCTCTAGGGACAGTCTAGTACAAGCCATAGGTAACACACAAATTTCACACTACACTACACTACACTACACTATAGAACACTTACGCACATCACACTTTAATTTTACTACCCACTAAAGTATACTTCAAAATTTTAAGACCGAGATACATAAGCTTCTTACTCGCAATTAAAAAAATTATCATGGTAAATAAATTAACACATAAAAAATAATTAAATACAAGATAATGCAGAGAGAGGACCACTCCCTTTTGCTAATATATAAATTACATAACACTTCATTACAAGCACTTTAAATATTGGGTCAAGACCTTTAAAATAGGTCGGAACCATACATTTTAACGCATACATTATTTGCAAGTGCTGATAGTCTGGTCGACTGTACTTGTAGAGGTTTACATTTTGCGTTTTTTAGAACCGGTATCCATACTTTGTTGACTTTTAATGATTCTTCTTTTCTATTGAAACTGATTTTATATTTGAATATTTCGATGGCTTCTCGTTGTAGACGGATAAAATAGTGTGTGCAGTTAGATAATATGTCTGTATTCTGGTATTGTACCCTGTGGCCATCAAGTAAACAGTGTTCTACTACTGCCGACTTATCCATTTGTTTAAGACGACTGTATCTTTCATGCTCCTTAAGTCTGGTTGCGATGCTGCGTTAGTGGTGCCTATATACACTTTTCCACAACTGCATGGTATCCTGTATATGCCTGCTGTCTGATGAGGATGGAGTTGATCCTTTATAGGTCTGAGAAGGTTCTTGATTTTCTTGGTAGGCCTGTATACTGTCTTTATATCTTCTTTCTTTAGTAGTTTTCCAAATATGGTCCGTTACATTCTTGATGAACGGTAAAAATGCCACTGGTTGAAGTTTTTTCTCTTCCTCTTAAAGTTCTGCTGCTGTTGCAGTTGTATCGTCTGGCGAAACGTCGGGTAACTACCAGCCGCACGATCACGGGCCTACAGCCCGAAAACCTTCATCAAGATCCTATTCCGGGTCCGGCCTTGAAAGTCTCAGTGAATACAAATAAAATCCCACTTCTTTTGGTACAATTTGTCTCAAAGATACGTATCCAATTGTTTTAAACATTTAGTTATGTTATTGTGCATATTAACTTTTCACAATAATAATGTTTGCTTGTGTTCAGATGTGGATTGTGATTTACTTTTTAAAAAATTCCAAAAAATCTCTTTTGGTTAAAAATGTTACATTTTATTAAATTTTAAACACTATGAAGAGCAGCAAGATACATTTACCTTATTTTTTATCGAGCGCTTTTAACTGCATATCTATGCCCAAAAATTTATGGTCCTATCTTTCAGAGGGGCAGGGAAAAGTGTACGGAAATGTAAAAAAATAATACTAGTTACCGGAAAGAAAAAAATGTGAAACAAAAAAAAAATCACATTAGCAGAACATACAGACTAGCCACTTGTACTACCAATTTGTATGGGTTTAACTTGTCCACAATTCACAAAATAATATCACATCAATAAAGTAAAGTAGCCCTCTATGTGTGGAAAATTAGAGTTTTAATTTTTTGAAGTTTACTTCTCTGTCCCAGTTTTATTGTCTTACGCAATGGATGGTTGCGTGTTTGCCTTCAGTATCTCCGCGCTATCGTTCAATAATACAAATCATCAGCATAAACTAACAGCCTATTAATGCCATGTGTGCTGGAGGGTTTCCTTCCTTTTCGAACCTATTTAATGGCCGGGCCCTACTAAGACAAAAGTGAATACTAGAGGATAGAGTATGTGTCCTTGCTTTGACCCATTATGATTTTAAAAAATGTCAGAAAACGGGTTTGCGTTCTTACAACCCTACGGGGTGCGTGGAGTGCCATTTAGACACATTTGGGTTGTAGTGTAACTAACTTGGGTAGGAATTTCGAACTCCAGCAGGTTGCAATACAAACTTGTGTCCCTTTGAAACTGATTTGTATGCCTTTTTTGAAAGTCTACCTTAGCCTTGATTTACAGTGTAAAGTATATTCCCATTTATTGTTTTCAATCTTTTTAAAAACTAAAAAAGCTGATCTGTTGTAGACCTGTTTCTTCTAAATCCACATTGATGATCCCCTAGAATGTCTTCAATATAGGCAGTAAGCCCTGTCGGTGGCGGTGGTCGTGGTTGCGTGTGGGGTTTGATTTGTACTTGAGTTGAGGGTAAAGAGATGTCCCTGTAGTACCTGCATTCAGTTGTATCCCTTCTTTTTTGGTCACAGATTTGTTACGATAACGAGATTTTTTCCATTAATTTGGAAGATTTTATATTTCCCAAATTATATAAAGTAACCGACATATCTGGTCCATCAATCTTTCAGATCTTTCACCCTTTTGTATCAAGTGTTATATTAATGATCATTTAATAAATTATGGTAAATCCTTGTATTTCTAAATCGTATTTTATTATGTTACCTGATAGATGGAGGTGTAGTTCATTTTTATTATCATTCAACGCCCCTTTCTTATTGTTACACCCTGATATTGATGGAAGTATGGTTACACATAAACACGCTCGGCTCTCTTACCGGGGTCCTCATATGCAAATCATCTCACGTTCTTTGTCTATTGTATCTTTCAGGTCGTATCCTTTTTCAGTGTTTTTACTTGGGGTCCGACCAACTCAGATATATAAACTAAGATCTGACGTATTTTTAGAAATGAAACTGAACAAAAACCAATATTTATGCAGTTGCCTGCGATTTTAGAAATAAAAAAAATTGAATTTCCGAATTCAGTTGCTTTGCTTCGATCCGCCTCTAACCTATTTTAATTTTGTACTAGAGCGTGCCATTAAATCTTTAGAGAATAAGGAAGGGCTACAACTCCATGGTATTAATAAGCTGTTAGTTTAGTCTGATGAGGTAGTACTATTGGCCGATAGCGAGGAGATACTAAAGGACAACACGCACACACTCTTGAGTAACACTAAGAAAAGTGTGGTCTGTGGGGGAAGTAAATTATCAGTAAAACTAAATAGATGGTCAACACGTAGAAATTCATTATCTAATGGAAATGGAGCAGCTAATGAAAAATAAGGGAAATTTTGAGGAGTGGGGCCGAATTCAGATACCTAGGAACAATAATCACAAATAGGAATGAGATGCACAAAGAAATTAAACATAGGCTCAATTCTGGCAATGCGTGCTATTATGCCTTGGGGCAGGAGGACGCGTTGATGATGTCCCAACTCCTTTCAAAAAACGTTTAAAACTGAAAATATATAAAACTATTATTCTACCAGTTATATTATATGGGTGCGAAACATGGACTCTCACTTAAAAGGGACGAAAAGAGATTACAAGTATTTAAGAATAAAGTACTTAGCACAATGTTTGGACCAAAGAGAGATGAACAGACCGGTGAATGGAGAAGACGTACATAACAATGAATTACCTGGTCTTTATAGGAAGCCAGATATAATAAGAACAGTTAAGCCTCGTAGACGGCGATGGCAGGACATTTTGCACGTATGGATACGTAAAGACCTTGCATGGAAGCTTCTTGTAGGAAAGCCAGAGGTAAAACGTCCAGTTGGTAGACCTAGAAGGAGGTGGGAGAATAACATTAACTATGATTTGAGGGAAGTAGATGATACAGGGAATGATTGGCAAGAATTAGCTCAGGATAGGGATGTATGGAGAGCTCTTGGTCCGTGCGGGCCATGAACCTACGGGTTCGATAGTGTCAGTGAGTAAGTAAGTGGCGTGGATTCGTAACGTTAAAACAATACGTCATAACTCTTGTTATCGGCTACGCTACAAGGCTCATTTTATATACAAACGTATTTTGAAATAATGATGTAAATAAGTACATTAGGGCTAATTGCACCAAGCGAAAAGTTCCCGTAACGATTTAGATAACAAATTTCATCTACTTTTCTCGTGGGACCCTGTTTAAAAAAATAGGAGGCATATTTAATCTTCGAAAAGGTGACGTAAATTCATATTGTTAGGTAAATTGACAGTCAACGTGTAATGTATTTCATATAAATAATAATAATATATAATAATAATAATAATAATAAATACTAATAATAATAATAATAATAATAAGAAATACTTTATTTATTCTGGCAGAGTTAAGGCCATAAGGCCCTCTCTTCCACTCAACCAGCACAAATACAAATAAATAGCCGACAAATATAGATATACACTATACTAATTATAGACAGTTAAAGATACCATAAATGTAGCCATGTAAATGTCATGTACAAACAACATTTTATAGGGTAATAACAATAATGATGACGATAATAACAACAATAGTAATAATAATAATTAATACTAATAATAATAATATGAATATGATACATTAATTAAATAAGACCAGGCCTCATTGGCTAATGGGCAGCGTTACTGACTACTGATCAGCAGGTCACGGGTTCCATTCCCGGTCAGACCATAGGGTTTTTGTCTTACAAAGAATTATCCCTTGTGTTTGCCTGTGGTAAGACCAAAAGCTCCACGTGGGATTTAGTTTACTCTAGGAAATACTAACGGAACTATAACGGAGGCTTAATTTCAGAACAGATTGGTAAAATGTTGTCTGAAATGAAGTGGTATACACATTATATTGTTATATCATATGAAGCAGCAAACCCAAGAAAACTCGCTTAATCATATGTATTAATGTAATGTATTAACTTCAGTCACAACTGTCTGTTCAACACCAACCTACGTCCGTCTGAACCTCTATACGTATAGAAAGTATACGACAGATCAATTCTTAGAGAATCAACGTATTTCGAAAACGATTAATTCAGAAATCACGTCTGATGACGTCACAAATCCACAAGCTAATGCCTTATAAGAATTTAAATTTGATAATTTGAAACCCGGTTCCACAGCGCGTTGTTAAAACAATATTTACCCTGATTCAGACAGCCTTCTCCATTCGTTTAACCCAGTTGTATTTGCGGTGTAAATTGATAATATAAATTGCTGCTTACAGAATAGCAACATGCCGGCTATATTTATATTAAGTACATATTCCAAATGATCAACGTGGTTAAAAACTAAATGGATTTTACCTGCAATGTGATGTAAAATTGGAACACAAACAATCGAGAAAAAGATATTCATTATTATGGCTTCCGTACAAGCGTCGCGATGAACGTTCTTCCTCCTGCTTTTCAAAGTAGGTGTAGTCCGATACTTTAGTGATCCCCGACGTTCTATTAACCGACGCGAGCGTATGTGGTTACGAACTGCAGCGTGTGTTCATCAAATTCATATAAACATCTCCGAAAAAATGATCACAGTTCTCTATTTTTCCGCCTAATTTTCATGACTCCATCTCAAAGTTAGAAGAACATCACACTGTCAGTTTTCCTTATTAAAGATTCTAAACACACTTCATTACTCACCAATACATTATTTAAATATATAGTTATTTTAAAATAGTTATATATTTAATATAAACGGCAGATGTTTGAAAACAAATGAGAAACGATTGGTATGCTACATTTGGCTTATTTGTTTGTTCGCACTGCAACCAGATCATATATCTTCCTTATTTATTGCCAAAGGAACGCATATATTTTAAGAATGCACTCTAGTGGAGAAAAATTGAAACACATCAAACTGTATATTAGATTCATTTCTGATGTCCTACGATGTAAATATGACAATTATATTTTTCTAGGAAAACACCACATTTAAGAAAGTGCTAAGAGTGGTTTCTTTTTTTGGTGGTATACAAAAGTTTTTAATAATAACTTCCCGCATGCGGTATGTGTTTTACATTCATGCACTATATATACAACCTGGTAGCCGCTATTTCTTAGTAAGTTCAGTCACTGCAAAATAATGCTATGACCTATTCAGAATGGGTAAAAGGAGGGTTCTTTCTTCATTATAATAAATTTTAGTTGGTAAAATTCTAGGCGAAACACGACTGTGATTGGTTGTAAATAAAAATACATTGTAATGGTGATTGGTCATAGACACCCCATTTTGGGCGCTTGAGTTAAGTAGTCACAGTGACTAAACCGGGAGGATTAAACATTAATTTGTTTTAATAATAATCTTCACAATATTTCTAAACCAAGTTTGGTATGAGAAAAAAAGTCAAAATGAAAAGGAAGAAAATTTAGAAGCATCACAACTGCAGCAGCTCATCATTCAGAGGAGCACATTCAATCTTCAGTATTTGATAATACCCCCCCCGCCTAGTCGAATGTTTTGAAAATATTATCAGCGGCAATATTGCGAAGTCATTGACTTATTTTTTGGAACAAGTAATTCTTAAAAATAAACAATTTAAACTAGAACTATTAAAACTAGTGTGTACTAATATCAGACTGCTGTTAGCCTAGATATTTCAAATCAAAATTGCAATTGAGTAAATTAACAGATAATACTTTGGAACCAATTGAAACGTTACTCTCACCTGCTCCACAAATAATCTTAACAATCATTTTATGCAATTGCAAAAAGGGTAGTAGTGCAAAATGTAGCTGTAAAATAGTCGGATTAATGTACACATTGTCAAAGCCAAGTCTTGTTCCAATGTTGAATCAAATGGAACAGATGAAGATTTATATGATTTCAATGAGGAAACAACGGATGCGTCCTTTCTCAGAACAATTAACAAATATCCAGCAAGAAAGAAGAAGAAGACATTACTGTTGAAATAGGATTCGAAGATTATCAGTCAGATTAACATTACGCGGAATTAAGAATAATTTTTCGTTCACTTTAAATCATTCAAAAGTGTACCATTTTTAATTAATAGAATATTATTTAATAAAACTTAATCACAATAGAACGTGGAGGATACCCTTCTCAGACCTCACCACACTACCTGATAAGTGGTGCGGGTGATGTGTTCATATTATGTACAGTACGATTTTTTCAAATTTTAGAATCGCGATAACTCAAGAATGGTGAAGTATAGGAACAATTTGTGTAGACAATTGGCATGATCTACAATTTTGTTTTGACCTATTGTTATGATAAAACTTACCGTTTGGCTGAAAAATGAAAAACATCCATATTAGCGAACTTTGACCTTGAATAACTTTTTTTTTGCAGATGTGGTATCGATTGAGACTTTTCACATTTCATTTATAATTGTGTTCCCAACATTCGTACCAATTTTCAGCTCTATGCGAATTTTTGTAAATTAAAACATCTATTTTGACTGGACTAGTAAGGCGAGGCCTCGTGGTCCCTCGTTGGAAGAATTCTGAATATTTATATTAATATACGTAAAGTTATTTTTAATGTTAATTATATTTAGCCACTCGCAATGAAACTTATATATAGTTACCAAAGCGTTCTACAAATTCTTTCTAGACCTACCAGAGGAACCTTCCGACTTTGAACTCCACATTTAGTCGTGTGGCGTTTTGTTAAACTCTAAACAGTCTGAATACGTTAGTAGCAACATCACCATCCAGGTACAGGGTGTTTCAGAATAATATTACAGACTTCGTGGGGTTGTTGAGGGGACTTAGCAGATAAAGGTTTGATAAAAAAACCCGTATCCGGAAACGTACGCATTTCGATGTAAATAAGTTTTGAATATACAAAACACAATGGGCTGATATCATGTGTCGTGTATTTCAGAATAAGTACTACAGACTTCAAGGGGTTGTAACTTCAAGTGTGTGGTTCCACGTGGTGACCATAATGTACCTTGCACAAAGTGTTACTACGACGCATGTTTTCATACAACACGCCGCACAAGACCTGGTGTGTCTTCAATAATTTATGCTGCCGCCAGAATCCTCGCAAGAAGATCTTCTTCCGACTTGACAGGTGTAGTATAAAGGAGGATTATAGTCGGGTTTAGGTTTTAATTAGGTCCAGGGAATGGGTTCAAGGACGATTATGCTCCGGACTAGTTGGGTTCAGGTTTCGGTAAAACAATGGACTTAAATCTCGGGAATCCGTGAGGAAAGGATGTTCACTTGGGGAAAAACAGTAGGCCCAGTGTGCTCTCTTGTAATTGATCGATGCACTTTTATTGTCACTTGTTGTTTACATTTGTCGTATTAGACGACGATTTGACGAGAAGGCTCTTGGTGAATCAGAAATAATAATGGTTATAACACTCAACGACGCGCTGAAACTTATACAAAAGCGGTGTGCCTTAATTTATTTCGTTTATCGACAGCGATGTGCCCTGCACTGGCACACCCGCTAGTCGCTACTGACCACCCAGCTGACGAACTGTACTAACAGAACTAACACTCAACTGCTTACTGTTTTCGCTAAATAAAAATATATTTATTAATTCTGAGTGGGCCGGCATTAGTCCCTTCCACCAAAAGTCTTAGCGTCTCACAAACAGTTTATATGTTATACTAATTTTGATTGGTAAATTTTACCTTAAGGGCGTTGTCGTAGGTGTTAAACTTAGAAGTTTGTGGCCTCGTCCCTCCCCCTTTAAATTGGTTGCCTCATAATATAAAATTTCCAGGGTTGACCAAATGGAGTGGCCCTTAATAGGACGCGCTATCGACTGTCGGCATCTACCTTACGCCGCAAAGAAGTCACCCGCTGTTAGCGACATGTAAGTTACTAGTTAAAATTGGTTTGGGGATAACTCTTCCCACAAGTTACCTAGGGAAATCCAATTGCTTGTTTGTGACTTCCCAGCCTTTTGTAAGAAGTTTTTGGGCTTAACATTGTTATAGCAATTTGATAATAGTGCAGTCTTGTAAATCCTCTTAACAAAAGAAACTGCAGACTTTTTCCCCATTGTATAAGGGCTTACGGATCCATTGTATGATGTTTACTAATTTCGTTCGCTACAATAGCAAGGGTCCAGGTCTATGACTAGCGCTAATTGCTTGGTACTACTGTTTTATTTATTGCTTATTAAATTATTTTGTGGTAGGTTATATCATTTTAATTTTGTTACAAATGAATTCCTATTTTAATTACAATTCATTTGAATATAAATATGCCCTACTTCTGATAATAATTACGGGTTCATAAATTATTCACTTTTATTGAAAGTACTTATTTTTCTGAAATAAGAGGCTGAGCGAATGACTTGTCACAAGTATAACCCCTGGAAGAGTGTAATACCTATTCTGAAACACAAGTCTCACGTTATCAGCCCATTGTGTTTCGATTTTCAACCTTGTTTTGCATCGAAATGTTACGTTTTCGGACATGGGCTCCTTATATACTTAGTCCCCTCTACAACTCCTAGAAGTCTGTAATAGTTATTCTGAAACACCCTGTATAATAAGGCAAGGAATAAAATCCATCATAAGAGAAGTGATCCTGTTGTAATGTTATACACAAGTTCAATAATCGGGTTACACAGGAATTTCTAACAGAACAAGATTTGTGTCAACTCCTGAATTGTGGTTATAGCACAATCGGTTACTGCGCCACTCGCAGAGCAAGAGAACGTGGTTTCTAATCTGTTTTTAGGCATATTTTTTCATATAAACTGTATTAACTGTTACATTAAAACCAAACAGCTCAATACATTAATTTAATATAATTAGCACCATTATAATAAGTATACAGATGTACAGTAGTGTTACACACACATTTCAAATAGAGAACTGTGTGTGTGTCTGCTCCAACATTTCCTTTAGCAGCACAATTGGTTGGAGCGGCAGTGCCAAGGTTCAAATCTCGATAAATGAGAATAATATTTCAACGTATATTAACAACTGCATGCGCAAACCAAGACTGAGTACATTAATTCTGTGTTATTTTTATAATTAGCTAATGTGACACGCAATAAAACACACAATAATTTGTTTTTAATAGAAGAAGCCCTACTGTACTCGGTATAATGGTTCACTACTATGGTCAGACAGTGATTTCGAATGGAGAGCGATTTGTGCCTGCTCCTGGATTGCTTATATAACACAAACTCTTAGTGCGTCAGCGTGTAAAGGTTGAAATCTCGGTTTCAAGACTCGGTTTATGTATAAAATATTTTATCCGTTTTTACTAAGTGTTGGTGGGGGCACGCCGTAGCGTAGTTGTTAAGGCACTGGGCTACAAGCTGGAGGGTCGAGGGTTCAAGTCCCGTTGGGATCAGGATTTTTAAACTGACCCAAACCCTATGGCGGCACTATGGCCCTGGGGTCGACTCAGCCTCTAACTGAAATGAGTACCAGACGCTTGTTCTGAGGTAAAGGCGGCCGTCACGCAGGGCTGACAAACCGGCTGACATAAAGTGCCGAGTGTCCAGAAAAAGTGGGAGCCTTAACCTCCTACTACCCCCAAGGGCCTCCTGAGGTCTGTTTGTGGGATCACTTTACTTTTACTAAGTGTTGGTTGCAAATAACAACGCTGAATGCACTTATTTCAATATTAGTTTTGTAATTACAATAACAAAATCTTACCTAAAAAATGTATTAAACAGAACGTTTCAAAATTTATATTTCAATTTGCTATAAAGACTTATCAATTAGCTTTCAAATGTGTACAGTGTAGTATGTGATATATTTCCAGCATTTAATATATGATAAATATGCTGTTCATAAATGTATTTAATATTTACCTCATAAAGGAAATCTTGATCATTGTTCATTCTGCAAATTTCAGAGTGTAAATTGATGGAAGAATCAGCTTTCAATTTAATCTGTGAAATGTTATTATTCTGTTAATATCAAATTACAAAGTTACTTTTAAATTGCACACTCAGTGGCTTTGCTCCGTAATGTAAGTTATTACGTCATTATTTTTCATTGCTATGCAACACATCCCATTTTATAATAAATTTATATATTTTAATAACATATATAATTTTACGTAGAGGAAATATG